>CM076581.1:1343038488-1343371968 GCA_034641835.2 Pinus albicaulis | reverse complement strand
ACAAGTTTCATCCCTCACAAACTTAAAAACTAAAAAACCAAAAACACACTTCATAACTAGCCTAATATCAGAAGATCGCAAGTAAACACACCGACATCTTTTACACATATAGAGAGAGCCCTCTCTGAGTCCAGGAAGGCTAGGTCCTTGGGCTCCAAAGCTTGGTTTGATGTTACATCGTCATTTGGCTAGCCAATCGGCCAAATCACGGGACCCTAACAAGATCAACTCCTAATCAGTGTATAAATAGTATTTAGTTGGATTCATTTGTATTATCACTTGACTTGGGATTTCTCTATATTTAGAGAACTTCACATTGTTCCTTGGAGCGCTATTTTGGATGATGGATGCATTTTGATGTATGAATTTGGGTTATTTTTATGTTGGAGAATTTTTTCTGCAGATGTGAAGCTGGTCGGATATACTCTCTAACATTTTGAGTGAAAATTTAACGATATTCTTCTTTTTGCTGCATACTATTGAATTTTTCTTTAACTAGGGCTAATTGCTGCGTGATGGAGATGTGGAATTATGTGTCTATTTAGCTTATTTACTATATGGGCCATTTTTAAATGAATGAAATGTCCTAGATATCATTTTATCTCAATAATATTGCACCATTTGTATGAAGTATAAATGCTTGAAGGTCACTTTTCTTTTTCCTCTAACATTGGACGAAGTTGACTTTCTGGGCCTCCTTGATCAAGAAATCGAATTCTTGTTCATTATCATCCTTGAATCCATATCCCTAAGTAAGTTAGGCACTAGTCCCTCAAAAACAGTGATGATTTCACCCCTGTTTTTCACAATTTTCCATTTTTCCCTAGGTCTAGCCCCATTAGGTCATCTGGGGCATCAATTTCCCAGGAATATAGCCAGAGGAAAACTTCTATCTCCTAGAGGAAAATGTGTTGGTGGTTACGCTCACTCTCCTCAGAATTTAAGCCAATTCTAACGGTGGAATATCCTAATACCTCAAGCCCTACCTCTAGGATTAAGTTTTTCCTAGGTGTTCCCAAGGCTAGAACCTAGTAGGATCAATTTGACCCATCGCAGTAAAAAATATTACCTAATCCTTTCCCCCCACCGTGTCCAGGATAGGAACATCATTGGTTTCTAAATTCCATCCCCGAACTTGGGTTGGTTCCACTTGGCCCCGTGTGGTCCCATTTGGTGTCAAAGGCCTTTCATCAAGGACCATTTGGGAATCCAAGTTCCCAAATTATTTTAGGGATTGAGAACTTCCTTCATAAGTCTTATTCTTCCCCTTAAACCCTTCAATCCCCCTCCTCTCTTCCTATAATATCAAGTCCCTTGCTTAAAAGAAAAGCAATTCCCACTCTGTATTTTATCTTAGGGAAAGGGTTTCTAGGGTCACTTCCCATCTATTCATTGACTTATACTCTACATGTGACTTCCTAAAATACTGAGACTCCTCTCATCGGTGAAATTCTATGAAGAGAAATGAGCCTTAGTTGTGGTGACAAAGGGATGAGCCTCCACTGTTGGCTTTGTCCTAGCAATTTCCCTCGTAGGAACCCCTCTCAGGTCCACTACTAGTTTGAGTGGTAACAAGTTGTTCACAATTACATTTGTAAAAAACTCTTTGGTATGCACAATTTTTCCATACTACGGCTCCAAGGTGAGAATTATTGTGCTATGGAGGCTACCCTTCTTCTCATTGAATCAATCCTATACAATATAGTGAACTAGGGATACTTGGTTGGCCCACTTGACTACTACTTTAGTCCTTCAAAGTCTGCACATCCTTAGGCCCTATACACCTTCCCTTCTACCAATCTTGTTGTCCTTCACAAGAATAAGAGTCAAGGCTCTTGTTTGATAGTCACCTAACAACCCTCAAACTGTACTTAGACTACCATCAATATGCCAAACCACAAAAAAAATTTGTTACTGATCTAGGGCCCACAATATTGTCTTCATATAGGGCTCTTCAAATATTACACCTAACAATGGTTTGATTCCTCTCAAAATCATTTTCCTTGTGTATCAAAAATTTGATCTTTATCTTCCAATCTATGAACAAATCTGGACTACTCCTCTTATCATCCTTCTAACAATATGTAGATGGATGAACTAGGGTCATAGATCAGCCACTAACAGTCCATTGAATAATTTTTTATAGCTTGCTTCAGATCTCTGTCTAAAAATATATGGATATTCCACCAAAATCAACTCCTTTGCATGTTAATCCATTCTTCATAATGCACATTTCTTCTGCATGCTAAATATTATGCTCAGGTTCCACCCTCCTTTGGATCTATTGTCTCCACACATACTAAATCTACAAACCATCTTCTAGATATGTGGTCTATATTGCAGAAATAAACCTCTCTCTAAGGGTCACAAACCGTCTTCTTCTACACAAATTTGTCATAGTCTTAAGGGAATACCTTATGAACTAAACATGCTAGGAAATTGTTCTAGTTAGGGCATTATACTTATGTACTTCTCATTTTTGTAGTCAAACAAACCATGTCCACCCATATAAAAAACAAGATTCTTGCCTCCACAAGAGACCTGACCTAGCTCATATTGATCCATAGATTCTGGGAATTTCTTTGACTAAATTTTGACCTGAACTTTAGATCTCAATGTCGACCCTCAAACTAGGGTTACCTTAGTCAATATTATGCATGCATCTACTTCTGTTATGGCTCTAAATTACAGTGCAATCCCTCCATTTATGTTGGTCTTTATCATAGACCTTGCGGCCTCATAACCGCCACAAAGAAAGATGGTATCAACCCTGTCTTCTATTTCATGTAGAAAATCTAACCAACAAGATTCAATCTGATATTTTAATGTACTAAAACAAGATATTTAATCATTCCTAAAATTTGTGGAAACAAAACACGATCGCACAATCACATATAAGTAAGAGAAAGAAATTAACAATCACATAACACAAGATGTATCTAGGGAAAGAAACTGCTCAAAACCCTCTATCTCTATTGTGTATTAAGTCAAGGAATCATGAAACAATACGATTCTTAATCTCTCATGAGATTCTCCAACACTCTGCCAATTGTCTCATGTTGATCTAGGAAAAATCGGTCTAGTACTTAACCAATTCTCAGCCTTCCCTCAACCTTCCTTGGTCATGAAATTCCTATGAAATTAGCTTCATATTAATTAGGAAAATCGGCCTTTCTTGATTGCACAATCCATCATGGCATCCCAATGACTTTATAATTGCACATGGGAAGTTTTCTATAAATACGACTCATAGTTATGTTCCTCTGAACTGTGTTACAATAAGGCTCAAGGGCCTTTTTTGTTAGGATATTTTGACACATAGGAAATAGTTAAGAATAACTTAGTATAGTATAGAGTTAGGTAAAGTGTGTAACTTTACTAAGTACATTTGTAACTTATAATCTGACAGTCATGATTTGTAGTGATCCGACGATTCACTCTCTCCTAGATATTAACGACACTTGATCCATGGCTTCACACCCTATTGGTCCATGATCTCTATTTAAAGAACATGGAGGGTCATTTTTTCGGTAACCATTTATGGGAGAAACATATGTAATATTTATTTTATATTAATAAATTTCCTGAAGTGGTCGCTTTGGCTTAGGCAATGGTTTGTTTCCCTTTTTGAGGGTTTTAACCACATGATAATGTTGGGAAAAATACTGAGAGAGGGGGGGGGGGGGGGTGGGTTGAATCAATATTTAGATATTCCTGAAAATATTTTAACTTTTTATTTACAGAATTTTATACGTGGCTTTGATGAACCCAACTCGCGTATACATGCACATATACTAAAAGAAACTAGCGTATACTAATATAATTTTTCAGATTAAAAAAAATTTCAGCAACAATCTTTAACTAAGTTTACCAGTAATGAATCTATTAAATAATCAGTAAATATGTGAAGTAACAGCAGTATAAATCATCACACAAGAGCAACACACATGAACACCAATATTTAAGGTGTAAACCCAATTCAGGAGAAAACCACCGCTGTTTCGTCTCTGTCTTCAATATTTATTATATGGAAAATTGTTTAAAATGTTTTACTAATACAGACTCATATAAGTACGCATGCATCTACCTGCAGAAGGCTACAACCTTCTCTTGTTTTCCAGCTGCTACTAGAAGAAAAATACAAACCCCTAATCTCGTTTACCATCCACTACTGGAAGGTAGCTTCAACCCCCTGATCAGAACACCAGCTTCTACTGGCAGGAAGCTTCTACTTCCATACTAAAGGCTTCAACCCTCAGAACCACTACAAACCACGTTTCATCAATTTTCATACTAGATCAAACAACATCAACATAACTCTTCATAAACATTAACAACCATAAAATTTACCCAATACTTCAATCAGAATAATGAGACCACTATAACCAGAACTTCAAAAATAACACGGACTCTAGAATAAATATGCAGATACAAACTCAACCCTAAACATTCATCAACTTAAAATGCATACTCTACTTCGCTTCACTGAACCTGCATGTATATGTGCTTTCCTTCACACCAACTTGTGTATAGCTCTGTGAATACTATTTTTTAGAATGTAATAAGTCTCAGATCTAGATTTGGGGCTTTCAGTCAGATATCTTTAGAAATGCAGAACCCTTCATCAGTTAGTCACCATCAACCATGTTTATTCCCTCATTGATCATATTTGTACATTGTTACACCATTTTTTGGTCATCTAACCTATTATCATTAGATGAACCCAAGTACACCATGTAAGACTAATTTTACCCTAAGTAAAATTGCTTTCACTATGTGAAATAACTTAGTAAAACACCTTTATTAAGTTGTTTATGGTCTAAACAAGAAACGCCAAAAGGAAATACTAAACAAATCTATATTTTTTTATATTTCCTGGTCATATTTAACCCAAAACAAGGAAATCAATTAAATAAATCCTTATTTATTCGATTATTTCCTAGGAAGAAGTTATTTAAATCCTTATTTAACTAATATTCCTAGTTAAATTTGACTAAATCATTTATAAATAATTAAATAAACCATTATTTATTTAATTATATTCCCACCATTTCCCTAAAATAATAAATAAATCATTTATTTATTTATTATTTATAAATAAAGGAATTGACCCAAGTCAAAAATCCTTTTCCCACCAACAAATATAATAAAATATTCCTAAAGGGTGGTTCTAGAATTTGATTAATAATATTTTATTCATGCACCAAGTTCTAGACCGCCCTAATATTTTGTTATAAATAGAAGGGCTTTCCCATTCATTAGTCACCTTCCATTGCATTAGATCACTCTGGATCTATACTTGGTCACATTCTCCATTTTTGCCTTGTGAGCTCAATTTGAGTTCTATGTTTGTCTGGGTTTTCTACACCAACAAGAGAGAGAAATTTTAGATCTGAAATGCTGAGGACTTTCAAGAACCCATCCCATTGAGGAGAACTAGAAAACACCTTTCTTGTTTTCCTCTCAAGTGCCCCTTTTTAATATAATATAAAAATTCTTTCAAATGCATTGTTCTTGTCTTGTCTATTGGATGCATGGAGCCATATTTTACTTTATCTGCTTAATGTCTTTTATGCTTAGATCTGGATTTGTGCAGCATTATTTGGATCACCTAATTGCAGATTTAAAGATATTTGGCAGCCATAATCGATGTTAGGGCTATTTTTTATGCGTATCTAAAGTGTTCTTTTACGACGAAAGATTCATACTAACATACATAATCAACGTAGTAGCATATACAACATTCAAACAACCCAGATCTACAAGAAGACTTCATTGAAAGACAACAGAAAAATGGCAGGAATAACATAAAAACCTCTGCAATAAGCTTCAGAAAACCTTAACTGCCTTACGCACCTTTACTGAGGCAAACCCGCATATATACGTGCTTTACTGAGATGAACTAGCATATAGATATGTACATATAAACTTTTCAGAATGAACCAGATCCATAGGACTTACCCAGATTTCTTCACTTGAATTCAACAAACTTGTGCCAGGTCATAGATCTAATCATATCTTCAATGGATCCCACAAGAGCATAGTCATTTCAGATATAGAGATCCTGAATTATCATTGTATCCATGGGTGCATCATAGATTCAGATCTATCAATTAAAACATAGTTCATCCCATGCAGATATACCTCAGAGAAAATTATTCAGTAACAACCCTTACTCATGCACCACTTTGCACTATGATCTTCTTATCCTTATATAGATTTAGCCTTTACCAATACCATGAGTCAAAACCACATAACTGCTAATGTTATCCTTGGATGGAGTCAAATAGAAAATACAATGCTCAATACTGTGGGCTAATACCATGGTAATGCCCCTTGGTATCATAATTTTAGAGTGCAAAAGGCACACACGACTTGGATCGTTTTTATCCACATGTATACACAACTTCTCTTCATAAAAACTACATATATACTAATTCTGGATGTATACATGTTTTTCCTTCATAAAATTAGCATATACATTGCCTCCATATGCGGGTTGCCTTCATTAAACCTGCGTATACATTGATAAATATTTCATGTTTCATTTCTCTTGCACTTACTGGAATTCCTTTCTTTGTCACATCTGAACTAACCTATAGAAACATCATTTTACATCTTTAACACATAGGTTTCTTATCAAAAGGCAACTCATCAAGTAGGTTTCCATCAAGAACAACTTCATCAAGTAGGTTTCCATCAAGGACAACATATTGCAACATATTGCCAACAATCTCCCCCTTTGGACTTGATGGCAACCATGATGGTGTTTGATCATCACAATAGATAAATACATTATTCATAACCATTATTCAAACACCAAAATACTCTCCCCCTTTGACATCAAGGGAAAAGGGAAGATCAAAACCAAAAAAAGGTTTCTCTTCCCTTGTAGAGAGATGAGCTCTTACCATGCTCCCCCTGAGTTCATGCTGGATCTTTAGACATATTTTTCAGTGAAGTACATGACTCAACTGAGTATGACCTTTCCTATCACCAAGGACTCATACTTACATCAATGATCCAACCAAGTGGAATTACAAATTTGACTCAAATTCACAATCAAGCGGGTTTACAAATTTGAATAAGTGCTTACATGACTGAATATAACAATTTTACATCATAGGTCTCAACATGACTTTTTCATCAAATTAAAAATATGAATATTTATGACCAAAAACAAAGAATCTCAAACATGAGATCATAACATAACAACCAATGATAATGCCAACAATGCATCCTTTTCCACAATACAAGTACTCCCCCTTAGCTTGTGCATCCTAAACACCTTCAACAACCAAATCATAAAAGCATCTTCATCAAGGAGATAAATATCATAAAATGATACAGAAAGATGAATATTGGAACAACAACTAAAATTACCCAATAGTACCACAACTGCTCTGAAATGCTAACCCAGATAATTTCTGTCAGAAAAACCTATATGTGATTTTATGCACAAAAACTCGTGTATATACGCTATTTTCCTTAATGAGACCCGCGTATTGAATTTAATCTTCTGAAATTAAGAAGATTTGATCAGAGAGGCAGAGACAAATCCTAAATTCTGTCTGAGATATTCGAATGCTTCACTGGGAAGAGGTTTAGTAAATATATCAACAACTTGTTCTTTGCAGGGAACATACTCCAATTTAACCTTTTGTTCAAGCACTTGTTCACGTAGGAAATAATACTTGATAGGAATGTGCTTGGTCTTGGAATGCATAACAAGATTATTTGAGATATTAATGGCACTTGTATTATCACACAAAATGGAGATGGGAGGTGAATATTTGATTTGAATGTCTTGTAAAGTCTGCATCATCCAAAGTAGTTGTGTGCAACATGATAAGACAGCCACATATTTTTCTTCTGATGTAGATAAGGCAATAGAACTTTGTTTCTTGATGAACCAAGATATTAATTAGGGCCCCATATAAAATGCACCACCACTAGTGCTTTTTCGATCATCAACATTTCCAACCCAACCTGCATTTGTGTAAGCATGAAGAGTGAGATCATCATTCTTTAGATACCATAGACCATAGTCATGAGTCCCTTGTAGATATATGAATATTATTTTTACAGCCTGAAGGTGAGACTCTTTTGTATTAGATTGGAATCTTCCAACAATCTCAACTGCATGCATAATGTCTAGTCTTGTCCCAGTTAGATAAAGAATAATTCCAATCACGGATCTATATTCTGGTTGATTCACCATGGGAGAATAATCATGAGAACTGAGGTTACATCCAGTTACCATTGGTGTACTCACAAGTTTGTAGTCTTCCATCCCATACTTCTTCAGAATTTTCTTAAGATATTTTTCTTGTGATCACAATATGCCATCTGTTGCTTGTTGCACTTGTAAGCCAAGAAAAAATGTTAGTTCTCCAAGTAAAGAAATTTCAAATTCATGTTTCATAACAGAAGAAAATTTATGACTCATGGACTCTTCATTACTCCCAAAAATGATGTCATCAACATATACAACTACAATCAATAGTTTATCATTTTCAATTTTTGTGTATAAGTTGTTATCAGCAGATCCCTTTGAAAAACCTTGTTGATGAAGATATTTATCAAGATGATAGTACCGTGCCCTTGGAGCTTGTTTGAGACCATATAAAGCCTTTTAAGTTTGAAAACAAGTTTGTCATCATTTCCAAAAATGAATCCTTCTAATTTTTCTATATAAAATTCTTCTTCTAGATCACCATTGAGGAAGGCAGATTTAACATCCATTTGATAAACTTTGAATTGTTGAAAGCTTGAAAAGGAAAGAAACATTCTTATGGCTTCAATTCTAGCTACAAGAGAAAATGTTTCTTCAAAGTCTATACCTTATTATTGGGCATACCCTTTACAAAAAAGTCTAGCTTTGTTTATAATAACATCTCCATTTTCATTTAACTTGTTTTTGAATATCCATTTTGTTCCAATAACATTTTTATCGTGAGGTCTTGGAACTAATTCCCAAGTGTGATTCTTTTCAATCTGATCAAGTTCTTCATTCATGGGTGGAATCCAACATTCATCTTTGCTAGCTTGATTTACATTATGTGGTTCAATAGTGGATAAGAATGCCAGATAGCTATGGGATCCTGTTAGACTCCTATACCAATAGGTGTCATATTTCATGATTGTCTTATTGAACTATGGAATATGTTCAAACCTTTTTCTTGAGCAAAGGTGTTCCATATTCTTGAAAAATCAAAATATCAAATAATTTAAAAAATGTAAAGAGGGTATACCCTAAAAGAAAAATCAAAGGGTAAAAAGAATAAAAATGGCCAAAAAGTAAAAGAAATGAACCCCATCAAAAATAAAGGCCAAGGAAAGTGTGCAAGTCTAAATGCCACTACTTTTTACTCTGATGTAATAAACAAATTGTGTGCAACTTGTATTTTATGTTGCCAATTATAAAGAACAAACCGTTTAAGCTATTGTTCATTTTTGTAGTTGTTTAGGATTAGAGAATAAATATCTGACCAAACAGTTTAATCATGGCAGATAAGTAGATAGGTAGAGTTAATAAAAGGTCCCTGGCTGTGCTTAACCCGACCTCAAAGATGTACACAGTATGATTATCAGTAGCAGTGTTGCAGTGTTATTTTGCAAGTCTAAATGCACCTTAATAAAGAAGAGAAAATGGTAGTGTTAAGTAGATAGGGTAGGTAGATGGTGCTGCAAAGTGTTATCTGATGAATGGTGATGCTACATGTTGGTTAATCATTTACTTTCATCACAAGTACATTTACTTTCATCACAAGTACTAAAGCAAGAAATACACTGAAAAATCACAGCAAGCAAAGTCAAATTCATTAACCTCCCTCATCATTTTTCCCTCAAGAGTTTTACTAATTTCCCCCAAAAGTACTAAGGTAATTTGAGATCAAAGGGGCTCAAGGCATTTCCTTGACTTCTGGAGGGACCGGACCCTCGGCCTACTGATCAAAAAGACCTAAGCACTTGAAATAATTCATCATTGTTATCTTCCGTCTTTAATTTTTTCCTAAGTAAAATTCTATTTTACTTAGGAAACTGATGCAACATTCCATAAAAATTCCTCAAAATAACTTGTTATTCTAAGTTTAAAGTGTTGAAGATAAAATGTTGCAATTTACTTCACAAGTTATCACTTTCTTAGATGTACAAAGATGTTTTGATTTTCCTTGTCCTTTGCCATATTAACATTTAATTCTACTATATTAACTCCCTAGTGAAATACCCTTTCCTAAGTATATAACTCCCTTTTTTTTATATATACCCCAAAAACCCCTTTTATTATAATGTTTTACCAAAGTATTATATCCCCGCACATTGAAAATAAAACCCCGCCTTATAAACCCTTTGGTGAAATATATCTTTATAACATTAATCCCGCCCTTATGGTGAAATAATTGTATTAATTAATTCATCATATAATAAAATATATATAAAAACGTTAGACATACAATATGTGTGTTTAATACCAAAAACATCAATAAAACTTTGCGAAAGATTTGTGCCACTGTGGTCTGTCCACGTGGAATTCCGCTTAAGCAAACCCCGCCGCAACCCTGTTCATTATGCATATAGGATTAATTATGTCATCTGGACTAATTAATAACTATTTCCGCCAGTTAAAAAGCCCCCGGAGCGATTAAAAACATTTAAAAGTGTTTAAAAGTACGACGGGGCCCACGCGAAACCTCCGCCCATCTTCCCATCGCCCCAGCCGTTGGATCAGCCTCCCGTAGATCCACGGTCATTATTAATCCCGCTGCCCATCCCTTGCCAGCATGTTAACCAGCGGGGGGATGGGTGGTTTTTGAAAAGTCAGACATCCACGTGGCAAATGCTCTGTGGAATCGCTCCCCCCGCGATCAATACCGCCCTCGACCAAAAGCGGTGCGGGGACTTCCCGCTTACCACTTACCGCCCGACTCTGCACACGTCATCCCGTACTACCATGACGTCGCACCTCGAAAAAAACAAAAAACCCTTTTAACTTGTAAATAAGCCATTTTTCGTGTTTTTTAGTCATTTTATTATTCTGAGAAGAACGTTGCTCCCGCTGCGATTTTCAAAATTTCCGCTGTAATTGACCATTTCGCCCCAAAATTCTGCTGCGCCCGTGTTGAAGAACGTCCCTGCCATTGCTCATTACCTGTCAAAGAACCAGTTTCCGTCTAAAAATAGGTATTTATCATTTTACGCCCCGACTGCATGAAAAACTCAGTTTCCTTTGTTTTTTCGCCTAGAAAGTGGTTAAAAATCATTGCTGAGTCCTCCCTGAAGATTTTAAACCTGTGAAATTGCCCCCAAAACCTGCAAATTGTTCCAATTTCCTCCTTTTTCAGATATTCCGTCCGGTCTGTAAGAAAAAAAACGAAAACCTCCATTTTGAATCCACAAGAACCAAAATGGAGGTCCCGAAAGCTCTAAATATCACTCCATTGAATGCTCCTCATCGGGAATTGGACTATCTACCTCTGATAGATGAAGATTTCCAAATAAAAGACCTGTATTTTGATGAAAGTCCCCGTTTGAGCTTCTGTCGCTGCAGAGACGAACACTCAAAGGGGCAAGATCTTATAGGGTTGTGGGAATCCAATCTCCCAAGGTATCTTATTCCTTCAGTCCACATTTTCCCCGAAATCATTCATTACTTTCATGCCAACTATGATTCCGCACGGAGGGCTGTAATAGCTCCTAACCAAAGTGTTCTATTTCCCATCACTCCCCAGGCCATAAATGCTATGTTAAACTTTGAGTCAGATCAATAATTAGCACCATTATCCATAGAAGGATTGATTGAGAAAACCAGACAGTTAACCCCAGAGAAATTAAAATCCATGTGTCAGTATTTCATGTTACCTGAGCATCAGCCAAAAGGGGCTCCCCCCTATGGTTTTTACTATTTCAACACATTGGGAAGGCTCGTTGTAAACATAATATCCTTTGTCTTAGGATTCAATACCAGTGAATATGTAGATGAGATAACTTTGGCTTTGCTGTCCATCTTTACTCCTGGGCAGCCTCCTGAGATTAAATATGATTATGCTTCCTTCATTGCTAACAAGATCCATGATCAATTTTTAAGGCTAGATACTGAAAAAGTTTTTAAATACTCCTCAGTTATCTATCATCTCATGATATATTATCAATCAGACAGGTTCCCTTTCCCTGTTCAGAAACTTGATGCTAAAGGTAATCCCAGGTCTGTCATTTTTTGGTCCCCCATCATTCATTTTTCCTCTGATTCTCCCTACTCCTATTCAGAATTCATTGATCAGTTTGTACATCCTGCTACAACTCTGTTAACAGGAATTTCTCCCCCCGGACTCAGTACTGAAATTAGAAACACCTTGCAATTGTCAAAGAGTTATAAAGTTGGGGATTGGTACTTGTACCAAAACCATACAGTCATCAGGATTTATGGATGTGAATTACGTCCATTCAAGTTACCCAGATATGTACCAATGAGAATTTTTGCTTTGGAATACTTTAGACAGATGAATAATTCAGATGTGATCCATTTTTGCAATGTAAAGAAGAAAGCACAGTTAAGGATCAAAATCCAGTTAGGTCCTTTCATTTGCAATTCTAGAGAAGCTGAGAGAGAAGCAGAAAATATATTAGATAAGAAGTTCCAGACATCCTTCCGTTGGGTCCCTTATGACCCCTTTGGTTTCATTTGTGAAAAAATATTAAAGAATAAGTCATCTCCCTATATACACCACAAGATTCCTGGTCTAGAACAATATGCAAATCAAGATGAATGGGTTGAAGGAACTCTTGTTGAAGAGGAAAGTGGAGCTGACAAATTGAATAAAATTATGAAAGATGTTGAGAAGAACTTTGACCTAGAAACGTATGATCAAATGCAGGTACCCTACATTGGCACATCTTCAGCAGCCACTCTACAGCAAGCATTACAGGAAGACATTCCATCAGTAGCAGCAGAACCCAAGGGTAAAGGAAAAGAACCTGTAATCCAGGTTATTGAAACCTTGGTCATGGCAGAAAAACCACAGAGTTCAAAAGCACCAGAACCATCTCAGGCTTCTCCCACACCAGCAATACACATCCAAGTTCCAGAAATGCAAACTCCACTGAATGTGGAAATAGGGAAAAAGAGGCTAGCTCTAGATACCACACCTTCAAAAGGAGCCCCACAGGTTTATCAAACTAAGAAACACAAATCTGATCCACCTCCAGATGTAGAAATTATAGATGAAGTATTTGATGATGGTAGGGAAGATAGTCAGCAAACAGGCACAACAAGTGAAACAAACATAAGCCAGAAAGGGATACAAAAGCAATTGAGCACTGAAGTATCTTCTTTCAGACCGCCGAAGACAGACACTGGAGATATCAAAAGAACCTTCATTAATATTAAAACAAAGAATGATCCATTGAAAATGAAGGTATATGATCAGTATATGAAGATGGCTCCTCATAATCAAGAAAGACTGATGTCAGCATTTGATCTTTCACAAGGTAAAATGTTGATGAGCCACTTCAAAGCAAAGGTACCAAAGCCAACTTCAGCAGCAGATTACATCAGATCAAATTTTGAAGTTTTAGTAAAAGATATCCATCCCCTGGATCAGATAGAGCTTCATAGACAAACAGGGGAAATGGTTTATTCTACTCTCACCAGCAAAGCCATGGCAGCTTTAACGCTGCAAGATTCCTTAAATAATACTACTGCACAATTGAAGATTGAGAGGGCTTCCTCACAGGCCAAGGATAATAGAATAAAATCTCTAGAAGAGATAATCATTGGTTTAGGGCACAATCCCAAAGACATTAAAGGTATTGAGGCATTGGTAAAGAAGAAAGAGGATGATATATCTGCACTCAGAAAACAGCTAAAACTACCAGCCTCTAGGCACCCTCAGACACAGGAAGTTATAAAAGGAAATTCACAGGAAGAAATGATGGAGTTGCTCTTGAATATGACAGAGCGACTAAATGAAACAGAGAAGGAGTTGGAAAAAGCATTGTAGGAACAGGAAATTATCAAGCAGACTTCAACAACAGGTACTACAACCACAGGGCAGCAGGAACAACCATCTCGGGTGAACACTTCTAATTTGAATTCTGAGGACTTAATAAAACAGATGGAGAGTTTGCAGCTAAAGGTCACAGAACTCCAAGAAACAAAATTGCAATTGACAAAATTGGAGGAAAAATATGACACATCTAAAAAGACAACTGCTGACAACCTCAGGGAAATAAAAAGATTAGAAAAATTGGTTGAGGCTTTGCAAAAAGATCTTTCACTGGAAAAGCCTCTGAACGAAATAAATGATATTCTTTGGGGCAACATCATTGAATTAATAAAGGATATTTGGCCCTCGATTCAAGCTATTTTTGAGCAAAATGAGTTAGTCAAGATAGCACAAGAAGAAATAAATAGAACCAGACATGAACTAAGAGGCAGGCCTGAGCAGGCCCAGCAGCTCATTCAATTCTTGAATTCCAGAACAAAACAACAGCTTGCATTGTTAGGAATTGATGACAGGACAGGTGCAGTTTTGGAAGCAAAAAGAGTTTTCACCAAGAGGACTTTCATGCAAAATTTAGAAAGAAAGTGTACAGACATTTTGGTCGACATCAACAATTTCAGAGAAAAATTCCAAGCTCTACTAGATAGTGGGTTACCAAGTCCCATGCTCACAGAAGATCAAATAGTAGACTTGGAAACCTATGAGAAGAGAATAAAGGCTCATGCTAAAAATGCAGCTGTAGGTTCTACTAGCTCATCTGAACCTTCATTACCAACTGGGCAAAGTATTTATGATAAAGTGAGGAATTTATTTCATCTGGAGCATGAAATAAAGTATCTATTTCCAAATGATCCCACTTTTTATAAACTTACTGAAGCAGATGAAACTTTGAGAAAGCTCAGAAGAACTATGATACCAGATGATCAATGGTGGCATGAAATGTTGGAGATTCTGTAAAATTTGCTTTCAGGATGAGAATTTATTTTTACTATCAAGTAAATGGTAAAAACAGGAAAACAGATGAAAGAGTATCAGATGAAAGGTTAAAGAGTATCCGTGAGAAGAAAGAGTGTCTAACAAGTCAAAGAAATACGCAAGAGACAGCACAGAGCCCTATTTTAAGCACTACCTCCAGCACGTCCACGAAGAAAGGAACAACACATCAGCAGTTATACATTATTCTATCCACGAGACCATTTGTCTCTTGTTTGTTTGTAAATATGCTTTAAGTCGGCCTAGATTATTGGCTAAGTTTAGTGTAAGATTGTTTTAGATTATTTTGTGTATAAATAAACCCTCAAAGAGAGTGTTGAGGGTGGATTTTATTACTCTGCTGTAACATTGAGATTTTCGGAATAAAAGCTTTTGGAGAAATTTACTTGTGGCTTACTGGATGACGATTTAAAGCACTGGACTTGTTGCAGGATTCATGTGTTGGACTACAGTTCAATAAGTGTTTCTACCCTTTGTCTGAAATTTTATATTAGTTTATAATACCATTTTATCCATTTCTGAATAATTTACATAAAGGATTGAAACAGAATTTGCTTAATTGTACTCTGTTTTCAAATGTGGTTATTCTTAATGTTTTCTTCTAAATTAGTTATAAGTATGAATTCTTAAATGCTCCTGCTTTGCTAATTTAAACATTGTTGATTACTATAATAAAGAATCCTTCATTGCTCTTTGTTTGTAGTCATTTCATTTCTTTCTTTTGAACATGGTGAAAGATTCTTAGCTGCCTTTCATCCCTTCAAGATCATCCCATCCACTTTAAATTTTAAGGATTGTTCTCTCTCTAGCTATCTTGCCCTGTAATACCATCTTGTGTTTAGAATAGAAATCCAGTAAAGCCATCCTTTAACTCCATAGCCCAATGGACCTAGCAAGTTTCAGCCTTGCCCTTAGTTTGTGAATTCCACCAATTTCCCAAAACAAATTTTGAATCTATAACTAGCCTAAAACCTTTCAATAACAAAGATAAATCATAAAGAGAGAGCCCTCTCTGGATGCAGATTGGCTAGATTCTGCATCTAAAAGGTTGGTTTGTGGTTACCTCGGGTATACTTTCCTCTTACACAACTTCTAGGAAAACCTGAGTGATAACAGATCCTACAAGAGTTCTTCTTGTTTAGACACCCGATCCCTTTTCTCCCAAAATTTGAGATTCTGGATGATTCTTTTATACATACCTAGATGGAGATTTTTTAGATAGATCTTCTTCTGCTGCTTCATTGGGTTCACCTTCTATATTTTTTCTATTTGATGAGGGAAATCATCATCTTTAGTTGTTTTTGTTATTTCCTTTTTAGGAGTTGAGAGAGACTCATCAATTACAACATCAGTACATTCAACAATCTTCCTAAGTCTTTTATTGTAACACTTATATGCTTTACTTCTTGAAGAGTAGCCAAGAAATATTCCTTCATCTTCTCTTGGTTCAAATTTACCAATTTTTTCATCATTGTTCTTGATAAAAGATTTTCTTCCAAAAACTGTAAAATGCTTTACAGTTGGAAGATTACCATACCAGAGTTCATAAGGAGTTTTATCACTATTCACATGAACATGAGCCTTGTTAAGAATATTTATTGCGGTATGTGCTGCTTCTCCCCAAAAGGTATCAGGTGTTATAGAATCATAAAGCCTAGCACGAGCCATATGTTGAACTGTTCTATTCATTCTTTCTGCCATGTCATTTTGTTGCGGGGTTACAGCTACAAAAAAATGCCTTTTTATGCCATGTTGTTCACAGAAATCAAATAATTCATCTGATATATATTCCCCTCCTCAGTCAGATCTAAGACATTTTATTTTTAGATCTAATTCATTTTCAACCAAGGCTTTGAAGATCTGAAATTTTTCAAATGCTTCATCTTTGTGTTTTAATAACCCAATCCAACACATTTTAGAGAAGTCATCAATAAATAGAATATAGTATTGTTCTCCACGGGGTGACATTTTCCTCATAGGTCCACATAAATCAGTATGTATGAGCTTAAGAGGCTTACTTTTTTATCCTTATTTGGCCTTGAATTTCACTCTAGTTTATGTACCGAATTGGCAAGATTTTCATATGGTACTTTCAGGGAGAGTGATGTTGGGAAGATCATGAACAACTTTGATTCTGCTAGATTTTCTTATTTGAGAGAAGCTCAAATGCCCCAATATTTTGTGCCATAACCAATTTTTTGAGGAATTACCCAAGTAACATTGTTCTTTGCAACCTTTCAATACATACAGATTGCTTGGTGTTCTAGTTCCTTTTATTACTGTTTTCCCTGTGTCAAGTTCACACACCACGCATTATTTTGAACTAAAGACAACTTCATTTCCATGATCACACATTTGACTCACACTTAACATGTTATGTGTTAATCCATCCACATACATAACATTATTAGCTTTTACCTTTTCTTTTAGAAAGCCTGAACATTTTCCTTTAATGATAGCAGGAGTATCATTTCCAAAGGTAACATTCTTTTCTCTTTC
This sequence comes from Pinus albicaulis, assembly GCA_034641835.2. Classification (NCBI taxonomy): domain Eukaryota; kingdom Viridiplantae; phylum Streptophyta; class Pinopsida; order Pinales; family Pinaceae; genus Pinus; species Pinus albicaulis. The sequence continues at coordinate 1,343,354,473 of CM076581.1, read as the reverse complement.
TATAGCATTGTATGTAAGGAGTTTATTTCTATCACCTCTCATGTGTTTTGAGAATCCGCTATCAATGTACCATTGATTTTCTTCCCCTTCTGCAAATAAGGCTATGCCATAGTTCTCAACCTATAATTCATTCTTTCTCCATACCTTGGAATGTGAAGATATATGCTCTTTTGGCTGAAGTTTTCTCCTGCATTCAGATTCTCCATGACCAAAGTTATTGCAATAAGCACATTCAATCTCATTTCTTTTCTTTCTTACTTCTCTGGTCATGATGGTTTTGTATGCAACACATTGAACAACTTTATGACCAAAATTATGACATGAGAAGCATTTCCCATTAAAGAAGAAATTTATGCGATCATGAAACCTTCTATTTGTGTTTACCTGCTAATTGGTGTTTCTCTGATTGATATTTCTGCTATTATTCTTTTTATTAAAGTGGTCATGCTTTACCTGTGAAGTATCTTTGTTCTATTGCTGAGTGGCAGAATGTTAGATGTTTGCTTTAGCTACATTTAGATAGCTTGGTGCTGAAGACTGAGAGGATTCTTCGATATATCCAAGACATGTCTTTATAAGAGGAGAACGTTGTACCTTGATAATTTCATCTAAGGTTTTATATCCTTTAGCAAATCTAAGATTCAAATTTTTCACTTTCTCAATTTCCTTTCTTAGACTTACTATTTCACATTCTAATTTCTCATTATGTTTCTCCTTTTCTACAAGCTAATTCTTTAGTCTCTATGGAATTTTTTTTTTCTTCCAAACATATTTTGAGCTGATTTATTTCTTCAAGAAAGTCATTTTCTTATAGAGCATCCATAAAGGTATCCTTAGCCTCACTAGAATCTTTTTCAAAAGCCATGAGAAGTCTAACATCTTGATCAGATTCTCTTTCTTCACTATTTGAAAGCCCATCACTATCTTCATGAGTATAATAAATTTTTCTATTGATAAATCGATTCTTATTTACTTTTTCCACTTCCTTTCCTCTTTCATGATTTTCTGTATGGGGACACTTAGAAACATAATGACCAACTCTTCCACAAGAAAAACATTTAAAAGGAAGCTTACCTATGAACCTTCCAGTGCCAAGTTGTAGCTTCTTTACAAAATTTACCTCATCTTCTTCTGAAAAATAGCCTGATCCTTCCTTTTCTTGTACTCCTTCGACTTTGGATGAACCTCATTTTATAATTTCACAAAAAGTCAGAATGCCATGAAGTTGAACAATAGTAAGAGTTTTTAGATCCTACTTCTCTTCAATAGCAGACACTTTTGACTCGAATTTGGGAGTTAGTGATCTGAAAACCTTTTGTACTAGATTAGTGTCAGTTATGGTTTCACCCAGATTTCTCATACGATTTACAATATCATCTAGATGCAAAAAGAAACTACCAATTCTTTCCTCCTTATGCATCCTGAGATTTTCATATTGAATTCTGAGAGTTTTGAGTTTAGCACTTTTTACCTTGGTATCACCTTCATAACTTAGAATAACTTTGTCCCATATCTCCTTTGTTGTATTCAACTACATGGCTTTGACAAATTCTGATTCAGTCAGACTTCCCAATAATGCATTGACTGCCTTTGCATTGATTTCATAGTTCTTTCTTTCTGTTGCATCTATTGGAATTGATGTTGGATATTGATAAACTCCTTCAACTATAGCCCATACATCTGCTCCAAGGGAGTCAAGATAAGATCTTGTCCTTGTCTTCCAGAAGATTAAATTTTTTCCGTTGAAGAGAGGAGGCTTGATAGATGTTTTCCCATATTGATTTCTCATATTACAGTGATCTTCCTTATAGCGATTAAGCTTCTTCAAAAGGTCCTACTCTGATACCAATGTTTGGGAAAAATACTAAGAGGGGGGGGGGGGGGGGTTAATCAATATTTAGAGCTTCCTGAAAAGATTTTAAATTTTTCTTTACAAAATTCCATACGCGGCTTTGATGAACCCAACTTGCATATACACGCACATATACTAAAATAAATGAGTGTATACTGATATAATTTTACAGATTAGAAATTTTTTTAGGAAAAATCTTTAACTCAATTTACTAGTCATGAATCTATTAGATAATTAGTAAATATGTGCAGTAACAATAGTATAAATCATTACACAAGAGAAAAACACATGAACATCAATATTTAGGGTGGAAACCCAATTCGGAGAAAACCACTTCTGTTGTCGTCTCTATCTTCAATATTTATTATATGGAAAATTGTTTACAATATTGTATTGATGTAGACTCATATCAATACGCAGGCATCTACCTACAGAAGGCTACAACCTTCTCCATTTTCCAACTGCTACTAGAAGGGAGCTACAACCCACTAATCTCGTTTACCAGCCACTACTGGAAGGGAGCTTCAAACCCCTAATCAGAACACCAAATTCTACTGGTAGGAAGCTTCTACTTCCATACTGAAGGCTTCAACCCTCAGAACCACTGCATACCACGTTTCATCAATTTTCATACTGGATCAAACAATATCAACACAACTCTTCATAAACATCAACAACCATAAACTTTACCCAATGCTTCAATCATAACAGTGAGACCACTATAACCAGAACTTCAGAAATAACCCAGACTTCAAAATAAATATGCAGATACAAACTCAACCTTGAAAATTCATCAAATTAAAATGCATACGCTACGTCGCTTCACTAAACCCGCGTGTATACACACTTTCCTTCACACCAACCTGTGTATAGCTCTATGAATACTGTTTTTCAGAATGTAATCAGTCTCGGATCCAGATCTGGGGATTTCAGTCAGATATCTTTAGAAATGCAGAACCCTTCATTAGTTAGTCACCATCAACCATCTTTATTATCTCATTGATCAGATTTGTACATAACCAACTTAACATCATATACAGTATTCAAACAACTCATATATACAAGAAGACTTCATTGGTAGACAACAGACAAATAGCAGGAATAACAGTAAAACCTCTGCAATAAGTTTCATAAAACCCTAACTGCCATACGCGTCTTTTCTGAAGCAAACACTTGTATATACATGCTTTTACTGAGACGAAATAGCGTATAGATCTGTAAATATAAACTTTTCAGAATGAGCCAGATCCATAGAACTTACCCAGATTTCTTCACTTGACTTCAGCAAACTTTCCCCATGTCATAGATCTAATCATCTCTTCAATGGATCACACAAGAGCATAGTCATTTCAGATCTAGAGATCCTGGACCATCATTGTATCCATGGGTGCATCATAGATTCAGATCTATCATTTAAAAGAGTTCATCCCATGAAGATATAACTTAGAGAAAATTATTCAATAACAACCCTTACTCATGCACCACTTTGCATTATGATATTCTTCTCCTTATATAGATTTATCCTTTACCAATACCATGAGTCAAAACCACACAACTGCTGATTGTATTCTTGGATGGAGTAAAATAGACAATAAAACGCAAAATGTTGTGGGCTAATACCATGGTAATCCCCTTGGTATCATAATTTTAGAGCACAAAAGGCATATGCGACTTGGATCATTCGTATCCGTGTGTTTACGCAACTTCTTTTCATAAAAATTGTGTATATACTAATTCTATATGTATACGTGGGTTGCCTTAATAAAAGTAGCATATACATTGCCTCCATACGTGGGTTGCCTTCATTAAACCTGCGTATACATTGAGAAACGTTTCATGTTTCATTTCTCTTGCACTTACTAGAATTCCTTTCTCTGTTACATCTGAACTAACCTATAGAAATATCATTTTACATCTTGAACACATAGGTTGCTTATCAAAAGGCAACTCATCAAGTAGGTTTCCATCAAGAAAAAATTCATCAAGTAGGTTGCCATCAAGGACAACATATTGCAATATATTGCCAAAAAATAATACTGGTGTACTGGTTTGTGATCTGTTTGTGAGTGGTGACCTTTGGTTTTTTATCTAAGGAACTTGCCCTGTAAATTCCTACATGGTATCAGAGCTATTTTGAGGGCCGCATCCGTTGTTGATCCAAATCCAAAGTTGGTTTAACTGCATGCAACTGTCGTTTTCTAGATAAACTATTTATGAACATTTTCTGGCCTGGAGAACTGCTCTGTTGTGTCTGGAGTGCATGTTACAGTGAGGAACCCGTTTCATTTCATGCGAAAAGGTTTCCGGTTGCCGAAGTTATGTCAGTTTAGATCTGGAGGTATAAAGTATTTGTTTTGTAGTTATATTTATTAATAGTTCTAGTTATTTCGGCTTCCTCTATTTTTTTTTTTTTTAGGTTTTATTTATTTGTAGGATCTATACCCTCTTCTCTGTGTATGCTCTTTTCTCTGTGTTGTGTACAATCTCAGCAAATCAAAAACAGGAAGAAGGGAATTTTTTTTTTTTGCTACGTATGCTCTTTCCTCGTGCCTTTGTGTGATCTCGGGAAATAAAAAATAGTGGAAAAATAGATATTTGCTGGTAAGGCTATATGGAAATCTAACGTTCTGTCATAAGGCTTGCATTTTTTTTTTTTGCTGGATTTTGTGTTTTTTGTGCAAGAAAAATGCACGCACACCGAAGACTAGAAAAAAAAACCCCTTCCTCCTTTCAAACAATTACAGAATCCTTTTACTATCTCATTTCATGAGAAGTTAGTTTATGAGAATAGAGGTCTTGGGTTCAAGTCTCTTTATCAAGCTTATTTTATATAAAAAAAATTGTTAAAGGGGTGGGATTTTTTTAAAGTTGAACTTCATCATCAAATTTCAAATGGTTCTCGTTACTATTCGGCATCTATAGCTCATTTATTAAAAAATGCATAACTTCTTCATTCAGAAGCCATTTTTCGAGCCATTTTTTTTAATCGGCTTAATTTTTCTAGATCTTTCCATTGGAGTAGTTAGTTTCAACTCTTTTTAGCTTTAGTTTTTTTAAAATGAAAAGTGCATGCCTGGTTATTCTTAACAACACCAATTATTTCCAATGGATTCCTCACATGGTAGATTTACTTAGAATTAAAGGGCTTTATAGAATAGCCACAGGACAAGAAGCTAAACCTTCTGATGATGATAAATTTTCTAAATGGGAAAATAAATGAGATCAAACATGAGGGTTGATAGGAATGTCCATTGCTCAAGATCTTTGATTTCATATCCTTGAAATTGACACCCCTGATGAAGCCCTGAAAAAGCTAAATACTGTTTTTGGCATTCAAAATCAAATCAAGGCCCACCAGCTTGAAAATGAGTTGCTTACTTTGGACCCCAATAATTTCTCCTCTATTGAAGATTTTTTTGTCCAAATTCAAGACCCTTAGACTTCTTTTAGAAGGTTGTAAGGTCAAAAAGGATGATGGTAGCCTCATCTATTCCATTCTTGCTAAGAGAACAAGAAAAAATCTTACACCTTGGTCTTATCACTTTTGGAAATGCTTCTAAGAAAGCCTTAGCAGCCCAACAACAACCATATCAAAATAATCCCAAGAAGCAGTATCCTAAAAAGTGCGGTCCTAAATCAAACAAGGGTCCTAAGAAATTTCAGCGACAAACTAAAAAAGAAACTCACCAAAATGATAAGGCAAAGAAAAACAAAGGGAGTAATACAAATAAACATTGCAAATTTTGTAACCGTGATGGCCATATAGAGTCCAAATGTTTTAAGAAGATGGAAGCCTTAGAAGCAGCAATGAAGAAGCACAACATCAATTTGGAGCACTCTTCACCCTCATCTTCAGGAATGGCACTTTCTCCTTGTGGTTGTCAAGCATCAAGATCTAGTTATGCATTAAATGTATCTTCTTCTTCTCATTCTCATGAGTGGATCATTTATTCTAGAGCTTCTTACCACATGGCCAAAAATAAAGCCATGTTTTCTTCTTTAAATGAATGTAACACCAAACATATTTATGTTGGTGATGATAGATCTATTATTGTTGTAGGATCTTGAACCATTCATCTAGGTAATGGTCATTTTAATGATGTACTATGTGTTCCTACCTTGTCATGCAACCTTCTATCTGTTTATCAGATAACTCATTTAGGTGAAGGGAAAATAGTAGAATTCTCACCTCATGATGTTGTAATCAAGGACCTAAAATATCCTAGACATATTTTAGCTACTGCCATTGCTCATGATTCCACAAGGTTGTATAAGTTTGACAACTTTGGGTCATCATGTCTTCCCTCCATTTTTGTTTCTCATAATGATGAAGTGATAAAAATTTGGCATGAGTGATTTTGTCACTTAAACTATCACTCTCCTCAAACTCTATGTAAATAAAAAATGGTGACAGGTGTTTCTATGGTATCTTTCCATGATGGTATTTTCTCCGAATGTGTACTCGGAAAACATCATCGGGATAGTTTCAAAAAATGTGCCTCTTGGCACACTTCATCCCATTTATAGCTTGTGCACAGTAATTTATGTGGTCCACTTCCTGTTGTTTCTTTCTCTGGTTGCAAGTACTTCTTAACTTTAATTGATGATTTTTCCAAACACACTTGGGTATACTTATTAAAACAAGAAAAACTCTTACACCTTGGTCTTATCACTTCTGGAAACACTTCTAAGAAAGCCTTAGTAGCCCAACAACAACCATATCAAAATAATCCCATGAAGCAGTATCCTAAAAAGTATGGTCCTAAATCAAACAAGGGTCCTAAGCAATTTCAGCAGCAAACTGAAAAATCAACTCACCAAAATGATAAGGCAAATAAAATCAAAGGGAAGAAGACATATAGACATTTCAACTTTGTAACTGTGATGGCCATATAGAGACCAAATGTTTTAAGAAGATGGAAGCCTTAGAAGTAGCAATGAAGAGGCACAACGACAATTTGGACCACTCTTCACTTTTATCTTCGGGAATGGAACTTTTAGCTTGTGGTTGTCAAGCATCAAGATTTTGTTATGCATTAAATGTATCTTCTTCTTCTCATTCTCATGAGTGGCTCATTGATTCTGGAGCTTCTTACCTCATGGCCAAAAATAAAGCCATGTTTTCTTCTTTAAATGAATGTAACACCAAACATATTTATGTTGGTGATGATAGATCTCTTAGTGTTGTAGGATTTGGAACCATTCATCTAGGTAATGGTTAGTTTAATGATATATTATGTGTTCCTACCTTGTCATGCAACCTTCTATCTGTTTATCAGATAACTCATTCAGGTGAAATGAAAATAGTATAATTCTCACCTAATGATGCTGTAATCAAGGACCTAAAATATCCTAGATGTATTTTAGCTACTGGCATTGCTGATGATTCCACAAGGTTGTATAAGTTTGACTACCTTGCGTCATCATGTCTTCCCTCAGTTTTTGTTGCTCATAATGATGAAGTGAGCAAACTTTGGCATGAGCGATTTGGTCACTTAAACTATCGCTCTCTTCAAAATCTATGTAAAGAAAAAAGGTGACAAGTCTTCCTATGGTATCTCGCCGAGATGGTGTTTGCTTTGAATGTGAACTCAGAAAACATCATCAGGATATTTTCAACAAATGTGCCTCTTGGCATGCTTCATCCCCTTTGCAGCTTGTGCACAGTGATTTATGTGGTCCACTTCTTGTTGTTTCTTTCTCTTGTTGCAAGTACTTCTTAACTTTCATTGATGATTTTTCCAAACGCACTTGGGTGTACTTCTTAAAACTCAAGAGTGAAGTTTTTAACATGTTCTTGGTCTTTAAGGCCTTTGTTGAGAAACAATTCTGACATCAAATTCTTAAGTTAAGATCAGACAATGGAGGAGAATATGTTAACAAAAAATTTATCAACTTTTTCACTGAGCATGGAATTAAATTGCAACATATTGTTCCATATACTCCACAACAAAATGGCGTAGCTGAACGGAAGAATCACACCATAAAATAAATGGCTAATTGTATGCTTCAATCTAAAGGACTTGGTCTCAATTTTTTAGCAGAAGAAATTAATTGTGCAAACTGCATAGTAAATCACACTCCTACTAAGGTTTTAAATAATATAACTCTAGAAGAAGCTTGGAGCTCGATCAAACTAGATGTAAGTCACTTTCACGTTTTTGGAATTGATGCTTGGTCCCATATTCCAGATGTGAAACATAAAGCCTTAGAACCTAAGAGTGAAAAGTACGTTTCTGTTGGATATTATGAATATGTCAAAGGATATAGACTTCTTCAACCAAAATCCAAAAATATAATAATTAGAAGAGATGTAAAATTTGATGAAAATATATCGACTTGCGAGCCTAGTTCGGCAGGTGTGCCACCTTTGGCTTGAGAGCCTGATTTGGCATATGTGCCACCTCTCTCTATCTCTTCTATTTTTGACAGCATTCCTTCTAGTTCAGATGATGACAACAAGGATGAAAATCCTCCTCCACCTCTTAAATATATTCCTTCCACTCCACAGCTTCCAATATGGGTCAACTCTACTCGGGATGCAGCAGGTTCTCTTGTAGGTGACCATGCAGATCGACGACGTACACGTTCTCAGTTCAAAAGAGCCTCTTCCTTATCGGCTCAAGTTCCCAAAAATCCTGATCTAGACACCTTTGAAGAAGATTTCGATCATCCAGATTGGGATGAAGCTATGAATGAAGAATAGCGTTCCTTATTGGCGAACAATACTTAGGATCTTGTTCCTCTTCCAAAAGCAATAAAAATTTTCAGATGCAGATGGGTTTACAAAACAAAGTTTGGACTAGATGGAAAAGTGGATAGACATAAAGCTCGTCTTGTTTCTAAGGATTTTCACAAGTTGATGGCATTGACTATACTGAAACCTTCTCCCCTATTGCCAAAATGAATTCTATCAGCCTTATTCTTTCCCTTGCTGCCCCTTTAAATGGGAAGTCCATTAGATGGATGTTAAATCTGCCTTCTTACATGGAGATTTGCATGAAGAAATATACATGTAACAACCCCCTAGCTTTATCCAAAACAACTGTAGACTTGTTTTTTGCCTTAGGAAGTCTCTCTATGGTTTCAAACAAGCTCCTCGAGCTTGGTATGCCAAAATGGATAGATTTATATTAGATAATGGATTTTCTAGGTGTCATTCTGACAACACTGTCTACACCAAGAAAGTGGGTAATTCATTCACCATCCTTTTTCTTTATGTTGATGATCTTATCCTTACTGGTAGTGATCCCAACCATATAAACCATGTGAAGTCTAGCCTCAGAAAGAAGCTTGAAATGACAGACTTAGGACACTTGCATTATTTCCTTGGTCTTCAAGTCTTTCAATCCAAGGAAGGTATTACTCTCTCTCAGTCCAAGTATGCATATGATCTTCTACACCAATTTCACATGGAAGACTGTAAGCCAGCCCATTCTCCCTTTCAGTTTCAAGTCAAGCTTTTAGTCACTTTTTCTACCCCTGAAGTTGATGCTACCTTGTACCGTCAACTTGTTGGTAAACTTATGTATCTAACCCATACCCATCCTGACCTCTCTTTTGTCGTTGGTCTTGTTGCTCAGTTTATGCACCAACCTCATGAATGTCACTGGAAAGCAGCTAAAAGATTACTTCAATATATTCGAGATACAGTTCATTTTAGGATTCATTACAGTGCAGGAGCATATCCATTATTGATGGGTTTCACTGATTTTGATTGCGCTGGTGACCTTGGTGATCAAAAGTCTACTACAGGATATGTATTCACTCTTGGTTCAGGACCTATTACATGGTCTTGTAAGTGCCATATCTCTTTCTTTAGCAGAAGTAGATTATCGTGGTGCAGTTGAAGCCAGCAAGGAAGCCATGTGGCTTCGTCAGATCCTGTCTGAATTTGGTCTTCATCAGCAACATCCAACTACACTTTGGTGTGATAATCAGAGTGCCATTCATCTATGTAAAGATCCAGTTCAGCATCAGCGTATGAAACACATTGAGCTCCACATAAAATTCATCAAAAAGCTCATTCATGATCATGTTCTTAAAGTGTAGTATTGTCCAACCAATTATCAAGTAGCCGATATCTTTACAAAGGCTCTCACAGAAGCGAAGTTTACCAAACTTCAATCCATGATTAGAGTTCAGGAAATTTATCATTAAGGGGGGATAAGCTCTAATTCCTCCTTCCTTGTCCTATTGTGTCACCTTTGTAAATCCTTCAATCCTATCCCAATTTTTTCTTAAGGGGGGATAAGCTCTAATGCCTCCTTCCTTCTCCTATTGTGTCACCTTTGTAAATCCTTCAATCCTATCCCAATTTGTTCTTAAGGGGGATGTTAGGATCTTTCGACACATAGGAAATAGGCTCTTTTTATGTCACCTTTGTAAATTCTTCAATCCTATCCCAAGTTGCTGTTAAGGGGGCATGTTAGGATATTCTGACACATAGGAAACGGTTAAGAATAACTTATTCTAGTGTAGTGTTAGGTAAAGTGTGTTTCTTTACTATGTACATTTGAAACTTATAATCTGATGGTCACAATTTGTAGTTATCTGACGGTTCACTCGCTCCTCGGTATTAATGACACTTGATCCATGGCTTAACACCCGATTGGTCCATGATATCTATTTAAAGAGCATGGATGGTCATTTATCTGGTAACCGTTTATGAGAGAAACATATGTACTCTTTCTTTTATATTAATAAATTTCCTGAAGTGGCCGCGTTGGCTCAGGCTGTGGACTATTTCCCTCTTCAAGGGTTTTAATCATGTGATAATATTGGTGTACTAATTTGTGATCTGTTTGTGAGCAGTGAACTTTTGTGTTTTATCTAAGGAACTTTCCCTATAAATTCCTACATTTTTTTTATTGAAAAATAAGAGAAAACCCTAAACAACCAAAACCCTAAACCGAGGAAATGTGACACCAAGATTTTATGGGCCTCGTTGGGGTTAATTGGGCAGCCAACTTCCCAGGGTCTTAACTTGTTCATATGATATATGTTTGACGCACATGATACCTTGCTAGAAATATCTCTCTAAGGACTACAATTGCTGACACAAGTTATCCGAAATCACCAAACCTTTCATGCCCCAAAAACTTCATTTGGGGCTTCAAAACGACTTTGTAATTTTAGGACCCAAAAAATTGAAAAAATCATAAACTGTGCTATAATTAAGGAAACTGGAAAACTAAAAGAGGCAATGGCAAGGGCCCAAGTGGAATAGGCAGGTGGCAACCAATATCCACTTGGATCAACTCAACTTGAATTCCTTGAGCTAACTTAGTCATCATGACTTAGTTAAATGACACAAGTTGTTATGAGATGAAATTACAATTTATTGTCCAATTTATTTAAGGGAAAAATAAATTATACGCCTCACATTCCTCATCCCTGGTACATCAAAATTCCTTACCAGTGTGGGAGAATTTTTTTTTCTCCTTTCAAGTTTCCAATTTCATTGTTTTTTTTGCAAATTTCAACACTCCCTCTCAACAAGAAATGATTTCAATCTATCTCCATCTGATATCTTTGGAATGTTCTACATGCAACACTTCTCCAGTGTTGTTTTCACCTACAAATCTTGAAACTAAATATACTATGAAAAACTAAATAAGTATAATGCATTTGTCATCAGAGTCTTCTAACTGCTACTAGATACTGCAATTGTCTACTAGATTCTTTGCGTTGTTGCTGACATCTACATCTGTGCCCTTTGAACTGTTGCCAACTCTGATCTATGCTCAAGTATATGACATCTGTCACTATGACTTGTTTCTTGCTGAAATCTGACTGGATCAATCTAACTGATCCTTCCTGCTACTGTTGTACTTTGGGCTCCTCATAGCTAGGTTTGATCCATGAGACACGCCATCTCAATGGACTGTGCCCAAACTTCTAATCCTTGGATTATGTCTACACATCACCCCACCTTTCATCTGGAGTTGTGGATGCATGTGCTCCCTCTTCCCATATGGCTCGAAATTTTCTCCTCATGGAGGTCTTTGCTTGAGTGGATGCTTCCACTAGGTCTCCTCTCTACTTCTCCAATTGTGGCTTCTCCATAACCTTATAAGACTGCTTCTGAGGCTACATGTTGAGAGGTAATTTGTGCTCCCTTTGAACCACCAATTCTCTAACCTCTTCTTTGCTACTCAAATATTAACATGCATCTGGTACCTCAAGTGCATATAGGTTCTTGACTTGTGCACATTGTAATTATCTTGTCGTTACAAAAGTTTCTAAAAAAGAGTTGATTTTAAATCGATGATATCTCCCTCATTTGAGCTTCGATTTGAATGATTTTTTTTTTACATTTGGGTAGTTTTTCACAAGGAATCCAAATATGCTATTTTTTTGGGGAAAAGTTTACACAAAAATCTTCATATATTCTCTATAAAATCACCGCCCAAAAAATTATTGCTCTGATACCATGTAGAAAATCTAACCAATGGGATTCAATCTAATATTGTAATGTACTAAAACAAGATATTGAATCCTTACTACAATTTTCGAAAACAAAACACGATCGCACAATCACATATAAGTAAGAGAAAGAAATTATCACTCACACAACACAAGATGTATCTGGGGAAAGAAACTTCTCAAAACCTCTCTATATTTATTGTGTATTAAGTCAAGGAATCATGAAACAATACAATGCTTAATCTCTCATGAGATTCTCCAACACTCTACCAATTTTCTCCCACTGGTCTAGGAAAACTCGGTCTAGTACTAAGCCAATTCTAAACCTTACTTCAGCTTGCCTTGCTCATGCAATTCCTAGGGAATTAACTCTATATTAATTAGGAAAATAATTATTCCTTGATTGTGCAATCCATCATGGCATCACATTGGCTTTATAATTTCACATGGGAAATTTTCTTTAAACACAACTAATAGTTATATTCCCTTTAACCTCTGTCTCAACTGGGTCTTCCTCGAAACTTAGATGCATGGAGCTATTAATAGTGAATTATCAGTTATCAGATTGATCACTCATTGTGAATTAAATCTAATTTAATTCACTGGACCTCTCAATAGCTCATCACTCAGTTAGAACTATTTAAACTGATTATAACTCATTTAATTGAGTTAACTAATTCACACTTGCACCCCACTGCAACTTAACCCTAAAAATATTAGAATCCCTCTAGATGCCTCATCTTAGACCCTCAACTTGAATTCCTTGAGCTAACTCAATCATCATGACTTAGTTAACTGACATAAGTTGTTATGAGATTAAATTACAATTTATTGTCCAATTATTTTAAGGGAAAAATAAATTAGACACCCCACATTCCTCACTCTTGGTGCATCAAAATTCCTCACCACTGTGGGTGCATTTTTTCTTTTTGTCCTTTTTGTTTTCTTATTTCACTATTTCTTTTTGCAAATTTAAACATTTCAAAATTTTATATGGCCTTCAAACAAAGACACCATTTAAATCACATGCCCAGATACTCATGATAAACCTCTCTTAAGCTTGATCTCCAAGAAGAGAACCAATAATATGCCATCCTACTTCCTAGGTCGAACCGGCTATTAAGGTATGCAACATTCGTGTGAACCCTCACATGATGATCTTGCTCTTGGAGGATGATCATGACCTCCCTTTAGCAACCCTTACTCAGCCCTCATACTCGACATACTTTAGGACTTCATATCTCTTCGCCCCCTTGATCAAATTAGCTCCTTCTCACTTTATATTCTTTCCTTCATCCTAAGGCCTCCTTAAATAGTTTTTACTAGACTTATTAGGAACCCACTAGAACTTATGGGTTTTATCCACTTAGACTTTAGGAAATATTAATTTTCTTTTAGATTTTAAACCCCATCTTGGGTCCAAAATCCCTTTGCTTGGATTCTTTGCCCACAAATCCTTGTGTGACCAAACTCACACAATCCCATCTTAATATGATTGTGGAGTAACTCCCAAGCTACACAATTCAACAACATAGTCTACTTGTAGTTATTACATAGTATTTTGTCACTATCCTTGCAATCCCCATCCCAGACATTGGAGGCTCATTTCAGTGGTCAAAATAAAGTGTCATGCCTTGCAAATACCATCATTGCATCCCTTATCACGAGTCTAACATTCCTTCTGTTGACTATTTCCTGAACAGACCACCAAAAACCCTTATTTTTTCCTTGGCACTGGTAGCCAGTTATGCACTTGCACCAATGAGGCAGATTAACACTGGCCCCCGTGCCAGTTGGTGCTCTATCTCAGTTATCCACCACTGCCAATCTATTTACAGAATTATTTTTAAAAATAGAGGCGAAGTTTCAATCACAACAACTTCGTGGATGATTCATGGGGAGTGGTTCAACTGAATAACCACGACCTTCCTCCTTTGGCCTCTTGTTTCCACCTTTTTGGGAAACCTCCTAAGGGATAAGACCTCCCTTCCACTATAATAGGGCTCCCAACCTCCTATTCTCCTTCTATAAATATAGCCATCCTCCATTGATGAAGCTAGCTGAATTGAAGATAATATAGCAGAAACACTCGAGAGATAGAACAGAAGAGTCCCTCATTGGGAGAGCTTAGGCTTGTGCTTTCATCCCATCCAAATTCCCTGACATTCATTGAGACGTGCTCCAATCGAACCCTGCTGAAGGAGGCTACGATGTCAAGGCTTGGTTGTAACTCTTTCTTCTATTTAATACATATGTATAACTATTGTCTGATTCCCATTTTGCGTTGACATGTTCTATTTGATGCAATATTCTTAACCCTCCTTGATTGGTTAGTAATTATGAATGAGTTCGTTGGTTTGTATGTTGCTCTCGTTTGTTGATCTTGTGCAGGTATCCAAGCATTGTTGTGAATGGATCATGATTTTCCGAGGCAAGAATCGAGAGGCCACCACTACAACAGCTACGACGACAACGTTAGACTCCAGGTAGGTCGATCTACTGCATCTATTTCATTAACTAATTAGGAACCTACACTCTAGTTTGTCCTATTGTTTCTAGACTGACTCTCAGGCTAGAGGGATCATGTCTATGTGCAGAGAGGATTTACATTCATAACAATTTGGTGACTCCACTGGGGATTAGTGCGACTTTGTCTTTTTTCCCTTGTCAAGTTGACTTCGATCGTCTGTTGGTTTGTCTATATTTTCTGGTCTAGTTGCTTGTTTAGAGTCCTCTTGTTTAGCTCCAGAGTGTCAGGATTGACCTCTTCTCATTGGATTTCTCATTCTCCCATAGATATCTGGCTTGGTGCATTTTTCAGTTGAACAGTCGCATCAATTGGTGCATGTTGCTTGTGTTGCAATAGTGACAACCCCTGTTTGGCACGGATTATAGCCTTACAGTCGCGCTGAATCCTGTACGGTTTGGATTGCCTGTCCTTTTGAGTTTTTGGTCAGTTGTACTTGCCTCTGGGTGGATTTTTGATTTGAAATTTTTTTGTTGATATTGTTTTGACAATCATAGGCTTGTTTTTCTCAGTTGTACGTCCATTTACTTATCAGTGCAGTTTATGGCCTTAGGGTTTCTGAGTGTCCTAGCTCACTAAGCCTTATGATTGGAAGTCAAGTATTTTTATTCTTGACTATCACATCCCTTAATCAATTGTGTTTAGTCCTTTTTTATCCTTTGAGTGTTTGTTATGTTTGAATGATCATTTCGGGTTTCATTTGATTTTTATTCTTGCTGCTCCAAGCATAGATCACATTGCTTGTCAGGATAATTTCATAACTTTCTCTTTGATTGGACGAGTGCTTCATTGGTTTGAGTGCATATTTGTGTTTGTGTTGCTTTCATCAATCATTCAGTTTATCTCCTTGCATTCGTAATCCTCGAACTAGTGCTTGTTTTGTTTTTACATATTATTAGTGCATTGTGTGCTTCATTTTATTGAAAAATAAAAAAAATGCATTCTTTCATTTGCATGAAAAAGGAAATTTATTTTGCATAACTAGTGCTTGATTAACTAGGAAAGAATTTTTTCAGTTTTCACTTGATTGAATTAGATGCATTAGCGGTTTTCTTTGTTTGATTTCATTTGATTACTATTGTTTGAAAGATCTCTATCCTTCTCATAATTAGCATTCATTGAATTGAAAAATGGTGTTTAGCTGCATATAGTTTTCATTTAGGGAATTTGAGATCAGCATTCGGTAAGGCCTTGAAATTGAGACTTAATTCAAGATCAACTATAAAATAAATTGAATTAACCTAAGGAAACATTGGAACCTAACGCAAACATTTTAGTGGTCTAGGATAGAGACGTTTTCCAATGTCTTAAAACCTAGTAGTTGTGGTTCGCCTTTTGGCTTTAGACAGTGCTAGTATGGAATTGTGATCTCCGTACCATCGAGTATATAAAGGGAGACCCTCATAGGCTGAAATCCTTTATCCATAGGAAGCCGAGTCTGCCACCCTGTAATCATTATACACCGAACACACCATTCGGGGAAACTACCTACACGTACGGAAATTCCTTGGTCATTTCTCTTTCATTTGATCACCAAGGTGTATATGGTAGTTCACGGAAACTTGGTACATCCTCTTTCTTAGATTACCAGAGTAGTCATTTTGATCTTTTCGTGACTCTTTAAAAAGAGAAGATATCATCAAGCACTTTTTCTTTCATGCTCGTTTAAAATTGAAAGTGACTAGAGTCATATTTTGTCTGTTTCTCGGCTCTTAAAACATGAAACAACAAAGTCTGGTTTCAATGTCGTAAAATAAAATGCCCACGATTACATACCAATTTAGAGTTTGTTACTTGGCTTGTTTTTTTTTCCTTATATTTTTTTCTTGAAGCCTTCTTTCGGCTATCTCTTTTTCGTTTTCTGTTTTGAGACAGTGGCGGAACTACCAGTTTCGTCATCTTCTTCACTGCCTCTTAGTGGTAGTTATTTTCCTGACATTTTTTACGAAACCCCTTAGTCCACTAGGTCTGTTGATTTTTTGCAACCTATTCTCCCCACTGTTTTACCTCTTGTTTCCTGATCTCCTCCTGAAGATCCAGTTGAGTTCAATTGGCCTCCTCCAGGTGCTTGGTCCAGTTTTTGGGATGAGGAAGAATTTCATCCTCTTACTTTGAGATCACCATTTATAGCTGTTGTTGTGCCTCTGAGTCCCCATCGTCTCTTTGATGATCTTACGACCTCTTCAGACATGGATTCTTCAAGTCCTGTTGACAATGAAGGAATTCCCGTTTCTACAAGTGAATATAAAATTTTCCCTGAAGATCTTCCGCATGTTTCTTTTCAATATTCTCCACCATCGGTGTAACTTCCACCTTGATATAGGTCCTTGAGTCAAATTATGTATGGTGTTTCCTCCATAGCACAATCCAGTGCATACACCCCTCCTAGGAGTACGATCCTCCCTTCATTGGGACTCTCACCTTTGACATTGAGTTCATCAGTCATTGTTACGTCTGTTTCAATCCAACCTACCGTTTGTGTGGCTTCGTCTACGCTGGTTGTTATGACACAGTCGTCAGGATCCTATCACACCTGAAGGTCTATTTTCCTTAATCAAATGTGGCATGTCAACCAGGGTCTGAGAAAATCACAAACTCGCGCTCCAGAGACTGCACCTGCTAATGCAGCTTCAACTTAACTGATGATTCCTAGTGGCCTCACTTTTGAAGAATATATGATGGCTGTTCAACAGCAAAAATCTCAGAGTTCTCAACAGCCCCAGGTTCCTGTCAATCCTCATCACTATGATGTTGTTGGTAACCTTGTTTATTCATTTCCTCCTCCACATCTTTATGACGAGCATGGTAATCCTATTTATTTGCCTCCTATTGATCCTTATCAGGTTGTTTATGATCCTTATCATATCGTTCCTCACCTCGGACCGACCTTATCGGCAGAACCCTCTGGCTCGCAAGGACAACCCTTACAGGGACAACCTCTGGATCAGCAAGGATCCACCTTTGGTCCAAAGGGACAACCTTACGGTCCATCAGGCCAGCCTTTACAAGGTCCACCTTTGGTCCAACAAGGACAACCCTCCAGTCCTTCCAGTCAAACTCAGTATCAACCAGGAGCATCTTCTGTTCCTGGGGGGGAAATGTATTCGTCACAGGGATAACCTCTTGTACAACAGCAGTCGCATGCCTAGTATGGCCAAACCTTTGTGCAACATGGACAACCCTCTGGTCTTGCTCCAGGTCAACCTGGTCCATATTTTCCATTGGGATAACCTCTTCCACAGGGGCAACCAGGTGGTCCTCATTATCCAATTCAACCCGTTTCGCAGGGGCAACATGTTCAACCATCTCAGCAATCGGTTCAACCTGTTCAATAGTCGATTCAATCTATTCAAAAACCTGTTCAACCTGTTCAGCAACCGGTTTAACCTGTTTATCTATTTCAGCAGGGTCCACCTGTTCAACAGCCCGCTCAACTTGCTCAGCAGGGTCCACCTGCTCAACCCCAAGGTGCTTATTACCCCCAAGGTCAATATCAACCGATATATAGTGCACCTCAAGGTTTTAATTTTCACCCTCAAAATCCATCTCAGTTGGTGTATAATCAACCTCAAGGCTATGCTTACATTCCACAACAAAAACCATACGTTGCTCCACGAGGACCTCAATGGTATGCTCATAATCAGTGTCCTGGTCCTCAACCCTAATACCAGCAGAATTATCCGGCTTATAACCCTTATGGTCAAAATCCTCTGGGACAAACATATGAGGACATAATTTCTTGCAGGTTGGGTGGACTGTTAACGCGGGTCCTTATCAAAGATCTCCAATGCCTTTTAATCCTCAATTACCATTTCTTGCTACATTGGAACTACCCGATGTGTCAAAGTTAACGAACGATCCAATTCTTCATAACCCGTATTGGCCTCCGGTTCCAACTAATATTCCTGGTGATTGTCCTAAATTTGAGGGTAAGTCTGGAGAAGACCCCCAAGTGCATGTTATGACATACCACTCTAACTCTTGGGTTGATGATTCCATTCAACTCTTTCTTTTCCAACGGACGCTTACTAGTGCCGTTGCCAAGTGGTACATTGAGTTATCTCGTGGCATATTTCAAGATTTCAACTCTCTTGCCATGGAATTTCTTACTCATTCCAAGTTACCGGTTCATTATAAGACTGAGACACATCTCCTCACATCCTTGAAACAAGACCAAGCTACCCATATCTTGGATCATATTCATGAATGGATACGTCGTCGTCGCTTGATTAAGTTTGATATTCCTAATCAACTTCTAACTAATTGGTTCACAATCTCCTTTTTCAAATTAGATCGTGAAAGACATAGCTATGGGGGCATGTGTAACCGAGGAACAAGCCATTGCTCGTGCCCAGTACCTTGATCTTGTGTACTCTTAGTGTGGCACATTGTATGATATTTTGCCTGATGCCCCACGACCTGGAACTTCTAAAGCACCAGGAACCCCATATGTTGACGTTATTATTGGTTATGTGTCTCATACTTCTCATAAGTATTCTCCTTCAAATCCTGGGAAGAAAAAGTCCACTTCTTCCAGTGATGCTGCTTCTCAGCCCACCCCGAATCCTGGTAAAACCATGGAAGTCAATACTGTTCAGGAAAATCCAGCAAATAAAACTTCCAAAGGGAAAAAGAAGGGTAAAGGCAAGGCCAAAGCCGATACCCTAAAACTAGATTCATCCAAATCTTGTGCTGATGATGGTTCACAACTCAAGCTAAAGTACCCTTGTTTGATCTGTGACAAAGAGCACTACAACAAGGGTTGTCCTCGATGGGCCGAAGTAAGTAGATTGCTCAAAGGCACCTAGGGAACTACAGCTATTCTTAAATAACCTTTTCCATCTCAGCAAACCCAAATGGTAGAGCAACCTCAATCCCCAGCCCCTTTTGGCTCTCAAGTTTTCATGATGAATGGTTCTGCGCCCGTTTCTATTGCCACTCGATCGAAAGATTATACTGAATCGCATCAAGCAACGGGGAAAGAGATTGCTGATGGTCCTCCTCCTCCACTTGTTTCTAGCTCTCTTCAAATTGAAAGGCCCAATATTGAGCCCGTTGTATGGCCACCTTCTAAAGGTGTACTCTGCAAGTCATCTTACAATCCCAACGCCTGTGCTGCCCAACATTCCAGTATTGTTGAGGATTTGGATTAGGCGCCCTCTGCAATTTCTACTTTATAAGTGCTTCAAATTTTTCCATCTCAACGAAAATATTTGTTATGTGTGATTCGTGGGGTTGATCATGTTGTTACTAGCCTTCTTTATTTCAATTTAGAGAATTTCATTCCACGACTACCACATCAATATGCACTCATTATACAGGTTGTCATTAATGGTCTCAATATTCACCGAGCAGTTGTGGATGAGGGTGTGTCCACGTGCATAATGTCATCTTCTTGCTATAAATCCATTGGTTCTCCAGCTTTGAATTCGTCACCAAATTCCTTGGAAGCATTTGATGGAAGAGAATCAAAACCCTTAGGTGTTCTCGCTATTTTACCAATTACTTTGAAAGGGAAGATATTCAATGTCGAGGTAGAAGTAGTTGATGCCAAGCTCAATTAAAATCTTCTTCTTGGTCATAGTTGGACTCACGCCATGTTATGCATTCTGTCCACTCTCTTTTGTGTCCTGAAATTCCCGCACGAAGGAAAGATTGTTACTATTGATAAATTTTCATTCTTCACTTCTTCTTCCGAGAACAATGTTCCGTACATGGATAAGATCCCTACTCCCTATGAGAGCATTGGGCTGGGTCTTTTCAAAAATCCTACCCTCATGGGTATTTTTCCTCTTCCTCCACCAAACATTGTTTAGATTAATATGATCTCTCGGTCTGATGACCCCTAGATCATCCCTTCACCTGAACAAGTCGATTCTTTTGGAGATCCAATGCCTTTAAGTCTGATTGAGATTGATTATTGTGAACTTCTTGCGGCTTTGAATCCTCTGCCTTCTGATCATGCT
The DNA here is from genome assembly GCA_034641835.2 of Pinus albicaulis. Lineage (NCBI taxonomy): Eukaryota > Viridiplantae > Streptophyta > Pinopsida > Pinales > Pinaceae > Pinus > Pinus albicaulis. The sequence goes on along the minus strand of CM076581.1, from coordinate 1,343,333,700 downwards.
TCTTTGAGCATGTCTCTCGATGCTTATTCTCAATCCCCTTGGCTCGGTGATTTGGATTCATCCGATCCCTTGTGAGAGATATTTCCTTCTGATGAAGCCATCGTGGAAACTATGCCTCTTGAGGATTTACCATGGGACGATGGTCATCATCATTCCTCATTTATGCCTGGCTTTGGGGCCATGTCTACGTGTCTTGAGAGGTTTGCATCTCAAGTTCCTTCTCCTCCACTTCAAATTCCTATTCTGACACATGAAGTCTTTATGGAAGGTAACTTGAGTAACATTACGCAAACAATGCCTATTGAAATTTTCGTCAAACCGAGAATTATCAATAACATCCATCTTGGAGTCACTTGTTCTTCCGATGAAGTTCAGGTTTATATATCCTTTTCTGCGAGTTCCATGACGTCTTTGCATGGTCTTATGAAGAAATTCTTGGCATCGATATTAGTATGGTAGTACATTAGATTCCTACCTACCCTGGTTCAAAGCCTGTTCGTCAGTTCCTTCGTCCTGTGCACCCTCGAAAGGCTACCGCTATTAAAAGTGAAGTTAGAAAACTTCTCAACACTGGTTTCATCTACCCGATTCCCTTGATAGAATGGGATTCTAACATCATTCCTATAGATAAGAAACAAGGGACTATTCACGTCTGTGTTGATTACCGTGATATCAATCGGGTTTGTCCTAAGGATAATTATCCTACTGCCTTTATCGATCAAATCATTGATGACTGTGCTGGGAGCGAGATCTTTTCCCTCATGGACATTTTTTCTGGCTATAACTAGATTAACATTCTCCTTACTAATCAAAATAAGATGACCTTCATCTGTCCTTGGTGTACTTTCACATATAAGAAGCTTCTTTTCGATTTAAAAAATACTTGGGCCACATTTCAGTGAGCGATGTCCTATGCTTTTCACGATATTAAGCACATCGTTGAACCTTATCAGGATGACCTTCCTTCTCATTCAACTAAGCGTAAGTACCATCCTAACCATATTCATCAGATTTTTCTTCATTGTTGACGTTATAACATCTGGTTAAATCTGCACAAGTGTGTCTTCTGCATTGATTCCGGTAGACTCCTAGGGTTTATCATGTCCAAATATGGGATTCGCCTTGATCCTCTCAAATTTGAGGCTATTATCAATCTCCCCTCTCCATCTTCACTACATCAGTTGTAGAGTATGCAAGGAAAGGCTAATTTTCTACGACGCTTTATCCCTAACTATGCTGAAGTAGCTAATGGATTTATGTGATTATTAAAGTAGGGTGTCCTATTCCTCTAGGATGAGATTGCTTAGAAATATTTTGACACATTGAAGACGTTGCTCGTCAATTCTCCTCTTTTGCGTCCTCCAAATTATCATCGAAATTTTTCCCTCTATTTAGCTGCCACTTTTAGCATAATTTCCATGGTTCTGGTTCAAGACGATGATGGCGGTAATGAGCATGTTATTTACTACCTCTCTCGTAACCCTCTCGATATTGAAACACGCTATGCCCATGTTGAGAAGTTAGCGTTAGTGTTGGGTGCAGTATAGGGTCTATAAATGTACCAACATTTAATTTGTCAATCCGGAGAGTTTGTGAACTTCGAGACGTAGCACTGGAAATGCCAGAGAGAGTCCCTAGTGACGTGCAAAAAAAATTCTAGTCTATCTTGCGATTAATCTCGAAAATAAATGTAATCCTACACTAGTGCGAGAAACACCAATCCAAACAATTAAAAGCATGCAAGAAAGTAAAAGAAATCAATGCAAAAGGAAATTCTAATTGCAAGTAAACAGAAGAGAAATCAGAACTGGAAAACAAGTGGTGCTGGCACAATAACGAAAAGAATGTAAATGCTGGAATAAATTCAAAAGAAATTCAAACTATTCTTCTTGCACTAATTTTGCTTGCACTACTGTTTATTATAACGTGCTTGCACTGGTGCAAGCAGAAAATATCCTTGCATTAATTATGTGTAAGAACAATCTAGAAGTTAAAGGAAACCATAATATTAATGAAGAATTTATCAATTCAAACATCTAGCTTCTGTATTCATAAATATCGGCTCAAAAAATGTGAAAATCGTAGCTTTAAATATAAATTAATAGATCTAGATTAATTTACAAAATTAGAGTTAGAGCTCATAATGGCAGAGCTGATCTTATGGATTTAGACAATATGGACGGTGCAATCATTATTTAAAATATTTCAGGTGCAAGTATAATTAATAATGCAGCAAATGAAATAGAAACAAATTGCAGCAACTCAAATTAACCTTAAAACTTGGAATAATGGATTGCCGCAAAAAGAATTAATTTAAAATCAAACAAACAAGAATTGAAATGCTATTTAAAAATGAGAGCGGTGTCGAGCTGATCTGGAAGCCAACCTAGCCAACTCGCACCCTCTTTAAGTGCCTAGCTCACATATAAATCGAAATCATTAGATGCAAGAAATTAATAGACAAAGCATGAATAAAAATCGCTTCAATTAATAAAAAAAAACAATCTTTTACATAATGTAGACATCGGCTAATCCCAGCAAGTAGGAGAAGCATTCCACACTCAAATCCACGTGCTGCTACATTGGAACAACCTCTCCTCCCCTCTGTGTTATGCTTGTATGTGTGTGCTTCTGCCCTCTGCTTAATTGATTGACTAAAATTCCCCCCCAGGATTGGAGCCATGACTCTTCTTTTATAATTTTTTTACATTCCAAACTTGGCATAAAACAAGCCAATCCTTTGCAAACATCATGGGGATTGAATCCCAACTAATTATCATTAATAAATTATTAGTACAACCGTTTTCCTACTGATATAATGGAGATTTACCATGAATTTCTCAAATCTGGGCATTTTCTAGAATTCTGGAAAAGTTGGTATTTTTAACAAACTGCCTCCAAAGGCCCCTTCGTATCTCTTCATCCGTTATGAATTTTGGAAAAAAATTTTGAATTTAGTAAATTTTCTATACTTGGATAAAAACCCATGTCGCGGAATTTCTTTATTTTCCTTCATCTACAAAAAAACCGAGGCGGAAGTTGACAGTCTGGAAACTTGTTGACTGTGTTTTCTAGAATTCTGGAAAAATTGGTATTTTTAACAAACTGCCTCTAGATCGCACTTCATATCTCCTCAACCATTACACATTTTGGAAAATGGCCCTTGTCTTCCTCAATTTCCTATACTGGGAAAAAAAACCCATGTTTCATAATTTTGAGATTCGCAACGATCGGCGTGGAAATTGAGTAAATCGGCTGTCAGGAAACTGCTACAAATTCAGGACTGTAGCATTTGTAAAACTTGCACTGGTGCAGGAACACTACCTGCACTGGTGTAGGAACATTGTAAGAACTAATTTGGTACAGGAATATGTTGCATAGTGCAGGCAAGTAATTGTAGGTTCAAAATATGATCAAATCAACTTTAACCTGCAACATACAAACCTTTATTAAATTTCCATTAATGGTACAAAAGAAGTAACAAATACTTGCAAAAATAATCATTTAATCAAACAGTAGCATGATATATTTCGAGTGAAAAATGAGACAAAACTGAGGCCCAACATCTCCCCATGCTGACCATCTTGCATGTCCTCATGCAAGAAAATACGGTAATGTTACTCCTTTGCAAAAAAAAAAATTAGAAACATGTATAAACATTCATAATGATGTTCCTACAATTCTGCATGATTACATTTCCTACACTTGATAAAGCTTGCTCTTAAAAATAGAGTGTCTACTAGACTCTTTATTTACTTAAACTGATTTCCAGAAAACCTAAAATGAAAATTACCATGGAAAAACTAAATTGCAAGGATGGTGTTATTACTTGAGAAAAATAGACAACTTTTAAAATTTTCAAAAATAATATCTCAGAGGTATATGTGATCAAAAGTTTCACTTTAACATCCTCATTATAAACATGAGTGACATGATTTAAACGATATGGCGTTACAGGTAGACATAATAATACCGTCCCATAATGATTATTTTACCATCATCTATGTATAGTTAAAGCTTCTCTTGTCTGGGCACAGTGAATTACCAGCACTAAGGGTCCCCACGTCCATAAAAATCATTCCAAACAGATAGAACTCCAAGTTATAACAATAGAAGTATTTTAAAGCCATTCTCAAAGAGATTGATAGTGAGTTCACTGAAAGCAAAATCAACCAAGTAAATTATAGTGTAGAGTCAACTTTAATACCATAGGCATGGCCCTGCTACCAGCAGCTGTCCATAGCCTCGATAGGGATACCTTTTAACCTTACGAAATGATTTTGTCCCACCTATTAGATATATATTTAGAGTTATTTATGAGCATTTGCTTTTTCTCTTTTTTATAATTTAATTGAAGGATGTTGTCCTAGCTTGGTAACCAGCTAATGACAATGCCATTCATGAGAACTAACAAGAATGAATGAGCTGGCTCGCGATGAGACCTCTCGTCTTCTAGTTTTACAACTGAAAGCCATTACCCTGGCTTGGTGACCAGTGCGGTAATGTAATTCTCCTTAGGACCCATGATCATATTAGGTCGGCTCGCAATGAGACCTCCTATCCCTCAATTAATTCGTTTATGTTTTTTTTTAAAACTCTGATTATGATTGACCTCAGATGGATTACTTAATAGGTGGGGAAGAAAATCTACTCCTTAAGAGTGCAGGATGGCATGAAAAGTTTTTAATTACTATTATTTACTGGTTGGTCATGCTACCGTAAGAACTTATTAAAAAAACATCTTAGATAATGACAAAAAATATTCCTTGAGTTTATCATGCTAGGGTTCTTTATGAAAGCTTATTAGATTTTTGTAGGCGTGGTCCACCATAGGAGGTTTTTCATTGGTCTCTTCAAAGAGGAATTTGAAAAGATTTTCTGGATGATAATTTGTTAAAATAAGAGAAAAGTATTACATGTAACTTATAACAATACATATTGATCCACAATCAAAGTCAATTTAAAAATATGAAGCGTTAAGTGTAAAGTACTTTTGACAAGTTTTACCATGAGAATGCGTAATAATAAAAATTTCAAAAGCTGTGCTTTTATGGAATCACAAGTTCAAGAGTGTTGTTATTCATCTTTATTCAATACCCTACCCTATTTTTAAAGAGAGAAATATCACCTTTAAGTGTAGGCATACTTCCAATGAAGCCATGTGCATAACAAAATGTTGATTATACTCACACTTAGTTTTAAAGAATAAACTCCAATACATACCAAAGCGTGAGAAACTAGTTTCTTTAATTGACATGGTACCAAGAGTTTTTGAATGATGAATAAATGAGATGCGTTGATGGCTGCTCGGAACTAGGATTCAATGGAATCCACGTATTTATGATTCTCCAACTGATGCAAGTCTTCCACAATTTGATAGTCATTCTTCTATAAGCACAAAAAATCTGGTGAAAGACAAAAGATAAATCCCTCAAGTTTAGGCTCAAATATTTGATTGTCAGATTCATAAGAAAGGTTGAGATAGATTCTAGGGCTTTGAGTTTCAACAACATTTTCAGAATAAGTTCCAATGAAATATTAGGTGGTCTTTGAATTAAATCTTCCTGGGGTAAATGTTCTGCGATAATAGGGGAAGTTTCCAAATTCATTCCCTTTCCCAATATGGAAGGTGTAACATCTCATTCAATATGGGAATCAGGAGAAAGAATAGGAGGTTCAAGATGTTGTGAAACTTGATGGTTTGGATTAGGGTTTTCATTAAGGCTTGGGCTAAGGTTTGGATTGGGATTATGGTTAGGGTATGGACTAGGGTTAAGATAAGGTTGCACATGCAGCTGGGAACATGGAGGAGGATAACATAATGGTGTATTGGAAATAAATTTTGATTGTTGCTGGTGCTCGTATGATTGAATTTGCATGGCAGAAAATCCCTAGAGAAAAAGATCCAGAAAATTCTTGAGGCCGTGGAGATATTTGGTTCGAGGATGAGGGCCAAGGAGAGGGCCATTGATGCCATAAGGTGGGGTATTCAATCAGATGAGTATTATAAGTTTTACATGGAACTATAGGGTTGTAGATGCATTTAGAAACCTATTGGGGACAATAAATATTATTCCAAGTATTAAATGATGATGAGTTTTGAGTTATACCTGACAATCAATTTATTTCCTTACTTGATTCCTTAAATACCTGTTGAAATCCCGACAGTGATGGAAAATAATTTTTTGAATGGTTCTCCTTACACTACTTCCATTCTTCCTGCAAATCATCCAATTGTAAATTTAAAAAAGATTTTGTAGCTCCTATTTTTGTGGTAGATTCCAAAAATTTAGAAGAAAGTTCTCAAGAATTCTTACCGATCTTGGAGATTCCTCTTGAATAACTAATGCACAATTTACAAATATCATCATATGTTACGTGAGAAACATCACCTACTCCTATAATATTTAAATTTTCTAACAATTCGTCTTTGAGTCCTTTGAGTAGGAGTGTTTTCAAAGTATCTTTTACCAAATTCTTATGTTTTGATTTTTGGAGGTTGTATCTAAATCACTCCACATAAGCCTCCAAGCTTTCATTTTCCCCTTGTGCTATTCCAAAAATATCTTCACCGGCCTGGCAATAGTTTTGATATTTCTCAAAGAATACATTCTTCATGTCTTCCCATGTTTGAATGCAGTTCCCACCAAGGCTCATGAACCATCGAAGAGCTGCTCCTTTAAGAGTAAGAGGAAACTCTTGCAACCTTTGAGAATTAGTAAAATAACCATATCCTCTGCAAAGTACTTCAAACTCAAATAAGAATGTATCTGGGTCTTCATTTTCCAAACCATGAAATTTTGGTAGTGAAGATGGGGAAATATTATGCACTTCAGTCACTCGTAGATCTTTGACAAGAAATTCAAAAGTAACAACGTTTTCCATTTCTTACCAAACTAAAAGAGTTTCTCCATGTACTACTTCGAGACTCCTTCTTTAAATGTTTCTTCCGAATAATCAGTAAAATAGGTGCATTGAATGATTTATATTAGTCTCAAACTCTTCATTGAAAAATGCCTCAAAATACCATTTTTCTATCTTCAACGAGACCACTGGTACATTTGTTAGCACATGAATAGTGTATATATATATGTGTGTAGTGTGGGTGGGGTTTATTACAACATTAAATAAAATGATAAACCTTAAAGAAAAAATGCAGGAAAGAAATAAATTCAAAGAACATAAAATTGCAAGAGAAAATAGGTGAAGGAATAGAAACCAAATGCAACAGGTCACCAACATCAATCCCCAAAGCGCCTCCCCGACAACGGCGCCAAAATGTTGGGTGCAGTATAGGGTCTATAAATGTACCAACATTTAATTTTTCAATCCGGAGAGTTCGTGAACTTCGACACGCAGCACTGGAAATGCCAGAGAGAGTCCTTGGTAACCTCCAAAACAAATTCTAGTCTATCTTGTAATTAATCTAAAAAATAAATGTAATCCTACACTAGTGCGAGAAACACCAATCCAAAAAATTAAAATCATGCAGAAAAGTAAAAGAAATCAATGCAAAAGGAAATTCTAATTGCAAGTAAACAAAAGGTAAATCAGAATTGGAAATCAAGCGGTGTCGGCACAATAACAAAAAGACTGTAAATGCTAGAATAAATTCAAAAGAAATTCAAACTATTCTGCTTGCACTAATTCTGCCTGCACTACTGTATATTATAACGTGCTTGCACTAGTGCAAGTAGAAAATATGCTTGCATTAATTATGTGTAAGAAAAATCCAGAAGTTAAAGGAAACCGTAATATTAATGAAGAATTTATCAATTCAAACATCTAGTTTCCATATTTATAAATATCGACTCAACAAATGTAAAAATTGTAGCTTTAAATATAAATTAATAGATCTGGATTAATTTACAGAATTAGTGTTAGAGCTCATAATGGCAGAGTTGATCTTATGGATTCAGACAATCTGGACGGCGTAATCATTGTTTAAAATATTTCAGGTGCAAGTATAATTAATAATGCAGCAAATGAAATAGAAACAAATTGTAGCAACTCAAATTAACCTTAAAACTTGGAATAATGGATTGCAGCAAAAAGACTTAATTTAAAATCAAACAGACAAGAATTGAAATGCTATTTAAGAGATGAGAGCGGTGTCGAGCTGATCTGGCGGCCAACCAAGCCAACTCGCACCCTCTTTAAGTGCCTGGTTCACACAGAAATCGAAATCATCAGATGCAATAAATGAATAGACAAAGCATGAATAAAAATTGCTTCAATTAATTAAAAAAAAACAATCTTTTACATAATGCAGACATCGGCTAATCCCAGCAAGTAGGATAAGCATTCCACACTCAAATCCATGTGCTACTACATTGGAACAACCTCTCCTCCCTTATGCGTTATGCTTTCATTTGCGTGCTTTTTCCCTCAGCTTAATTGATTAACTAAAATTTCCCCCCTAGGCTTGGAGCCATGACTCTTCTTTTATAATTTTTTTACATTCCAAACTTGGCATAAAACAAGCCAATCCTTTGCAAACATCATGGGGATTGAATCACAACTAATTATAATTAATACAATATTAGTACAACCGTTTCCCTACTGAAATAATGGATATTTACCATGAATTTTTCAAATCTGGGCATTTTCTAGAATTCTGGAAAAGTTGGTATTTTTAACAAACTTCCTCCAAAGCCCCCTTCATATCTCTTCAGTCGTTATGGATTTTGGAAAACAATTTTGAGCTTAGTCAAATTTATATACTGGAATAAAAACCCATGTCGCGGAATTTCTTTATTTTCCTTCATATACACAAAAACCAAGGCAGAAGTTGATAGTCTGGAAACTTGTTGACTATGTTTTTTAGAATTCTAGAAAAATTGGTATTTTTAACAAACTACCTCCAGAGCGCGCTTCATATCTCCTCAACCGTTACGCATTTTGGAAAATGGCCAGCGTCTTACTCAATTTCCTATACTGGAAAAAAAACCCATGTTTCAGAATTTTGAGATTCGCAACAATCAGCATGGAAATCGAGGAGTAAATTGGCTGTCGGGAAACTGCTACAAATTCCGGGCTGTAGCATTTGTAAAACTTGCACTGGTGCAGGAACGCTATAAGAACTAATTTGGTATAGGAATCTGTTTCATATTGCAGGCAAGTAATTTTAGGTTCAAAATATGATCAAATCAACTTTAACTTGCAACATACAAACCTTTATTAAACTTCCATTAATGGTACAAAAGAAGTAACAAATACTTGCAACAATAATCATTTAATCAAACGGTAGCATGAGAGATTTTGAGTGAAAAATGAGACAAAACTGAGGCCAAACGGTTAGCTGCGGTTCAAGAAGTTCAACATTTTCATCATTATATCTTGTTGCGTACTATGATTGTGATTTCTAAATTCAACCCCATGAATTACATATTTTCCTAACAATGCTGGTGGGTAAATACTCGAAGTGGATTGTTATCCTCCAAGAGTTTGATTTTGAGTTTACTATAGCCAAGTCAAAGAAGTCATTAGTCTTTGCTGATTTAATCTGCTCTCTTCCTTCTGACTCTGCTCTGTCTGGTTCTGAAGAACACATTCTATACGATACACTTTTTATGATTTCCACCCTCGATCCTTGGTACGGTGATATCATCGTATATATTCAGATTTCCACTTTTAGATCTAAGTTGACGAAGGATGTTTGCCAACGCATCCACCATCAATTGCAACCTTATCGTATAGTCAGAGATACACTCTACCGTGTCGGAGTAGATTCCATTCTCCATCGGTGTTTGACCATCGAGGAAGCTGAGAGAGTTCTAAATGATTGCCACAGTGGCGCTTGTGGTGGTCACATGTCTGGTTATGCCACTGCACAGAAGATTCTTCGTGCTGGGTATATTTGGGCCTCTAACTTCAAGGACTGCATCGTTGCTGTCCGTAAATTTCATGATTGGCAGATCTATCAGCACAAGATGTGCGCGCCTCCTACACATCTCCACCTTGTTATTACCATTGGTCCCTTTGCGAAGTGGGGCATCGACTTTATGACGTGTAACCCTCACTCGGTCGGGGGGCATGCATATATTATCATAGCCATTGACTACTTCACCAAATGGGCCGAAGCAATGCCTACACTTGTTGCTGACAGTAAGATAACAACTCAGTTCATATTCAATCACATCATTTCTAGGTTTGGTGTCCCTCAAGCCATAGTTACCAATCATGGTTCCCATTTTCGGCATTATATGGTGGCAGAGTTGACTTCCAAGTTGGGCTTGCATCATGATAGCTCAACATCGTACTATCCTCAGGCCAATAGCTAGGTTAAATCCATGAACAAAGTTCTAGTCACTATGCTTCAACGTACGATTGGGATCCACAAATCCAATTGGAATCTCATGTTATTTTCGGCTCTCTAAGCATATCAAACCTCAGTCAAGGATGTGACTGAATTCACTCCATTCCAGATTGTTTATAGTCTGGAAGTTACCCTTTCAATTGAATGTGAAATTCCTTCACTCAAATTAGTTGTTGAATTACTTCCCAACACTTCACCCGAAGAAGAGTGTCTTCTCTTCTTATAGAGGCTAGATGAAACTCATCGCTTTTCTTTTTTGGTCATCGAGGCACAAAAGAAGCGGGTCAAAGCCCATTTTGACCAATCAGTTTCCCCTCGCTCATTTGTAGGAGAAGACCTCGTCCTCTTGTATGATCAAGCTCACGATAAGCTAGGGGCAAGAAAATTTCAACCCATGTTCCATGGGCCTTACATCGTTAAACATGTTTTGAAGAACGGGGCCTATGAGTTTATTGATTACGAAGGTTATCCTTTAGATCAACCCAAGAATGGGTTGTATCTCAAGAAGTATTATGCATGAATATTTCATGCATGTTTTTTGTACATAGTTGTTTTTTTCATTTTTGTACATTTTTTGGCTTGGTGTGTTTTGCGAGCGTTTTCTTGCTTATTGGGTTGTTGCTTATTGTGTAGATGTCTTTACCCCTTATGTCGGTTTTGCAGATGGTGCTTCCCACAGTACCCAGAACTTGTCTTCAGCAGCCTGGGTGATTTATGATCCTATTGGTGAGTTGATAGACCTGCAAGGTATTTGTTTAGGACGGACTACAAACAATGTTGTTGAATATAGTGTTGTCATTGAACTATTAACTGAGGCAATTTCCCTCTGAATTAGTGCATTGGTTGTAAATCTAGACTTACAACTTGTTGTTCTTCAGCTTAATGGGCGTTATTCAGTTAGAAACCCACACATTTTAAGATTGTATTTACGTGTTCATTTGCTGGAAAGACATTTTGATTATATCACATATCAATATATTCCTAGACAAATGAATACATTGACTGATATAGTGGCTAACATTGTTTTAGATATACATTTGCGTAATCTGTAAAATCATCATCACATGAGAGACTCAGATAAAATAGGAAAATAGAAGTATATATATATATATATATATATATATATATATATATATATATATATATATATATTGAAGGTTTGCATCAGTGTGCACCATAAGTTTCAAAATATGTGTGTTTCCGTTACATCCTAAGACATCATGTCTTTCAAAAAAATGCATAAATAAAATCCTATGTGTCTAATCGAAATGATGATCATGATAGCATGTCACTGCCCAAGCAAGCCGCCTCAGCAAGCGGTGAACTTGGTTCGACACCCCTACATTATTTATTTGATATGCACGAGGAACATCGTCGAAACGTGCATAGTCTGGGACCCCACGAGTGATTCCCTCCAATTTGTGCAGGATTTCCTCCTCCTCACCTTGAGGGGCAACGTCAAAATCACGAGGTATTCGCCTTACTATCGGAGACATCCCTGCAGGTCTCTCTGGGCCTACATCTACAAATGCATGGATAAAGTGTCAGAACATACATACCAAAAAAACATATTACTCATAAAAATTAAAAAATTGAGTCTTACCAAGTGCTTCATCCCAATCCTCTCCTTCCGAGAGTGGGAGGTCCGGATCACCAGTAAAATCGGTGCCAGAATAGAGCTATTCCTCCACAAAAATCAACTGTCAGTGGAGCCAATCAGAGAACTCAAGTCTCCAAGACATCTGTTGACCACCCCCTGACCTTGGCATCAGAGCTGCCCATCAGGCCATTCGTGGTTCCAATGCTGGTGGTGTCTGTACTATCACCTCCTAATGCTGAAATATTGGTAGTCGTTCCAGAATGAATGATACCAGGATAGATCCATAACCAAACTATTTCAATTAGGTCTTCTTGCACTTTGTTAACTGACGTTTTATATTGATTTTCATGGCCTCTACCCAATTGTAAATGGTTGGTGACAAGAAGTCTATGGCAAGAAGTAATTGCGTTTCTGTTGCCTCATGTGGTGCTTGTGATCCTGTAGCTTGCACGATCGTGTGTAGCACTACCCTCAGTATTAGATTTGGGATAGTCTGTATGTCCACCTTCCCACTTCCTGATCCTTTCCGTGCCCCTGGACATACCCTGTGAATTACCATGTCCATGCTATCCATGGTGGGCCAGGTACCGGTCATGATTGGTGCTACCCCCCCTCCACGACAATCCTTTAATGAAGTAGATATCCGAGGCATAAATCTCGAGCTCCTAATCTCGAAGAATGAATTTTTCTTGATCTTCATCCTAGACACAGTGCCAAGAAGAATTTTTTCAGTCCACATTCTCTGATAGCTTCCATGCATCTCTCATTTTCCATGGCAAGCTCATCCTCTTCACTGTGTTCCTATTCCTTCCACTCAATCACCATTTTCTCACTCTTTCACCTACAAACATGTTCATATGGACATTATTAGCCAAATAAAACGTTGAAATTTGTGAAATTGGAGTTTTCTTGGTTGCATTATGAGATTTGAAGGGTCTGCATGGTTGGCACAACTATTTTAGAAACAGTCGCGCCAATGAGCGTGCCCTAGTGCGAAAAATTGGGCGGTTGGCACGAGTCCATGCCCGAACCCCGCGCCGACCTCCGTGCCCTATATTTTGCAATTTCTCCCTCAGAAATCAAAATAATCAAAGAATACTTTAAATGTGGGGAAGGGTGTCGGCTCTTACCTAGAACTAACGGATCTGAGATTGGTCTACTGGATTTCCCGCTATCGTCGCCAAAAAATCGCATCATAAAATGGGTCACTATTGCTCCACAAGAGGTAAAAATGAAAAGTAATTATTTTTTACCATTTTTGGCATCTTATAATTTTTCAGAACCCTAATTAGGTTTTAAGAGATGTTTTTTGATTATTACATTATTTTTTTTCTAAAAATGGGTTCTACATTTGCTTCTTGTGTAGCGACATGTTTTAAAGTGATGGTGATAAATTCATGAGTTGTATTTTATACTTTTTCGAACTCAGTAAAAACATGAAAAAGTCACTATTGGAGTCATCTTTCAACTCTTTTTTGACTCTCTAAAACTGAAAATATTGCTGAGAATCTTATCATTTTGAACTCTTTAAATGGTTGCGAAACGATATCTACCTAGTATATGTTTACCCCTTTTTCGAGCTAGGATAGATTATTTATGAAAAAGGAATACCTTAGCCAATCATGACTAAGAGGTTCTTTCAGATATATTTATCTACCTTTTCGGATCTGCAAGACTATTTACGAAAAAAGGACATATTGGAGTTTTATTTTCCGCTTTTCTTCAAACTCTCTAAACATGAAAAGATGTTGAGTTCTTCCTTTGTCAGACTCGTTAAACCTTGATGGCATTGGACATCATTACCATGAAGTTCATCGAGTTCCTCCTTCCTAGGGCTCGTAAAATGTATTAGGATGGATTTATCCGAAGGAAAAACTTATAGCACAAGCATATTTTATCCCCTTCAATCTTGTTTTAAAAATAATTTTGGTAGTCACCAGAAATGGTGGGGGGAAATTGAACTAGTCATCATTTATGTTGGCAGTATGTCACTCTTGAACATGACAATCGTCTGCATTCGTGTCAGTTTGAGGACATCTCATTTTGTCATTTTTTCCTCTATGGGTTTGGGTAATCTGTTTTGACCTCTCATCTGCTCTTTGCCACGTCACCATGACCTCAGATCCCTTGATGTAAAATACGCAAATCCGGAGTCGTGATGTCCCTATGTTCAGAGAAGTTTTCCTGCGGTTTTCAACCTCCCTACGATTCTTTGTTGGTTCTGTTCACTATCATTATGTTCCTCTATCTCGTGTCGATGATGTGGGAACCATTAGCCCACCTTCGACCGAGGTCACTTCCTGTTGACTTCAGCTCATCATCCAGGAAAGTGATCTAGAGACTCCTTATCGGTACCTTGGAGCCCGCATGCCTTAATGGCAGGTTCTTCGAATTCGACGACAGGTCCAAATCATTGGCCTTCGATTGAGTGATTCTGCGGGTGTTTGATGCCAGCTCACTTTTCACATTCCGTGGATTGTACCTACTATACCTTGAGGTTGAGGACCATTGTCATTATTGGTGGTTTCTCTCGCGCTTTTCAATATCTTTCATCATTGGCTAGTAATCAGGTGACTTTCTTTCATGTTCGACTTCAGCTCATATATTCGCATGCTTGAATTTGTACTTATACGAGTCGAGATGGAGTGCAAGACCCTGGATTTTGTCTGATAAGATCCAGGCTATGGGATATTATGATTTATCATGACTTTATTACATGACTCTTTTTTATTGGATGGCTGCGACCATACCTGAGTCTATTTTTTTATCCTTACTTTTGGATGGTTGCGTCCATACCATGGATCTCAATTTACATGCACTCTATTATGGATGATTGTGCCCATGCCACATGTTCATGTCTCAAAGATATTAGTTGTACTTGTAATTGCAGGTATTTTGACAGCGGTGTTTGGTTTGAACGTGTTCGCGTAAAGCATTTCACCCCTTCCTCTCTCTCGGACCTCATGCTTTAGGGGCATCATTCACAGACATTTTTCTTGTCTGCGTCCCCATCACCGCACTTGGAGGCTCATTTCATTGGTCAAAAATAAAGTCTCATGCCTTGAAAATACCATCATTGCATCTCTTATCATGAGTCACATGAGTCTAACTTCAACCATTGAGTATTTTAAGAACGAGATCACCAAAAACCCTTGTTTTTTCCTTAGCATTGGCGCGGTTATGCCCTCGCGGCGGCGGGTCACTGGCCGCCGTGCAGTGACGCTCTGTCTAAGTTAGCCACCTACGTCAATCTATTTATGGAAATTATTTTAAAAATAGAGGCGAAGTTTATCACAACAACTTCGTGGATGAGTCATGGGGAGTGGTTCGACTGAATAAACATAACCTTCCTCCTTTGGACTCTTGTTTCCACCTTTTGGGGAAACCTCCCAAGGGATAAGGCCTCCCTTCCACTATATTATGGATCCCAACCTCCTCTTCTCCCTCTATAAATATAGCCATCCTCCATTGATGAAGCTAGCTGAATTGAAGATAATATGACGAAGGCTGCGGGGGGTAGACGGAAGGAGTCCCTCCCAGCGAGAGGCTTAGGATTGTGCAACTATCATCCTGTACATTAGGAAATTCATTAGAACGTGCTCAAATCATGTTATGTATTGACTCCAAAAAAGAGAAGAAAAGAGATATAAATGACTTAGAAATAAGCCACTTCGAGGCAACCTCCAATACGGGCAACCTCCAATACTACATAAATGAACAATTCTTGGATGATACGATTTACAAAACCTTTCTATATATAGGAGTCCATGGGGCCACAATGTAATCCTAGCCGACCTAACAATAATAATTTAAGGGCACAATAATAACAAAATGGGGGTACAAGGGTACAATAATAACAATAAGGGGGGCTACACTAACATAATAAGGGACTACACTATTAATATAGGGACTTAACATGCCCCTCTCCTTCAAACAAGTGTTGTCCTCAACGCTTGATTATTTCTTGATGCTTCTGTATAAAATTCTCATCCTCCCATGTGAAATATTCTACGGGAAAGTTCTTCCACTTGCTGAGATACTCTGAAATTGATCGTACTTGTTGAGTTCTTGTTTCTATGACTACTTCATAACTTCTTTCGATATGATGTTGATCTTCCTGTTGTTTCATTAGATTCTGCACCAAAGTTGGGTTATCCTTTGAGAGTTCGAGAACTTGTTGTTGATGCTCGTTGTGATCTTCCACTAATTTATCATCCATATTAGCTATTATTTGATCCTTCAAACCATCCAAATTAGCCTCCATTTCTGCTTTTAAACCATCTATTTCATCTTCAATTTCTCTTCGTAAGATTGAAACTTGTTGCACTTGGTACCGTAATTTTGATATCTCATATTGCAATTCTTCCTCCTCATGCGTCATAGTATAGCTTTCTGAGGGCTTAATGGGTATGGAATTATTTTTTGGAGGCATAATAGAACCCATTACTGAAAAAAATTCTTCAATATTCCCTTGGAATCAATTCAACTTGATTCTTCAAACAAGACTTATGCAATTCAGAAAAAACAATACACACCTTTTACTTGCTTTTGAGGAGATCGATATTGGAATTGTATTATCTCTGTGATTACAGATCTTCAATATCTGCAATTCAGCACTGAAGTAGCCCTCTTAATTCTCTTTTGAATGCAACAGGTCTGATCTAATTTTTATTTTCCAAGACAAAGTTGTGTCCAATCTCCCACAATGACCTAATTCTGGACTGGTTCAGTAGAGCACACTTGTAGGACTTGCCACGTGTCAACAAGTCACCTTTGTCTCCAAATGAGCATAAGGCCAAGAAAAATCATACCGTGTGGCCAACAAATTTTTACGCATGACTCAACC
Organism: Pinus albicaulis; assembly: GCA_034641835.2. Classification (NCBI taxonomy): domain Eukaryota; kingdom Viridiplantae; phylum Streptophyta; class Pinopsida; order Pinales; family Pinaceae; genus Pinus; species Pinus albicaulis. The sequence continues at coordinate 1,343,316,936 of CM076581.1, read as the reverse complement.
ACCGTCTCAGAGAGAGAGTTATTGAACTTTTCCCACGATCACCACTTTGAGATGAAATTCAGGAGCCCGAAAAAGCACTACCTTCCATCGATCATATCTCCAAAAATGTTGCGAACCAAGCTCTAAATTTTTTTAATGAATTTGCTCGGGATTTCAGCTTCGCACCATATGAATTTCAGATTCTAAACCTTCAGCAAAATGTTACACTTCTGCCCATACGATGACCTGTTTAGGAGCTTGTGCAACACCCTACGATGATATCTCCGAAAATATTATGAACCAAGCTCTGAATTTTGATGCAATCTTCTCAGATTAGCCACAAGAAAAAATTTAGCTTCCTTTAAACTAGAAAAGCAAAGAGTGAAAATTCCACGATGACCTGTTTGGAGTAGCGAAACCCTAGAATCCCAAGCTCTGATACCAAATGTTGTGTAACCAGCTCCAAAAATAGAAGAAAAGAGATATTCACGCCTTAGAAATGAGCCACTTCGAGGGGGAAACCTCCAATACATTACATGAATGAACAATTCTTGATGATACAATTTACAAAACCTCCTTTCTATATATAGGAGTCCATGGGGCCATAATGTAATCCTAGTGGGCCACAATGTAATCCTAGCCGACCTAACAATAATAATTTAAGGGCACAATAATAACAAAATGGGGGTTACAAGGGTACAATAATAACAATAAGGGGGGCTACACTAACACAATAAGGGGCTACACTATTAATATAGGGGCTTAACAAATCAAGCCCCGCTGAAGGAGGTTGTGAAGTCAAGGCTTGGTTGTAACTCTTTCTTCTATTTAACACAGATGTATAACTATTGTTTGGATCCCATTTTGCATTGATGTGTTCTATTTGACGCAATATGCTTAACCCTCCTTGACTGGTTAGTAATTATGAATGAGTTCATTGTTTCATATGCTGCTCTAATTTTTTGACTGAGAGGATTTACCTTCATAATAGTAGTAACCGTAACTTGGTCAAAATATTGTAGTCAAGTGAGGGCTTGGTTGGGTTCCCAAGTTTCAAATTAAGTAAGGGTAGTTTTGAGGGCTTGATAGCTAGGAACGGTCAGGGAATGCAAAATAATGAAAAGGAATGCTAACACATGTCATAAAATGTCAATGCATGTTGAATAGTGTTAGGGAATATCAGAGCATATCAAGGGTAAACTAGGTCAAAATGCATGGAAATGAATGAATAAGAGTGTGTGGCAGGGAGTGGCAGCAAATTGAAGTGTGCTAAGGATGAAGTGTGTTAGGAAAAGTTTATAATAGGATTTACAGGAGGAAAGCCTAAGATTGTTATACGAGGCTCGAAATAGCACTAGTTTTAGACAAAGGTAGATCACTTTGTGCTAGGCACAACATTTTTTTTCCTTTAGTTATTATTTTTATATGAGATGTGGCACACTTTGGATACATGCTCATGTTTTAAACTATTCTAGATAATTGCATATTTTACATTTTTTTGTATAAGTTTTTGTACACTCATCTTGTGTCAGCTTATATCTTGTGTGCCTTGTGCCTCTTGAGGTTCTTCCAAATTCTCAATTAATGTTATATTATTTATATGAACTGAACATACATGTGAAATATTAATTGTGTAAGCTATTTTTCTTAGTTGTTCTCTGGCCATGGCTAGATCATGTAATCCTTGTCTTGGTAACTAGTTAAGTGGGACAAGTTGAGCTTGGACAGGAGTAGCATAAGATGAGTTATAGGTAGTTCTTAGGTGAACAATGCACAATCTTCTTGTAGTAGGTGCAATTGGTCAATTTTTTGTGGTTGAAGCAGGCCAATATTGTCACATGAACTATAGTAACCAAGGACTTGATTAGGTTCCCAAGTTGTCAAAAAATGTAAAGGATAGCTGTGAGGAAATCAGTGCCAAGGCATGCTAGGGAATGCTAAGATGTGTTAGACAGTGCGAAGGCATGTCAAACATGCTACGATGTTCCAAGTGATAAGGCAAGCCAAGATGTGCAAGGGTGTGTCAATGCGTGTCAGTGACTCTCAAGGAAACAAAAGGGAGAAAAAAGTTAAACTGTAATGAAATTAACAAATAAGAGGGTTAATAAGTCATCAATTTACCTTTTCCAAGAGGGGCATGCTAGGCACACCAACACTAGGCGAAAATAGGTGCTAAGTGAAAAGTCTTACTGCATTCTAAGTGCTAAGTCTTCCTTTTTTCCTTGTCATCTACTTTCCAACAATTGATCTCAAATAAATTTAATATTAAACCATGCCAAATCATACCAAGGAATCTCAACGTATTCCATACATGCTAAGACTTTCCAAGCACCAAGATGTGCCAAGTGCCAATATTTTTCAGGGAGCACTAATGCATGTTGAGGAGTGTTAAGCAGTACTAGGACAAAACATTAAGGGAGAACTAGGTAAAAATGCATGGAATTTAATGAATATGAGGAACATGTGCCAGAGAATAGTGTCAATGAGTGCTATTTTTCATGCAAAAAGAGGGAGTGAAAAGTTATGCTAATCATTGATAAAGAATTCTAGGGAATATCAAGGAATGTAAAGAATTCCCAAAGTGTGCTTAGGAGTTCTATGGTGTGCTAATTATATGTGCCCATTAATAGTGCCAAGATATTCCAATACATGCTAGGTGCTAAGGATGTGCAGGGTGCTATGGTATGTCAATATGTTTCAAGGGAACAAAAGGAAGAACTAATAAGAGGGTTAATAAGTCGAGACTTTATCTTTTTCAAAAGCAGCATGCTAGGCACACTAATAATAGGTCCCAATACATGCCAAGTGGCATTGTGTGCCAAGTGCTAATGTATGTCAATAAATTCAACCAAGGTGTTCCAGGGCATGCTAGGGACTGCATGCATGCCAGCACATGCTAGGAGTGTTCCATGTTGTGCTAGTGCATGCCACCATGTGCCTGGGCGTCAGTGTCATGACAGGATGTTCTAGGTACAAAGATGTTCCAAGACATGAGAGGTGCTAAGAAATGTTAGTGTGTTGCAAAGCATTAATTTAAGGTGTGCCCAGATTGTTGAGGAGTGTTAGGTCTTTCTCATTAATAGAATTGTCAGAGCTTGATTATGTATTAAATAATATATTTCCTACACATACTAGTGGAACTTTATCTAAAGGGAACTTGCTAGATAATAAAATTAATAGATATGAACCATGTGTTGACTCATAGGAAAACTCTATTTGACTAGTCATTACTTGAGGGAAATGATACACACTAATTACTTCTTAAAACATTTACTGAATCTAACCACTATGGCCTTGGACATATTATAAAAAATACTCCACAATAATGTTCTTAAACTGTTATCTTTTGACAAAAATATATTAACAAGCACATAGCATCATCCAAAACTCATTCGAATTATCAATGATGACGAACATTTTTTAACTGTCACCAAAAGTAACAAAAAGAGCATTGGTGAGGGTCATTAAAATTTTGTCCCTAGAAGTGTCACCAAAGAGAGAATTAGTGATGGGATTTTACCGACCCTCACCTAAAGTCATTGAAAATGACTTTGGTGATGAACCTTAAAGGACCATCACTATATACACTTACAATGACACTTTTTTAAAGACCATCACCATATGTGACATTGGTGGTATACCTTAAAGGTCAGTCACAAGCATGACCCTCACCAAATTCATTTTTTCCTGTAGTGATCATTCCAACTTTTCTTGTTTGACTTTTTCTGAGTTTGGTTGGCTTTATGACCTTTTAGATTCTCTGAATTAGAAACCCTTGAGTTTTTTTTTTTTTTTTCTATACCCTATGTTGTTTTTTGTGATAAACATAGCACAAACTTGCGCAAGTTTTCAGTTTAATTTAGTGCGCATGCGTACTGGTTTTCACTAACAACCTGCACACCCCCTGAGAATTTAAAAAACAAAAAAAAATTCTCTCTCAAAGTCAAATAAGAAATTTATTGAGGTTTAACCTAACTTATACTAACTCTCAGAGTCTGTTTGTGAACTCTTCCTAATTACCTTAGAGTCCTTTTGATAGATCATCCTTTTTGCACATTCAGGTAGGGTTTTCCCTGATTTGATGAGTTGTTGTTTTGGGGAAAATAGATTCATTGCCTAGATCACTGGTTTTCTGTCATTTCCCTCTAAAGCTATCGACAGTCTCGTTAGCCTTTATTTTTTGAGTCATCGTTTATTTCTCATTTGCAAAAAGAAAACTTCTAGAGTACTGAAGTGTGATTTGTCTCAAAAGTAGTCTTTTATGCAATTGTTTCTGCTTGTTAAAGTGAAAAAAATATATTTTTTCTTTCAATTGAAAGAAAAAATGAAAATATAATCATAGGTATCTTAGTTAGGATTATTAGTTAAGAGCTTTAATTTTTGAAGTTTGTACATTTTTTAGGGTTTTTATAGTTGATTTTTCTTTTGAAAATTTTTTGTTCATAAAATTGTATATTTTAGCTTTGTTATCAATGAACATTTTCATCAAAAAGTGGTATTGGTCATGCTTAAAAATGAAGTGTTCCTTACATTAGTTATTTTCCTTGCCGAGTTTTGACTACTTTTGCTTCTTATCTTGATTACTCTCGATACTGCAGATGTCAACATTCCCTAAACTTACATTGGCTTTGCTGATAGTGCCTGTCATAGTACAAAGAACTTATCTTCCACTGCTTGGGTCATTTATTCACCCACTGATGAGTTAGTTTATATTCATGATATTTTCCTCAGTCAAACAATGAACAATATTGCAGAATGTATCGCAGTCATTGAGGTATTATTTGATGCCATTGTATTTGGCATTCGACGTTTGATTGTTAGGTTAGATTCACAACTCATTGTATTACATTTGAATGGTGTTTATGCAATCAGAAATCCATTTTTGTTAAGAAGTTTTTTAAGGGTTTGTCTCATGGAAAGACAATTTGATTACATTGAATATCAACACATTTCAATAAATTTAAACACATTATCTGATGCATTGGCTAATCATGTTTTAAATAGACATTTACAACATTTAAATTAAAACAAAACAATATTCAATCCATATTGAACAAGATACCCATAGATCAAAATTAGTAATATCATTAGGTGAAAATAGTTGTGTGTCAAAAAATATTACAACGTCTATGATCTTAGGTTTCAAACACCTTATGATCTAAAGATATTGATACAAATAAAAATGCAAATATAAATCGACCATAAGCTATCCATGATGATGATCGTGGTAGAAGAGTATAGCATGCACCACTCTGTGTAGATATCGCCTAAATGGACCAGGAAAACCAGTCACATGCCTCTGGTATCTGAGAGGAAAATCATCTGTTCCAGTCTCTGGGATGTCAATGGTCAATCTCTATAGTTTTTTTTCCAACTCTACGAGGACCTTTACTACATTAGTCAGTGGTGGGGTTTCCGCTATAATTTTTGCTTCTCCTCTATCAAAACGATGAAGCACCGTTGGTCGTGTTGGGCCAACATCTTCATTTTAATGTTTTTTGTCAATATTGGATGATAAAAAATCAAATAAATTTAGATAACAGAAAAACTAAAAATGAGACTTTTCACCTAACGCATCCCACTGTATTCCCAGTGGGAGTGATGTGTCGGGGTCACCCCTGAAATCAACCCCTGCATAAGGAAAATCCTCAATCATGAAGATTTATCTCCTAAGCCATACAGAAAAAATCAGACCATAGGACCACCATTACCACCATGACGAGCCATCAGTCGAACCCATCACAACATGCATGGTTCCCTTGGTCCCGTTGGATCCACTAACAACCGTTGAGCTACAAGGAGTGGAATTTTTTCTAAGGCGAAAGATATGAGAATGGATCCATCGCCAAAGTTCTTAAACTTCCCATTATTTTCTTGTGTGAGTTGGAATTTCATATTGACCAACACTCCTTCACACCAGTTAAATAGTGTTCTCTCGGAACACTCAACAGTGGTATGCATTTGTGCTTTGGTAGCCACATGAGGAGTTGCACTTCCACACAATCAAGTAACTGTAAAATCAATGATTTTAAGGTCTATTCGTTTGATTCTCTTCATGTCGATATGACCATCCTTCAATTGTGAATTCTACGTGAAATATTGCATCATATATGAAGCAATAGGCAGCCCCCCTGGTCATGTGCTTAAAAAGGAAATTTCTCTTCCTCTTCGGGGTAAACTGGTGAGGAAATAAAAATCCTTCGTCTCACTCACAAACTTGTGATCCCCGATGATGAAACATTGTTCCTGGAAATCCCAGGCATTAACCAACCAGGTCATGAGTTCCACTTGGGCCTTCATTCCTTGTATTGCCAAAAATTTGTATAAACTGTAATTATTTAACACACAAAGAATTTCTGGACTATCAATGGCTTCATTGTCATGTGATTCATGCTCACGTTCTCTCCACTCTAGCATGATTGATTGCCTATAAAAAATCATTTAGGAACATTAGAAAACCTGTGGGATAATTTGGAGCAATTTTTGAGGAAATAAATTCAATTTTTGAAAACCCCACGGCACTTGCGATGTTTTTTTTCATAAACAATGTGTTTTTGCGCACGATTTATGTATAAAAACCGTGGTGACACAGTGATTTTTTATATATTAAAAAATCATCGGGGTGCGCGGGTTTCGCCATGAAAACCTGCTCACCCCCTGTTATCACTCCAATAATTCTCAAGGGTTGTATATATTTTGGTTTGAAGAATATTAGAGGTAAACACAAACCTACTTTTAAGCCTTAGGATCTAGCCTTCCTAATTCTCAGAGAGGGCTCTCTCTATATGATTTATCTTTGTTGATTTTAGGCTAGTTATGTAGGATTACTTGGAATTTTGATTTTGGGTTTGGTTTGGTGGTGGAATCACTAGTTCAGATGGATAGATGTAGGTCTGAATTCCATTGGGATAATGGAGTCAATGTATCAAGCAATCAGATCAGAATCAAGGTTCTAAAGGGAAGTGTTCATAGGACAAGATAACTGAGTAACTTTAGATCCTTAAGCTGATGGTGAAAATGGTTTCAACTAGGATGAGAGATAAATTAAGGGTTATCAGATCCGGATAATGAGTGAAAATACAGAGATCGATCGAAATTAGGGAGAAATTAAGAATTCCCTAATATGGATATCAATAGAAAACATGAAAATGACATAACAGTTCAAGACAGAGTGTTTTTAAACATATTCTGAAATAACATTCCTGTTATACATGTAGATTTAGAAAACAAGCAAGTATTGTGAAAACTTTAGATAAAAACAAAGAACAATTGATAATACTTCACTGAAGTGGCTCAACACATGAATCCTGTAATATAATCTCTTTATTGCTCAATCCAGTCTGCTGACTTAAAAATGTTACAAAGAAACCTCTATTTCAAATCAGTACATCTATAGAAGTGTTTTAGCAATCCAAAATCCACACTCAATACTTCAAAATGTGAAGCATTTATATAAAAACTCTCATAAAATATCCTAAAACAAAATTAGGAATTATTCACAGAAAATAAATATCTTTATGCAAGAAGATAGAGATAGTTATCTAACTAATGCAAGTTGTCCCTGCTTTTATTGAATTTGATGTTTGTTGTCTTTGATCTTTTGTTGATTTGTCTCTGTGTTGTTTTCTCAACGAATTCTATTGTTCAGTGTCTTTCACGTTGGCATATTTTACTATGATTTTACTTTAGCCTTTTTAATTTCATCTGATACACTTTAAAATCCGATACTCTTTGACTATAACTTATTTTTTAATGCTTTAACTTTCACTATTAATATTGTTCTGTAACTGTAAAACTACCTCCTTTGTTTACCTTTTCCTGACTGATATATTTTTCATTTGACTGCCCTATTTTACTACTGTTATTTTCACAGTAAATCAGTCAATTTCTCTCAAAATTCTACCTCTGGTCATTTGATCTTTATTGTCCTTCTGAAAAATTCATCTGCTTCTATATATTTTGAAAATGTAGGCTTGTTGATAAATAAGTGTTTTACCTCATGTTGCAGGTAAAAGAGATTCTCAAAACTTTTGTAAAGTACTTTCCCTATTGGAATTCCTTGTGAGAAAGGAATGTTAGCTTGATCCTTGGCTACTTCTCTCATTTTCTTATCATAATCCTCTTTTTTCATCAATTTGTCATGAATAACGAGAGGATTTGGTAGGCCTTTCTACTTCAAAGTATCAAACTTCATCATGAACCTAGTTATGTCCATCTCCATGTTTTGGCATTTTTCTTCAAGTTGAATCATTAAATTTCTCTTAGAAATTACCTTCCTAACTTCTAGGATCATTTTTGTCCTGTCACTAATTCCAATCTCTTCTAATTCCTACTTATTCTTGGAATTAAGAAATTTTATGATTTCATTGGCCTCTTCTAGCTTCTTGCCAATTTCTTCTTTGATTTTTTGGATGGCTTCACCTGCTGCTTTGATTAAAAAATTTTGTTCATAGATACCCTGGATTTATGGCCAAATATCATTGACATATTCAATGAAATTGGCTCATAGCTGCTGCTTGTCTTGTGCCATTGGTTCTTTCAATGTTAAATATTTTTCTAAATTCTGCAATTTCTCTGTCAATATGTTTGTCTTTTGTACTTCATTTTTATGCATGATCTGAGAAATTTTTTTCTCATCCTCCATAATTTTTAGTTGTTCTTTAAGTATGTTGATTTAATTTTTATAAATAGACATTTCCTACATTTCTTTTACTAGTTTACCTGCCTCATCAATGGGTTGTGTTGCTGTTGTAGATGACTCCATTGATGAAGTTGTTGTTGATGCGATAGGAAGTGTTGTAGCTAATGGAACTGTAAGGGCCAGTGACTCTACTAATTTAGAATGCACGACAGTAGTGACTACTGGAATAATAGTGATAGGGACTTCTTCTAAGCTGGCATTTTTCTCCTGCACTAGCTTATCCATTTCATTTTTTATTTCTTTCAACTAGGAAGTTAACTGAAGAATTAGACTCATCATCTCATCTTTCTGACTTTGACTTTCTAGAATTTATTTAACTTGAGGATGATTTGTAGGAGGATTTTTGAGTTGCTTTCTTAATACAACAATGTCTCCATTATTTTTCTTTATCAGTTCATCTACAACTTTGACATTAGTTGGATCGTATCCTACTTCAATTACCAAATCCTCCAGAGATTTGATTCTGTTGTCCTTAGCTTGGGATGATGCCTTTTCTAATTTTAGTTGACCTCTAATGTTTTCAAGAGTGTTTTGCAGCTTATATACACTCACGGCCTTGGTGATCATTGTAGAATATATTATTTCCCTTTCCTACTTATGAAACTCAATTTGGTCCAAATGATGAACATCCTTGATCATGACCTCAAAAGTTGTCTTTTGTAATCAGAAGATGACTTAGGAGTTTGAACTGTGGGTGAAGAAATGTCATTTGAATCTTTTTAATCTTATAATCAAAGGTGGAAAGTAGTATGTTTTGGCTAGAGGAGTCTGTTTTAGATATTGGGAATATATCTTAGTCTTGATTTCCTCATTTTCTGGCCTTGATGTCATTGTATATTTATTTAATATCAATCTCTCTATCAACTGGTTTCTTTGAAGAAGATACCTAAACGCTGTGTTGCTTTTGAATTACTTGAATGTTATATGTTGAGGGTTGGTGAGTTTCTCCAGAAAATACAGGAGGTGCATTATCCTTCACCACTGTACCTGTATCGATTACTTCAATGGTTTCCACTTCCTCATTTATAGGATTTAATTTTGGCTTCTTCCTGTACATCATTTTGAATTTTGTTTCAATGGTAGTTTCTGCAGTGTATGATCCTACTTCTCTAACTCTTTTAGAGTTCCTATCATGTGGGACTGGAGTTTGCAAGATTTGACTAGTATCACCTTGCTTATCTACCTCTTTCAAAGTGTTCTCCAACCATTCAAACTGATTAGAGTACTTTTATATGTCTGGCTTGGACTCATGTACATAAGAAGTTAATTTACATTTGACTCTCAGTTTGCTTATTACTCCTAAAGGATCATAGTACCATCGAAAAATCTGACTGAATTTAAGCTCCTGTAAATACTTTTCTACTTGTGGACCAGCATCTCTTCTATTACAAATAAAAGGGCCAACCTGATTCTTAATATTAAATTGTGACTTCTTTTTGGCTTCCAAGAAATTTATTGCATCGGAATTAAGGATCTCCCTGATATATTCAAGGGAAAATAACCTCATTGGGAGGTATTTGGGCAGCTTATATTGAATAATATTAGATCAATATACCCTAATATATGTATGGTTTTGATAAAAGTACCAATCTCCTATCCTACTATGTTCAGATAACTGCATGACCTTTTTAATTTCCTCTCTAACTCTTGGTTCAATGTTGTTGTTCAACATGTTGACCATTGGATGGATGAAAGAGTCAATGAAATCTGTGTATGTGAATTGTGTTGAATCCTTCTTGAGTAAGGAAGTCAAAATATTACTGACTGTGGATTACCTTCAACATAAAGTTTCTGAAGGTTGATGGCAAATTTTTTAGACTGGAAATATAGAAACATGTGGAACGGGACTGATGAATACCTGAAAACACCTTCTTGAGGCATTTTAACCAATTATTCATGAATAGTAACAGCAAGGTACCAGGAAAAAATGAAAATGGTAGCGGGAGACTGACCAGGGGTGAAAATAGACAAAAACCCTAGGATTAAAGCATCAACATGCTCATATGTGAAATAACCAAGAATAAAATACAACATGCTAATAATATTTCTGGTTCTTTCAGAAAATATGGCTACTGGATAAGAAGGATTGGTTTTGGGAGTCTCTATAGATGATGGAATGAAATTTTGGAATATATGGAACCTCTTGGGGAAGTCCAGATTCAGATACAACAGTGTTAGGGTCTCAATAGATAGAGGGGTTTCATTTGGCCTAGGTTGGATCTTCAGCATTTGGTTAATTGACTCAGTTTTGATAGTGAACATAATTTCTTTTCCAAGGGTTATAATGGCTCTTTGATGAGAGAAATAACAATATTGACAAATTCTGATGACCTCAGGACACTGGAATGTCTGTGGGACAACATACTTAGGAAAATTGGACTCCCAAATGAACACTTCATTAGCTTGGTCAATGGATTTGTCATGAATCCAGCAATGGAGCTCAAGAAGGTTAAACTCAGTGACAGGGTCACTAATTTTAAAATATTTATCTGCCAAGGGGGTATGCTCTACATCTACAATACGAGGTTGCAGAGGATTGATCAATACAATAATTTGAGAAGCCACATTTTTGATAATTTTAATCAATTGATTACTTTCTGATTGAAAAAATAGACTCTGGCCTCTTTAAAATGCTGTGAAAGATTTTTACAGTGTGCAAAAGGGTTTAACAGGTAATAGGGGATTTTCTATGGTCTGCAAAGGTTTAAAATGGTTCAATTGATCAAATAATATTGTCTGTGATCAAAAACAATCTCAAGCCTTGGAAATTTTGTTAAAATATGTCGAGGGTATGCAGGAAAAGGATTGGAGGGCAAAAAAGGTTTCTTTTGGTCTGAAAAGGCTACCAAACTGATTCAATTACTTATTACTCTCTTGTTGTAAGTACAGGCCTTGGTATTTCAAGAATACCTGGAAAAAATGACGTTTTTTTTATTGCAAAAGGGGTTCTGAGGTAGCAGAGTTTTTCTGAAGCTCTATTGATATTTATACTACTTTGGATGGATTCTGCAGTGGCTGTAGCAGCAAATGGTGTTGATTTCAGGTTGAAAAAGGCTTGATTATAGGTTGGAAGAGTAATATTTGGCTCAAAAATAGGTTGACAATGTTGTAGTCATGCATAATGTAACCGAAAATGGTGAAAAGGCTTGCAAAGGATAGCTAATATGTGTTTTAACTAGCATTAATTAAACATAAATGTGAGGGTTAAATTCAAAGTGCAGGATGGTGTTGATAACGGTCAAGAGAAACTGCTCAGTGTTTTTCACATCGGCTAGAGTGGTTGGGAAATAAATTTTCTGAGGATGCGATCGCATGGAATACTTCCACGTAGCCAGGATCGGGGACGCGAAAATCATTCATTTTTCAAGGTCAGAGGGATGCTAACGGTCAGGTAATCAGATGTGCAAAAGAGGCTATTGGTCATTGGATTCGATCAACCAAGATCTAACGGTTGGGTGAATGCGATGGATCCATCAGGATTTGACGGGTGGGACCTGGTCCTAAGTCAATGCGATGGGATATGCATATAAGCTATGGCTTAATATACATGGTCGGGATTGATAATGAAAATTTACATTAAATATAATATAAAGGGATGGGAAAATATATATATGCGGTAATTAATTAAATATGGGATTAATATATATAAGGGGAGCTAATATATTAAAGTTAATCATGGGGTTAAATGAATATGTGCGGAATTTATATACTAAGTTTTGATGTTTAAACAAAATGTCGGAGATGATTTAGCGCTGGACCCCAAACATTTTATTTAATTTTTAGACTTGGGATAGGGGGTTTTTGGGATTTTTAAATGAAAAGGGAAGTTAATAAAAGGATTTTCATTTTTCCAAAGGAAAATGTGTTTTAAACTAGGGAAAGGGTATTTATATAGGAAAAATGAGTGATGTAATGGGGAAAAATTCAAATGAAGGGGGAGGGGTATTTTTACAAGGAAAATTAGTTTGAGAATGAAGTTACTAAGTATGAATTGATCAATTTCTGCTATCCATGCTTTGTAAAAAACTAATTCTACTTACCCATCACCTACCCTAACAATTTTTCTTCATTTCTATGGGTGCATTTGAGCTTGCAAACACTTACCATTTTTCTTTTAACAACAAACTATCTAATTATATCCTTATTACTTCCAATGGCTCAGATTAAACTATTGAGCTCATTTATTATTCTCTAACTAACCACGGATCTGCCAATATTAAACAGTTTGGCTAGATGTTTATTCTCTATCTATCAACATGAAATTTAAAGCATGAAAGGTCAAGATTAAGAAGTTTGACCTTCAAGGATTGTGGCATTTTTGACAAGATGCACACAATATTATTTTGCAAAGTAAAGTAAAAATTAGTGGCATTTTAATTTGCATCACTTTCATGATCTATTTTTCTCTCTCTTTTTTTGGGTTCATTTCTTATATTGTTTTTTATCTTTTTTCTTTCAGTCCTTTCTTTTAGGAATTTTACCCTCTTTACATTTTTTATTTGTAATATGGGAAAAAAATTTTGCAGAAAGAAAAGTATGTACATATTACAAGAATAATCATAGTCAATTCAAAATTATGAATCCTATTATTATAGGACCCTAACAGTGGCTCCACATGGGGATGACATTTCCTAGTGAAATGTCAAGAAATTTAAGATCAGTAGCCTTTGACCTCTGATTGTGATTTTCTTGAACTATTTTTTGAGCTCTGCTTTATTCATACTTATGATATTTTGTCTTTCAAAGCTTAGGGCCTTCTCTTAGGGCTTAAACTTTGCAAGAAAAAACCAAGAAAAAACATGCAATCCATTCTAAACTCTTCAATGTTATGTACAATGAGTAAAGTAAACAAAGTGAGTTAATGTTAATCAGGGGAATAGTAATGCTTTATCATTCTACCATTGATAGGTCCACCTGGCAGATCTGACCCATCCAAATCCTTCAAAAATAATGTAGTGTTACCTCTGTAACCATAAATGACATAGGGACCTTTCCATAGGAAATAAAATTTACCATGTTTACCTTTCTCTTCTCTTCTCGAATACCATTTAAGAAATTTTTCACCTATGTAAAAATAATCATCCTTTTTGTCTTCTTGTCAAATATCTTTTTAATCTTATCTTGGACAACTTGTGACTTGATATAGAATTCTTCCCTGGTTTGCTGCAAGTGTATGTTCTGCTTTATCCTTCTCTGGATATCATTGGTTTCTACCTGCAATCTTGGATCATCTTCATCACTGGCACTCCTAAAGAGGATGGAAAAACAACATCCATCCCATATACAAGCTGATACGGGAATGTAACAATGGATTTATTTGTGGTGAGTCTTTCTGCCCATAAGGCATTAACTAACCTTTTTTTCTAGACCTTTTTATTGTCTTCTAGTAGTTTCTTGATGATATTAACAAGGCTTTTATTGGAGGATTCATCAAGTCCATTACCTTGAGGGTAATAGGAAGTGGAATGGCCAAGGCTAATGTGGTATTTGTTACATAAGTCAATCATTTTCTTAGACTTGAAAGCAGCCGCATTATCAGTAATGAGCTTTCAGGGGCATCCAAATCTAGACAGTATATTGTTTTCTAGGAATGAGATTATGACAGAATAAGTGGCTTTCCTAGAAGGAATGGATTTTATCCACTTGGTGAAATAGTCTGTGGCTGTCAAAATCCATTTGTGTTGGGATGAGGAGGGTGGGTGAATTTCACCATTGAAGTATAGACCCCATTCTGATATGGAATTTCTGTGGAGATGGGTTTAAGGGGTAAAGGTAGTATTTTTTTCTACCCTCCAAAGATCTGGAATTTGTGACAGGAGGTCACATAATTTCTTACATCTGCAAGAAGTGTAGGCCAGTAAAAACCAGCCCTCAAGATTTTATTTGCAGTTGATTTACAGTAAAGGTGTCCTCTATAGTCACCTGCATGAAACTCTTCCATAACTTTATCAGCTTCATATTTAAGTAAAAATTCAATAAAATGCCACCATGATCTTTCCAAAACAGAGCGTTATCTATGATACAAAATTTCATTGCTTTTAATTTTAAAAATCTAGCTTTAATACTTGACAATCCAGGAGGAGCTTGTAAGTTTAGTAATAAAAATATGATATCTGCATACCATGGTGAATCTGAGAAATCTTCACTGATCTGTGGAATCACCATCTCTTCCTGATCATCCAATTGGGCAATAAAAATTACCTCTAAGGCTTGACAGTTCAATTCAGCCATGAGTTTGGCTAAACCTTGGTGGCAATCCATTTGCCTCTCTTGCCATCAGGCCCATTCTGAGTCAAAAATGTCCTTTACTACTAAATTTGTACATATTATATATGGAATGATGTATGAATATAATATGTACACTCTAAAGTCTTTAGTAGCCTTCACTAAATCCAGTGCTTGCTTTTCCATTATGTTATATTTCGATGTGGCATCTCTTAGTGATTTGATGAAAAAATAAAGGGGTTTTTCATAACCCTGATCATTCTTCTGTAGTAAAACTGCAACAATAGTATATTCTGAAGAAAAAGAAAAAATAATAAAATATTTTTTGAACAGGACTTATTAGGATTGGTGTTCTTGTAAGGGCTTGTTTGATTGATTCAAAGGATTGTTTGGCCTCTACTGTCCATTTAAGTGCTGAATCTTTCTTTAACATGTTATTCAGTTCTCTAATTATTTCTACTAAATTTGAAATGAATCTTCTGAGAAAATTAATCTTACCTAAGAAAGCCTACAATTATTTAATATTCCTAGGATGGCTTATGTTCAAAATGGCCTCTATTCTAGTTGGGTCTATCCTAAATCCCTCTTTTAATATAATATTTCCTAATAGTTTACCTTCTTCATGTCCAAAGAAAGTCTTTTTGGGATTCAAGGAAATGCCAAATTTCCTACATTTAATAAACACTTGTCTCAGGTAATCTAGATGTTCATTGTCAGTTTTTGAATTATAAAATTACAATAAAATTATGAATTTATTTGGAAAAATCTATATCCATAGCCCTCTGGAAAGTAGCTCCTGCATTCATTAATCCAAAAGACATTTTCAAATACATGAAAGTACCGCAAGGAGTAGTAAATTTTTTCTTTGGTTGGTCTTTTGGCTGAACTAAGATCTGTTTATACCCATAGAATCCATCAAGTAATGAAATCCCAGATTAACCAACCACCCTCTGTAAAATATGATCCATCTTGGGGAGAGGGTAGTTATATTTTAGGGACACCTTGTTTAAGTTTCGTAAATCAACACAAAGTCTGATTTACCATGTTTTCTTCCTAGTGGGAACTAAGTTTGAAACCCAATCAGAATATCTGATAGGTGCAATGATCTGTGCTTCATATATTCTCCTTAATTCTTTGTCAATCAAAGGCATTAAAACTGGATTTATTCTGCTGAGCTTCTATTTAAAAGGTTTTTGATCTTCTTTGATAGGTATTTTGTGTTGTATTATGCTAGTGTCATAAGATTTTAGGTCTTCATAACTCCATGCAAATACATCCTGAAATTCCTTAAACAGAGCTATGTATTTCAGTTTTTCTTCTTGAGGTAATTCTTTGGAAAGTTTGATGAGTTTAGGCCTTTGTTCTGTTCCTATATTTCATTCTTCTATATCTTATCTTAATGGTTCCATATTTGGTTTTCTTGCAACATCATTTGAATCAAAAAGATCTTCTAATGGGGCTAATCCCTTAGGTAAAAGGTTATTCTTAAGGTTTAAAATGTTAGAATCATCATTTGCTATTTCTTATACTTCTACCTTTTCTAAATTATCTATTTCTACTTGAGTGAATTTAGTGGGTTTAGTGAAGTCTAAATTATTTACATATATCTCACTGTCTATTTTATCATTTACTGTATAATTTGTATCTATGTTACAATTCTGTAATTCTCCCTCAGCATTCATAAAGTGATAGATTTGAGTATCCTGTGTAAAATTTTGCCAATATTTTAAGTTGTCTAGTATAGTGGGCTTGTGTCTCACCTCTGCTATATATTGCTGATTTGGCTGAAAAGGAAGATTGCAGGTACTAGAAAAAGTTTCTAAATTGTGTGCCTATATGTTCTGTTTTCAAGGAATTATAGAAAAGTCACATTCAATCAATTCTTTAATCATATCTAAAATTGTTTCTTTGTATTATCTTAATCTAGGATTATATATAGAATATTCTCCTCTAATTTGTTTTACAATTAAGTCAAATTCTCCCATGATAGAAACACTTTTTCCTCCTAAATTTCTAACAATCTGCAGTCATAAGATTAAAGCTTCATACTTTGCCATGTTGTTTGTACATTTGAAGTTTAATCTAAAGGAATGACCTTCTGAATGATTGTTTTCCATGTTATGAATCCAAACTCCTGCTCCTGCTCGTAATTTTTTCACTGAGCCATCAAAATCTAGGTGCCACATTGATTCATGAAATATGTGGTCACTGTTTGGTTCTTTATGTTTCTGTTTTAAGGTTGTGTTGTTCTCTATGCCAGTTTATGAATTATATAAAATGAAAGAGTCCATATCAGCAAGTACAGAATAAATGGAATATTTTAAAGGTCTTTCTACACTACTGACCATGTACTTCATTAGAGTCTCTCTGTAAAGTTTCTTGGATTTACCAAATACTGAAATAGTGTCATAAGACATGTCTAATTGTAGAGATCCCTGCAGTTTTTATCCCCATGAGAGAGATAACAACATTCCATACTTTGGAGGGATGTCAGCTACTACAATATCCATGACTATACCTTTTCCATGGTATTGGACTAAAGTGACACATAAATCTTTGATTAAGCCTAAACATTTCACTTTACTAGAATCAAATGAGAAAATATATTTATAAGGTCGAGTGATGTCTAAATTCAAAGTTTCCATAATGTCTACTGGAATTAAATTATGTGAGGCTCATGTTGGCAAAAAATGGGATCTCTGAGCAAGACCCAGGTTCAGGATGGAGGCCAACAAGGTTTCCTGAGTAGTCTAGTACAACGCTGACATTTTCACCCTACTCCAAGGAGCAGAGCATCTCACCCGAGGCGTGTCATCACCTTAGTAAGATTAGGAGACATATCATGTACTAGACAATTACAACCATAAAGAACAACTAAAGGAACTTGAAACAACAAACATATCTACTACTATGTATACACTATTACTCATCGAGCATGTTCAAGATGATGAATTAAAATTTAAAACGGGGCATACATTCACAGTAAACAAATGATTAACACTCAACTCAGAACATTAAACACAACAATAGCCATATTTCATTATCAATATCAAACGACATACATCACTCCACAAAGTATATTACAATGTGATTCAATACAACAGAGATCTCACAGAGCTCTCCTATGGCTCTACCCTCTGCAATCCTAATTAACTATCTACGCTGGCCGATTTCATATTTGTTCTTCCACCAATGTGGTTGTCATCCTTTCCTCTTTTCCTGCTCCACTTCTTGCCGCTTCTTCTTGACTACTGGGAATTCTGTTGATTTTCCTTGTCTCCCATATCTTCCATCTGCGTTGTTCTCTGCAAGTGTCGCGCCACCTATCTTCCGGCTATCTGCAACCGTGACAGCTCCTTGTATACCTTGATTTCACTCCACCACCTGTACTCTGCAACTCAAAACTCTTTCTTTTTCAAAACAAAGGCCCCAACAGGCCCCAAACACACGCTATTGACTCGTCCCGAGTTAATTTTTTCCTGCTGCTATGGCTTCCATTGGTCTGTCAGCTTCTGAGGCCAAATTTTTCTTCTTTGTTTCTTCACTCTGTCCAAACAAAGGCCCCAAATATGGAACCTTTTTCAATGTTGAAGACTTGAGTTCTGCGAACTCGGTGATTTCCTGTTTCCATTCTTTAATTAGTTGTTCGGATTTGGTGGTGACTCTTGCAGCCTGAATTTCACTTTCTATTGGCAGCAGTTTGTTGAATGCCTCTTGAACCTTTGGCCCAGCTTCGGCTGCCATTTGCTGTATTGCTTCTACTTTCTTCTTGACTGGTTGCTTTAGCTCTCTGAGGACCTACTTTGTAGTAGCGGAGTGCTCCTCTATCTTCTGTATTTTGGTTTCCAATACCTCCGCTTGGTTGTAGAGCTAGGTTATGCCGACGGGATCATCAACTTCTTTGATCTCTTGTGAAAATTGTTGAAGTTGTGTCGAGATAGGTTGGGCTTTCATGGTTAACGAGTTAGAGCATTCATGTAAATGTTTAAGTAGGTTGTAGGCCTCTTTGAATTTCATTCCCAGGGCTTCCTTCATTCCAGTTACCTGCTTTTATTTCTCGCTAACCTTCTCAGCATATATCACGGCGAGGTCTGGTAATGTTGGCCTGGAAGCTACCGTCTATTTGAGCTCTTGGTTTTCTCTGCTAAGATTTTCACACGTCATTTTCACTCAGATAGACCTTTTGACCATGGAGCAGGCTGATATTTCCTCCGGCGTCTTGTTATCCTAGGAAATTACTGTGGGCCAAAGGTCCTTGAAGATATCTATTACCTTTTTCCAATTGCTCCCGTAGACTTTACTTCTCCCCTTTTAGCTGATTGCGCTATTCAGTAAGTGCGATGACTTGCTATTGTTGCTGCTCGAACCTCTAATGGAGGTCGTTATGCAGCCCTTCTACCTACTATGTTGTGTGTTGAATGAAGTTGTATAGCTTTCCAATCCCCCAATTCTACATGCTCTCAATGCCTAACATGTTGTGGGCTGGCAGTCTCTCTCTGATGGGTTGCTTACTGGAAATTGATTTCTCTGTTTGCTCATGTGGTGATGTGAGTTGGTTTTGTTGCAGCAGCTGAGGTTATGGGTTATTCATGCTAGTGGTCAGTTAAATTTGCTGCAGTATTACGTTGGCTTGTTGAAATGGGTTCAACTCTTTTGGCGAGGGTGTTGTATCTATAGTAAAAGATCCTCCATGAAATAATAGTTCTAGGAAAGTGCCCCGCCCCACCAGAGGTTGGTTAACCTCGGGTACCCTATTTGTACTCGAGTTAAATTCTTCCTCGATGTCCTCATTTGTCTTGTTTCTTAGCCTTACTAGGTCTGAGATAGTTGCTGATGTGGATGGAGTGCGGGTGGATTGCTCTTTGGAAGTAAATGAAGTATGGGGTGATGAATGGTGAGTGTGAGGTGAAGAGGTGTGAGTGTGGGGTGGAGATGATTTCTAAATATTCAAAACCGAGAATGGATCAAGCACAGGTATCACAGAGGTGACTTGGGTGGTAACCTCTGGCTCTTCTTGAACTGGTACTCCTGTATCCATGAGTTGGGTCTGATCTTCCTCGGTGAGGTCAACTATTTTCCTATGCACCATAATTCTTTCTTTCTTGGCCTTAGGTGTAGCTACCAGGGATTTAAGTGCTTTGATCTTACGGATTGAGGTGACTGTGGTTGCCGGGGGTGAATTGAACATGGTGGAAGGTAAGGAAGTGATGATAGGTGTGAATGTGGATGGTGATGCAGAATTTGAAGAATGAAAATCGGAAAAAGAAGGAAACACAGTAGAAACACTTGTGAGGTTTTTTATTACTAGATTGAAGTCCTTCACCTTCATGTCCAGTTGGTCCAGTAAAGGTTTTAGCTGCAGTCGAGAAATTCTACTTGTTGTTTCCTCTGGTGTCTCCCCTAGGAGTGCTTTCGGCAACATGCCCTAGAACGAATAGTGACGTATTCCGCTTCTGACTTCCATCCCAACTCCTGGCCATGAACAAACTTCAGTGTGGAATGATTTTTCTTCAATTTGAAAATTTAATGGTCTCATTTTGAATGTGGTTTCGTCCACACAACTAGGTCTGATATATTTCCGCTTGTGGGTGACCCCAAACTATATCTGTGAATAAAATATATCCAACAGGTTCCTCGGAACCCTTTGCTGCCTCACCCCACATCCACCATCTGCCTGTACTAGAATGAGAAAGCCTCCTCATTTACCTCCTTGGTGCTGGGATCTCCCAATATTCTCCAGGCGTGAGCTGTCTTACCCCCAGGTGAGTCCATTTCCACATCACAAATGCCATTACGAGGTAGCCATAAATGAACCCTGTTGCTCGTCTGTAATTATCCTCCTAGGATTCAAACAGTTCGTTCAATAGGAAGGTACACCAGTTTAGCTGGGTTCCCTGGAGGCAGTGTTCCATGACTAAAATGCTGTCGAGGGTGCATTCGATTTTGGTGTAACGCCTCATCATCTTACTCACTATTAGATAGCAGGAAAATTTCACTACTGGATTGTTGATGAGGTCTATCTTTGCCCCCTTCCCTCCTCTTCTGGTCTCATATTTCTTATAATAATCACAGTATCCTGCCTTCTTGATCAGGAGCTCAAGTCTGAGCTATGGAAAAAGCTCAAAATTGAAAGTGTTCAAAATCAATTTCAACCTAAACGACTGGATAGGACTCGTTGATATGATCCTAGCGTCATGAACGGCACTCAAATCCGACATCGTATGTGCAAGTTATGCAAGTTTGAAGTTTTCAGTAAACTGCAAAAAACTGAGTTTGACCAGAGTTGACTTTGACTTTGGAATTATTAAAAAAAAATATTCTTGGAATATTCCTCATAATATTCCATCTAGGCCAATTATATTCCAACAAGTGGCATACGTTTATTTCTTCATTTGTTGACTTTGAAATTTTCGGGCCAATAGAGATCTGCCACGTGGTAGGCTCGGAGGCTGTCATGTGGCCCCAGGCCATGAAATTTTGGCGTGTTAAAAAATCTATCGTAAGTCTGTGGGTTTGAACCCCTAACTTCCTGCCAGCGAACGAGCGCTCCAATCAACTCCTTTACGTTATGGCTTAATATATATAGCGACAAGATTTTATTTATGGTTCGAATTAACTTTGGTTGGTGGCAAAAGGGGGCCAGCCCCCATACCACATGATCGCAAGTCTGGAACCCAGGGGCTTTCACCGGTAGATATTTAAATGGTTAACATAACCGTTAACATTTACATGTGGCCACGTTAATCAAGTTTTAAATGCCACGTTCATAAAACCGTTTGGCATGCGATTTTCTCGGCGGTAAACATGTGACCGCCTGCCTAACTTTTAATTCCGCGGTTATAGTTCTGAAACTTCTAGAGCGTGCGCATAAAATCAGTCGGAGTTACCAAAATTAGTCGGGCTAACTCCAGTTTCTCCACATTTGGTGGAGCTTGTTTAGGGAAAATTGGGCAAATCTTGTTTTGGTCATAACTTCTTCACTACTAAACCTTTTTCGATGAAATTATTTTTTTATTTTATGTATTCTGAGCATTATGATGCCATTTGGATAGGGTCCAGAGGAATTATAGGTGTTCTATAGCCATTTTAGCTTCAAGGAAGCTTGGAGAGCCAATAGGGCCATTGGGGAAATGGAGTTATCTGGATTTGTACCTCACTGTTTGAGGTGATCCAAAAACCATTTTCATCTATTTTCAAACTTCTGAACCTAATGGAAGAGGTTTCAAAATTTTTTTAGGACTTCTATATCCCAAAAAGCTTCAGAGGAGTTCAAAGAGCCATTGGGCCTTATTGAAGAAGGCTCTGTTTATGGTAATTCTTCACCGTTTAGTGAATATGGAAAGGAATTTCTAGCATTTTCATGTCTTTTGATTCTGTATTTATAGTCATATTTGCCTATTGAGGAACCTTTAAACTTGTATTAGCATTTTGGAGAATTTTAATACAATAGTACAAGCTCATTTTGGGAGGCTTGGTTCAGTAGACATAGCCCAGGATGGGTGAACTGTGCACCAAACATCTGTGTCATATTATGCTGAAGTTTATCTGTTGTGTTTTTCTATTATGATATGATAAATAGTAAAATTAAATAACTTACCCTCGCACATAAACCCATAAACAATTACCAAAAACATTTTGTTTAATCAGAAAGACATGGAGAATTTTGCGCATATTTAATTAATTGGAAATGGATACCTTGCACACATTTTCAAGTACTTCCATTTTCAGATCAGATGGTATCAGATCTTGGTTGAGCTCGGGCTGAGAATTTTTTTTTTGTGCAAAAGGTGTTAAAACAGTGTAAAAGATTGATTGTTTTATTGGTTTCAAAATGGTTGATTGTATGAGTTTGTTTGAGTTGAAAAGATAGCTGTTGATAGTTAAGTCTTGGAAAGGAAAAAAAAAGTTGCAGGCTACTTCCTTACCCCAAATTACCTCAAGACTACATTTGGAAAAAAAACCCACTTGATTAGTGTTTTCTACAAAAGCTATTGGAGTTTGTGTTTTATGGCTGCTTGAATAAGAAGGGGTCTTTAAAGACATTTGGTTGAAAGCTTGTCAATTGTTTGAAAGCTTTGAGAACTTTTCTTTGGAAGTTCCTTTTGTTAATTTGACCATTTACATAATGTCAACTTCTTCTACAGGTGAAGTTTCCTCCTTCACGAGATTCTTCAATGATGAAATGAAGAATCAGTTCATTAATGTAAAGGACATGGTGTAGATTCTAATTGAGGATCAAAGAGAAAGTACTGAGCTTCATGCACAATTGTTGGTTATGAAGGATGAGAAGGAAGAAATTCTCCAAAGATTTCATGACATGGAGAAACAAATCCTTCAAGCTCAAGAAGCTTTGTCCAAGGACAAGCGTGAGGAAGAGGTAAATGATTCCAACTTGTCTTTAATTTCCTCAATTGAAAAGTACGTTGGTTCTTTTGAAAAACATATAGGGTCCAAATTAATGTTTAAGATGGGCTATCATGAAGGTAAAGGTTTTGGCAAGCATTCACGAGGCATGGTTGAACCTATTTCGGTTGTGGAGAAACCCAATAATGTTGGTCTTGATTATGTGCAATTTAATGGCGAAGACTCCAAATCCTTGAATGCATGTGATGCAAATTTAAAGAGAACCTTTATTCCAAGTTCTAAAATTCACATATGTCAAAATTGTTTTAAGGATGATTTCCATTGTTTTAAGCCTTCATTGCAGCAATTAGAGGGTAAACATGCCTCTTATCACAAGAATTCAAGTTCAAACAATTTTCAAGACAACAACTGTGATGAAATTCTGAAAAACAAAGTTGTCTCCTCTATTAGTTCATCGTCTTTCGAAAACAAAAAGGATGGACATTCCAAGCAACAAAAGAGGTATAATTATTCACATGATCAATTTGATTATGTTTTAGCAATGAATTATGATTTTTCTTGTAAAATGAAAGAAAGTTTTGTTGCACATTTTGTGGTGGATTTAACCATGTTGCTTCAAGATGTTGGTTGAATAAGAAAGCACACAAGAAGCAGAAGAGGCAAAGAAAAATTTCTCAGAAAGTGCTTGTTGGGGTCCTGGTGATTTGGCAGACTGGCATACCAAATGAAAAGGCAACATCAGAATCGCTTTGGAATCCTAGGATCTAGCCCTCCTGGATTCACAGAGGGATCTCTCTATGTAAATATTGTTTTCAAAGATATTTCTTTATGCTTAGTTAAGATATTAGGCTAGCTATGAAGTTCAAGAGGTTGTTTGTTTTGTTTCAGTTGGGAATCATTAACTGAGAAGGTCATGTGAAGTGAAGAAGGAAGTAAGTGGAAGGATGTTTCAGCATGGGAAGATAGGTCA
This sequence comes from Pinus albicaulis, assembly GCA_034641835.2. Classification (NCBI taxonomy): domain Eukaryota; kingdom Viridiplantae; phylum Streptophyta; class Pinopsida; order Pinales; family Pinaceae; genus Pinus; species Pinus albicaulis. The sequence goes on along the minus strand of CM076581.1, from coordinate 1,343,292,697 downwards.
AAGGATGCTAAACCATTGGGCTATGGAGTCATAAAATGAATTACTCACACATCAACCATCCAAGAGTTTTCAAAGGGCAAGTCATATTTATCAGAAGATCCTTTAAGTTGAGTTTGTGATATGGAACATTAAGGAGTGAAATGAAAGAAGCAACATGTAAGAAAACAAAGCCAACCTAAGGTCAAGCAAGGACTTTTAACCTAACCTTCTTTTGGCATATACTCATGAGAAAAGCATATAAGATAAACATAAAAAGCAACCTAAGATCAAGCAAGGACTTTAAACCTTTCCTTATTTTGGCCTACTCTTAAGGGAAATCTTCAAAGCAACTCTTTAAGACCAAACAAGGGACAGGGCTAACCATAGACTTCCTTGCTTAAGAATCTACTTAGCATGCAATGAAAATAACATTTAAGAACAATATCTCAAGTTCTACTCAGCAAGACATGGGCTCACCAACATTCTTGACTGGTTATACTCTATTGATATCATTCTTAAATACACGTTTAGAGGAAAACATACAGATAAAGCTTACCAGCTAGAATTAGGGTACTTTAGAAGTAAATCCTAATCTATATTTTACTGATCTTTATCAGAGAATATGGACAAAGTGGAAAACATAAGGAAAGAAACAAAGACAATTAGGAAACACATCACCAATGATTTAGATCAGGATCTAGTGAATCTGTTGGTGTATTGATGTCCAAAACCAGTTACATAATTTGAGCCCAACAACCTTTAAAATCCAATTCTTCTCTTCCCAGCCTACTATATTACAACTACTCAGTAACTCTAACTCAACAACAGTTCAGCAATTAACAATTTTCCAACCTTTTACAATGAATTTTCTGTGAATACTTATAGGTGAAAGAGAAAGAGTGCTACAAAAATGGTAATAAATATGAATTAAGACAGAATGGGAGAAGTGTTCGAATGCCCATTCTGCTCAATAAACATAGCATTGGCTACTTGTACCATTTTGGTAGTTTCTCCTGTTTTAATGCATATCTAGTAGGCAAGGTAATAACTTCAAAGTGTTTCTTTGAAGATAACTGTGGCTGAAGTACCCTGTTTGACTTCTCAGATAAGCAAACTGTCAATTTTCTGGGTTTTGTAGCCCCATGTTTGCTTAATAACTGTTCTGACAGTTTCACAGAGGGTTTTTCAATAGGATGGTTGTCAAAGTGCCTATGAAAGTAAAGCAGGTTACAAGTGTCCTTTTCTTGATCTCTGGAGACTTAAACTGGCCTGATGATCGAACATTCGAAGGATTTTTTGCTGATCTGTCTGTCTTAGCCCTTTTAAACATTTCTTTGCCTTCAATTTGTGTTTTACAATTTTATTAGACCTTCTTCAAACCATATTCTGTCTTTTTCTGACTATATTAGCCTTTAATCCTTCAATTCCTTCACCGATATTCATTAATATACCCTGTGTAAAGGTGGATGCGGTAGAATTGTGGATAAATTCGCCATTATACCTGCACATGACGACAAAATGTTAAGAAATCCTGTGTTTCTTGGGTTTAACTGCAACATAGGGCTCTTGCGGGGGTTATGGAGCAGTGAGGAAACAGGTGAATGCATCGGGGATGGGTTTAGCCATGGCGGTGACAAACCAGGGTTCAAATTTAATTATGGCACGAAGATTTGGGAAAGCGGTATTAGAAAACCAGCAGTGGTTTTCACGTGAGGTGAAGGAGGTAAGTGGTTTCGAGTGGGGAGAACGTGATACGGTCCAATGGTTGACACGTATGCCTCTGAAAAACCAACCATTTCGCGTTCTAAACGGTCGATTATATTTATCTGTGAAATGAACGTGAAAAAGGCTTAAGACCATCTGATCTGGGGGGGGGGGGGGGAGATTACGGGAAAACACAGCGGGAAGGCTCCGCGTGGTTGGGTGGGACCAGTAGGAAAATATGGAAAATATAAAGAAAATACATATAGCGGGGGCACTTTCGGGTATGGAAGATTTGTGAACCTGGTGCTTCCACAATGAATCTTGGCCGTTGGATCAGGATAAAGAATGGACGGCTCAGATCCAATCGCAAGATCGGCCATCGGTGGGGTAAAGGGTCTGGGCACCAAAAAAAGGATCACCGATGAGCCAACGAGTGATGAGAGAAGCAATGACGATGAACGGAGGACTTTCAGATCTAGAAGCGGATCAGTGGTTAGGGTTTTATCGGGGGATCGTATCGACGGGGGAAAACAGAATCTGGGGAGGGGGGCCGCGATGTGCGATGGAGCGGGAAGTGCGTTGGTCGTCCAATATTTGGGGAGATGGACGATCATGATTTCATCAGCCGATCAGCCATCAGCAGAAAAAGAATACGGAAGCGGGGACTTTGGATTATGCCAATGTGATGGAAAGATGGATTTCCGATGCGCGAGTGCACTTGGTCACGAGGCTCAGATCATATGAGAGCAGGGTAGAAGATTTAAGCCCTTAGAATATCGCATTGGTGGGGAAAAAGGGAAAGGGACATAGGCATTTGGAGTTTCGATTTGCAATTAGGCAATCTGCAGACGGCCGTTGGATCTATGAGATCAATGGTGGAGATTGATGCGGAGGTGAAACCATCGCGCGGAGGAAAAGATGGACTTTACAAAGGAAACAAGGGGGTGGAACGATATCCGATAGCGAAAAAGGGGATAAAGGCCTATAGCCGATGGTCGTGGACCCAGGGTTACATGGAGGAAAGGGCTGGGATCTAAGCCTGTGGGGGCTTAAGTCTATTTAATGAAAAAAGCTGGTTTTTAGGCCAAAAAAAGGGATTTTTGGAGCTTTTTCAGGTTCCAATAGAAAGGAGAAGGAGGTTTTAAACTTTGTAAAAGGGATTCACAAGGCTTGAGGGGAATATTTTAGGAAATGGAGGATAAGATAACAGGAAAAATGGGCTCTTTAAGGGGGAAGAAGAACAGTTGTGGTGGAGGAGAAAATGAAAGAAATGAGGATTTTGGATCGATTTTCCTTTGAACCAACAGGGTTGAAACTTTTCTTATGGAAACAGTAGTGAAGATGATTTGTAGGATAAAAGACACCAAGAAGGCTTCAAGAACTATCATTTTTCCATGAAGATTGCTTCTTGAAGGCTTAAGAACATATTTAACCATCATTGGGTATAACATAAATTATATATGGCTAACAGTGGCTCCACTTGGGGAGGACAGCTTTCCCTTTAGGTGTCCAGAACCTCAATTGATCAATCTTTGGATTTTAGCAGACCAGTGCCTTATCCATTGGGCATAATTTATCTATTTTCTTGCTGCTTCTCTTTGTATTTTGAAAATTCTTCAATGACCTGTAGCATGAAAACACTTTAAGATAGCATCTCTACCTACCCACACTATTTGTCCTAGCATTTTTTCTTCTCTTGAGTGCATTGGGACTGGCATCTCTTTTACATATTATTTTTTAAAATAGAAAGATAAAGCTATCTAATGCTACCCTTATTTCTTCCAAGAGTCAAGATTAAACAGTTGAACCCTAAAAATTCTCTACCAAATCTACTATCAGCCAAGATTAAACAGTTTGATTGATCTGCATTCTCTACATTCTAAAACAGAAATTTAAACACAGACAAACCAGGATTAGACTGTCTGATTTGCTGTGGTGTCTATGGCATAAGAGACCAGCTGCACATATACTTTTATTTTCCAAAATTTAAAACAAAACTGCAAAGACTTGAGATATGAAAATAGTAAGCATCCTTCCCTTCCTTTTCAGCTCTAATTTTGATCTTTTTGAGCTGTCCTCTTCTTCTTTTCCTGGTTCAATTTTTTAGCATATTAGAACCATTTTTCTCCTATCCTAATATATTCTACTAATAAGCCAATATTAAACAGTTTGGAAAATCTTTTTCACTAACCTACCAGTAGTAAATTGAAATCTATCTAGTCATGATTAGGTTGTATGACTAAATAACAGTGTTTTCTTTAAAGTAGTGGCATTTAAGCTTGCACACTTTCATATTTTTCTTTTTGGTATGGGGTTGTACCTTTCTTCTTTTCATCTACCATATTTTATGATTTTATATTGTTTTTGTATTTCTATTTTTCTTTCAAAGCAAAAACAAGAAACTAACTAAATGCTCATAGGATGAGTTTATTTTCTTTCCTATCTAACCTAATATAACTCTGAAATATTTACATATTTAGCTGATGAATTCTCTTTTCCAATATAGCCAATCAAGTAGATGGTTCCATGACTGATCTTTGCTCATCCCTTTGAGCATGTTGGACAAACAGGGCCACTCCCATCTCACTTGTTCTTTAGCAGCAATGCTGAATTTTTTTTTGCTTTTGGTAATACACTGCTTCTAATTATCTTTATCCCTTCTTCAAATATCTTCAAGAAATGAGCATAGGGATCTTGAAATACTACCTAGTTATGAACATTTGGAAGATAGGTTTCAACCAGGATTACCTTTTCCTCCACTGGATCAAGCTTAAGATTATTTTGAGAAAGAAATTCTTCCTCATCTTCATTATCATCTGAATTGGAGGACTCACAATATATTGCAGTGTTGTCCTCTTGTAGTCCTGGTATGCTTTGATTCGGTGGACTGTACTCTGTGAAGAGATCATCATATTCTAGAGCAGGGGTATCTTTTATTACCTCAACCCTTTCAGGAGAAGGCTCCTTATCTTCATTCTGCTCAAGAAAATCCTCTTTCTTTTCAACGTCATAATCACAACTGATATATTGCTGACTCACAATTATATGAAAGCTATTTTTGATGGATTGGATTGATTGATTGCTACTTTCAAGTTGATGATAGTGAATTTCATGACACCAATCAAATTTTGGTTGCCCTGCATGATTAGTTTCTGCTTGAAGCTCATCATCATCATTAGACTGATCAAAGATTGGAAAATCATTTGTATAAACAATCTCACCAATCAAACATATTGGGTTATTAGTTTGTTTTTCTTTAAGTTGTTCTACAAGTTTATTTTTTGATTTAAGACAACAAGGTCCAGTAGGTAGATGAGTAGAAGTATTTTTTTCAAATTAATTTTTGAGGGTTGGTTGTTTGTTTAATATTCAATCAATTTCTTCTTCTGTTAAAAGAGGAGGAATTTTTATCTTGCTTTGGACAGAAGTACAACAGTCCTCTTTCTCTTGTGTTGACTGAATTTGAGGCTGTATATCTTCTTGGGCCTCTCCTAGTGAATCTTTACTGGTGTGTGCAGGAAGACCTTGAGGACTTTCTTCTTTTTCCTGACCTTTCTCGCTGTCAAACAACCCTTCTTGATTTTTTTGATGGTCAATTTGAACATGGGATTCATGAGTTGTTTCTAATAGATGGTCAGAATGCCATTTTTCTTGAATAATATGAAATGAGTTATAACATAAAGGCAGAGACTCTAGTTGTGTTGTCTCTTCTCCTATTTTATATTTTGTGAGTTCAATATGGCTTGTTGTTTCCTCAAGGCACTATTCCTTGTTTATGTTTGTAGCTTGGTTGTAAAGTTATCTTAACAACATAATACAAGATAAAGGTAAGCTGTCAGGACTTTCTTGACAACTTTCTTCATTGTTTTCTCTGTAATATTGCTCATCATACATATTTTTCTTGTTGTATATGTCTTGTAGTGGTTGAGTTTGTGTTTGATTAGGAGAAAACATGGGTTGTTCTCGATAATCAATATCTGTATCAACCTCATGCCTATCCAATATTTTATTAAGTATGTACATCATTTTTTCCATTCTGTCCAATAATGCATTTAGTTTTGCATCTCTATCCATACTTGGATCCATGTTTGTAAAAAAGAGGCCACTGTATCTTTTCAACCAGTTCAGAGTCTTCTTCCAGTGGAGTCATTAGGTATTTTGAAGGTTTTGGAGTCGCCAGGTGGAAGATTTGAACTTTTCTGTCCACCAACAGTATGATCGGGTTTGCTCAATGCATTCCCAGGGAAGTTCACAAGGACTGGTAAAGTAATAAGCCTACTTGAGGCCAGTGGAGTCGCCAGGTGGACATTTTTAGCTCTTCTGGAGGTAAAATCTTCTATGGTCCACCACCAATGTTTATTATGAAACCAATCTGAAATGTTTTTTGGGGTTTTCTGAGTTTCTATGGTTGTTGAAGGACTAATGAGTCTATAATAGTTTTCTACGCAACTATGAACTTAGAGGTCCCCAGCAGAGTCGCCATTATGTTGGGATCCTGGTGATTTGGCAGACTGGCATACCAAATCACAAGGAAACATCAGAACCGCTTTGGAATCCTAGGATCTAGCCCTCCTAGATTCACAGAGGGATCTCTCTATGTAAGTATTGTTTTCAAAGATATTTCTTTATGCTTAGTTAAGATATTAGGCTAGTTATGAAGTTCAAGAGGTTGTTTGTTTTGTTTCGGTTGGGAATCATTAACTGAGAAGGTCATGTGAAGTGAAGAAGGAAGTAAGTGGAGGGATGTTTCAGCATGGGAAGATAGGTCAAAGAATGCTAAACCATTGGGCTATGGAGTCATAAAAGGAATTACTCACACATCAACCATCCAAGATTTTTCAAAGGGAAAGTCATCTTTATCAGAAGATCCTTTAAGTTGAGTTTGTGATATGGAACATTGAGGAGTGAAATGAAAGAAGCAACATGTAAGAAAACAAAGGCAACCTAAGATCAAGCAAGGACTTTTAACCTAACCTGCTTTTGCCATACACTCATGAGGAAAACATATAAGATAAACATAAAAAGAAACCTAAGATCAAGTAAGGACTTTAAACCTTTCCTTCTTTTGGCCTACTCTTAAGGGAAATATTCAAAGCAACTCTTTAAGACCAAACAAGGGACAAGGCTAACCATAGACTTCCTTACTTAAGACTCTACTTATCATGAGATGAAAATAACTTTTAAGAATAGTATCTCAAGTTATATTTAGTAAGACATGGGCTCACCAACATTCTTGACTGGTTATACTCTATTTATATCATTCTTAAATACACATTTAGGGGAAAACATATAGATAAAGCTTACCAGTTAGAATTAGGGTACTTTAGAAGTAAATCCTAATATATATTTTATTTCTCTTTATCAGAGAATATGGACAAAGTGGAAAACATAAGGAAAGCAACAAAGACAATGAGGAAACACATCACCAATGATTTAGATCAAGATCCAGTGAATCTTTTGGTGTATTGATGTCCAAAACCAGTTACATAATTTGAGCCCAACAGCCTTTACAGTCCAATTCTTCTATTCCCAGCCTACTATATTACAACTACTCAGTAACTCTAACTCAACAATAGTTCAGCAATTAACAATTTTCCAACCTTTTACAATGAATTTTCTGTGAATACTTATAGGTGAAAGAGGAAGAGTGCTGCAGAAATGGTAATATGAATTAAGACAGAATGGGAGAAGTGTTTGAATGCCCATTCTGCTCAATAAACATGGAATTGACTACTTGTACCATTTTTTTAGTTTCTCCTGTTTTAATGCTTATCTAGTAGGCAAGGTAATAACTTCGAAGTGTTTCTTTGAAGATAACTATGGCTGAAGTACCCTGTTTGACTTCTCGGATAAGAAAACTGTCAATTTTCTGGGTTTTGTAGCCCAATGTGTGCTTAGTAACTATTCTGATAGTTTCACAGAGGGTTTGTCAGCAGGATGGCTGTCAAAGTGCCTATGAAAGTAAAGCAGGTTGCAAGTGTCCTTTTCTTGATCTCTAGAGACTTAAACTGGCCTGATGATCAAACATTCGAAGGCTTTTTTGTTGATTTGTCTATCTTAGCCCCTTTAAACACTAATTTTCCATTCAATTTGTGTTTTACGGCTTCATTAGACCTTCTTCGAACCATCTTCTGTCTTTTTCTAATTGTATTAGCCTTTAATCCTTCGATTCCTTCACCAATCTCCATTAATATTCCCTGTGTAACGGTGGTTGCGGGAGACTTTTGGATAAATCCGCCATTATCCCTGCACATGATGAAAAAATGTTAAGAAATCCTGCATTTCTTGGGTTTAACTGCAATAGAGGGCTCTAGCGGGGGTTATGGAGCAGTGAGGAAACAGGTGAATGTAGCGGGGATGGGTTTAACCATGGCGGTGATGAACCAGGGTTCAAATTTAATTATGGCACGAAGATTTGGGAAAGCGGTATTAGAAAACCGGCAGCGGTTCTCATCCTAGGTGAAGGTGGTAAGTGGTTTGGAGTGGGGGGAACGTGATACGGTCCAATGTTTGACACGTATTCCTTTGAAAACCAACCATTTCACGTTCTAAACGGTCGATTGGATTTATATGTGAAATCAACGCAAGAAGAGGCTTAAGACTGTCCGAACTAGGGGGGGGCAGATCTTCGGTGGAGATTATGGGAAAACACAGCGGGAAGGCTCCGCGTGGTTGGGTGGGACCAGGAGGAAAATATGGAAAATATAAAGAAAATACATATAGCGGGGGAACTTTGGGGTATGGAAGATTTGTGAACCTAGTGCTTCCGCAATGAATCCTGGCCATTGGATCGAGATAAAGAATGGACGGCTCAGATCCAATTGCAAAATCGGCCATCGGTGGGGTAAAGGGTTTGGGCACCAAAAAAAGGATCACTGATGAGCCGAAGAGCGATGAGAGAAGCAACGGTGATGAACGAAGGATCGTATGATTTGGAAGCGGATCAGTGGTTAGGGTTTTACTAGGGGATTGCATCGGCGGGGGAAAATGAAATCGGGGGAGGCGGGCTGTGATGTGTGATGGAACAGGAAGTGTGTCAGTCGTCTGATCCTTGGGGAGTTGGACGGTCACTATTTCATCGGCCGATCGGCCATCGGTGGAAAAAGAAGATAGAAGCGAGGAATTTGGATTGTGCCGATGCGATGGAAAGATGGATTGCCGATGCGCCGATGCGCTTGGTCATGGGGCTCAGATCATATGAGAGCAGGGAAGAAGATTTAAGCCCTCAGAATATCACATTGGCAGGGAAAAATGGAAAGGGACGCAGGGATTTGGAGTTGTGATTTGCGATTAGGCGATCCGCAGATGGTCGTTGGATCTATGAGATCAATGGTGGAGATTGATGTGGAGGTGAAACCATTGCACGGAGGAAAAGATGAATTTTACAAAGGAAACAAGAGGGCGGAATGATCTCCGATAGCAAAAAAGGGGCTAAAGGCCTGTAGCCGACGGTTTCGAACCTAGGGTTATATGGAGGAAAGGGATGGGAGCTAAGCATGCGGGGGCTTAAGTCTGTTTAATGAAAAAAGTTGGTTTTTAGGACAAAAAAGGGATTTTTTGAGCTTTTTCAGGTTCCAATAGAAAGGAGAAGGAGGTTTTAAATTTTGTAAAAGAGATTCACAAGGCTTGAGGAGAATATTTTAGGAAATGGAGGATAATATAACAGGAAAAATGGGCTCTTTAAGGGGGAAGAAGAACACTTGTGGTGGAAGAGAAAATGAAAGAAATGAGGAGTTTGGATCAGTTTTCCTTTGAACCAGCAGGGTTATTTTGAAACTTTTCTTGTGGAAACAACAGTGAAGATGATTTGTAGGATAAAAGACACCAAGAAGGCTTCAAGAACTATCATTTTTCCATGAATATTTCTTCTTGAAGGCTTAAGAACATATTTAGCCATCATTGGGTATAACATAAATTATAGACGGCTAACAGTGCTTAAGAGTTGCATATTTTGTCAAAAGAAGGGACATGATGTCTCTCATTGTTGGATTTTGCATCTAACAAGTCATCCAAAGCACATGCAGCTAAAGGACAAAAATATTGGCGCAAGTGGATCTATGGATTCCATTATCGATGTGGAAATGGAAGATTCACATGTAGAAATGTTGCAGTAGGAAAAGACGCCATGGAGTTGTCTTGGTAGGAAGTGGATTAAATTCTTAATGTAGTAATTCATACTCATTTTTTACATGCAAATTTTAGATTGGTATGCATGTATTGCAGTTGAAAATTTGATGCAAGATTGCATGTAAAAGCAGTTTCAGTTGAAGGAATTTCTTTGTTGTTGAAAAATTTCACCATGGCGGTGTAAAAGATGAGTATGATACTCACTTATACTGTAGAAATGTCTTTAATTTCAGCTCTTAGTCACCCACATGTTTTTTGGGATGATGTTCTTATTTTTATTTGAAAAGAAGAGTTGAATTTGCACATGTACATAGAGGTTGTATGTGTAATTAGCGAACTGTATATAGTTCATTGTACATGATACATGCACATGTGTTTGTCAAGATGTATCTTGTTGTTTTTCGACTTGTGTCGATTGTGTGCACACTTGTTACAGATTTTGTGTGTAAATTATATAGCACATTTCAGGTCAACTTGTTGTTGATGTCGTATGTTGCACAAGGTGCCTTTGGTGTCAATTGGTGCAGAGAACGAAGTGCCGGTGTAAAATGGTGCAAGATTCCATGAGATGGAAAGGCATGCAAGAAAAGAGGGTACAAATTTCAGAAAGGGTCATTACCGGTTTCAGAATGGTAGATTGGTATGGCAAGAAAACTTGGTTAGGATTCGGCACAAGTACATGGCTCATTCAGCAAAAATTCGCCATGAGGACAATTGGCAAGTCAGGAAATTTTTTGGAGGCTAAAGAGAAGAGGATATTTTTATTCTCTCATTTATTGTACAGTTTAGTTTCAACATTTTAGTGAGTTTTTGGGGTCCAAAAGCTTCTCATTTGGGAGGTGTGATCAGGATCTCAAGTCCAAGCTATGGAAAAATCTAAAAATTGAAAGTGTTCAAAATCACTTGCAACCTGAACGACTGGGTATTCCTTGTCGATATGATCCTGGTGCCTTGAACGACACTCAAATCCGACATCGTATGTGCAATTTATGCAAGTTTGAATTTTTCAGTAAACTGCAAAAAACTGAGTTTGACCAGAGTTGATTTTGACTTTGGAATTATTAAAAAAATAATATTCTAGGGAATATTCCTCAAAATATTCCATCTAGGCCAATCATATTTCGACAAGTGGCATATGCTTATTTGTTGATTGGTTGACTTTGAAATTTTCGAGCCAATAGAAATCTGCCACGTGGCAGGCCCAAAGGCTGCCACGTGGCCCCAGGCCATGAGAGTTTGGCGTGTTAAAAATTTTGTCGCAAGTCCGTGGGTTTGAACCCCTAACCTCCTACCAGCCAACAAGCACTCCAACCATCTCCTCTACGTTACGACTTAACACATATAGCGGCGAGATTTTATTTATGGTTTGAATTAACTTTGGTTGGCAGAAAAAGGGGGCCAACCCCCATACCATGTGACCACAAGGCCGGAACCCAGGGGCTTTCACCGGCAGAGAGTTAAACAGTCAACATAACTGTTAACATTTACATGTGGCCACGTTAATCAAGTTTTAAATGCCACGTTTATAAAACCGTTTGGCATGCGATTTTCTCGGCGGTAAACATGTGACCGCTCGCCTAAATTTTAATGTCACGGTTATAGTTCCGAAATTTCTGGAGTGCGCCCATCAAATCATGTGGATTTGCCAAAATTAGTCGGGCTAACTCCAGTTTCTCCACATTTGGTGGAGCTTGTTTAGGGCAGATTGGGCAAATACTATTTTGGTCATAACTTCTTCACTACTGAAACTTTTTGCATGAAATATTTTTTGATTTTGGGTATTCTGAGCATTATGAAGCCATTGGAATAGGTTCCAGAGGAATTATAGGTGTTATGAAGCCATTTTAGCTTCAGGGAAGCTTGGAGAGCCAGTAGGGCCATTGGGGAAATGGAGTTATCTAGAGTTGTACCTCACTGTTTGAGGTGATCCAAAAACCATTTTCAGCTATTTTCAACCTTTTGAACCTAATGGAAGAGGTTTCAAAACTATTTGAGGACTTCTGTAGCCTGAAAAGTTTCAAAGGAGTTCAAAGAGCCATCAGGGCCTTGTTGAAGAAGGCACTATTTATGGTAATTCTTCACTGTTTAGTGAATATGGAAAGGAATTTTTAACATTTTCATGTCTTCTAATTCTGTATTTACAGTTATATTTGCCTATTGAGGCACTTTTAAACTTGTATTAGCATTTTGGAGCATTTTAATACAAGAGGACAAGCTCATTTTGGGAGGCTTGGTCCAGCAGACGTAGCCCGGGAGGGGTGAATTGATCACCAAACATCTGTGTCATATTATGCTGAAGTTTATCTGTTGTGTTTTGCTGTTATGATATGATAAATAGTAAAATTAAATAACTTACCCTCGCACATAAACCCATAAACAGTTACCAAAAATATTTTTTTTAAACAGAAATACATGGACAATTTTGCACACATTTAATTAACTGGAAATGGATACCTTGCACACATTTTCAAGTACTTCCATTTTCAGATCATTTCTTAGTTGTCTTGGACATGTTTTGGAATATCGTTGAGACATCCTTCCCTTCTACTGATAATCTCGTAAGCCTATTGATATCCTCTGCATGTATTAGTATTTCTCATCCCAACCAAAATGATCCATTATGGACTCTGCTCAGCAGGAATTTTGTAAATTGCATTGTTGCTCCCGTTGTTCCAAACACTGGGAGGTTCCTGAGGTTCAATATTGTTGATTTTTGGATACCTATGAAATCTGGATTCATTCTTTTTTCTTCCCCTCCTCCCTCTGTAGCATAATTCTCTATGTATACATGTCTCTTCATCGCTGGAAATTGATAGGAATCCGTGAAAATTGCATTAATTAACGATGCATTGTCATACTTGCCAACTAGCAATTCTATCCTCTAAACTCTTTCATCAAGCTCAAGCTCGATGACTGCTAGTGCTACCTCGTCATCTTCGTTCTTATTCTATGTATATGGAGTGTTGTTTCTGATCACTTTCTATGAATTCCTGCTACAGTACTATCTATTTGAACTCCCTCTAATGAAATTTCACTTGTTGTTGCGGTTGTTTCTTGTTCTAACTCAGAGTTTTCCGACATTCTCATTCTTTTATTATTTCATGCGGGTTAAGTAATGTAACGACATGAATGAAGTTGATAAGACTCCATAACTAATTAATTTTTTATGTCTCTCCCACAGTTATAATCATACGATTAGTTACCGTGGTGAGGTGTATTTTGACATTGTTGACTCTGTCTTCGGGACTTGGGTAGAATTGATGGGTAATGATTTTGGCTTAATATGTAAAATTTATTACGGTATGGTTGTTATTAATTATGGAAATTAATTCTCAAATCTGGGTGATCCTATGGACTGACAATGGTATGATGGGTTATTATGATGGAATTAAATTTGACACGCTTGGATTTCTGAAAAAGATGACACGTTAGATGCTCCCCCCCTCTCCCCGACCACAATCGGTTTCAATGTGGTCTCCACATTGCAATAGATGCATTTTTTCTTTGCGTTATTATGGTTTATTTTAATCAAGATTCCCATCCTATTTTTCATCTCGGGTGCGAGAGAGTTATTGACTCAATCTATTTCTATTCTACCCTACTGACTCCTCTCGGTTACGAGAGTTATTTGAAAAATAAATGATGAAACTTACTCATGATAAGGCTTCAGGTGTGTGCCATTCACCCATCCTTGCAATCCTTGGCCATCCAGTTGCACCAATTGAACCGCACCTAAATCTTTAATTTCAATGACATGGTATGGTCCCATCTAGTGCATTCTGAGTTTTCCTGGGAACTTTTGAAATTTTTTGTCGTACAACAGAACTTTCCCTCCGATAGTGAAAGTCTTATGCTTGATGTGACAGTCATTCCAAGCCTTCTATATTTCCTTCTGAACCATCTAATGGAATTCTGCTAGGAATATGTCTTCTTCAAGCTCTTATAGCTCATGGATGCATTCAGCGATTGAGTCTTCAAGGGTAACAGGTGCATTCCTTCTGTTATTTGTTCCTCCTGTATATCTCGCTCCCCTTATCTCTCTTCAAAGTATAAGTGTCGAAGATTCTCTAAATCATCGTCATCCATCTCACTATCTATTTGTTTTCATGCTAATGATTGTTTGATAATATGATCCGAGAGCGGTTGCTCTTTGTCTTATTGAATCTCTGGAAAACATAGTACTCTTTTGATGGCTTGTAGTGCTTCTGTAACCAGTTTTGTTTCTCCTTTAAAAGAAAAACATTGTGTAAATGTTTCCACGACTACTTTCCAGGTGCCAGTTCCTCTCTTCTTTTCTTCGATCAAGTACCAAGCCTGTGGAATTGTGTCCAGTGAATGTATAAAATTGTGCATCCACAGAGATTCTGGATACCCTGCTTGCTTCCAGTGGTACTCACAATTTTTTAAATGCTTTGTGGGGTCAGAATCCCCTTGGTACTTCTCAATGAATTTTGGTCCTTCATCTTCCTTGAATCTAGCTCTTCATGTTATTGCAACATATTCCCACTTCAGAAGTGAGTTGCAATGGTTGACCCACCATCTTGCTAATGTGGATTGCAGTGTTACATCCATAAGAGGGACTTTATGTTCCATTGGTACATTTTCTTATACTTTTGCAATAAATGTATTTACAACATTCATATTTAATAGAGTCAGATATCCTCTTACCTCAGTTCCAATCTAGATGACTCCTCGGATATTAGCACATCTTCTAGTATTAGTCTTGTATCCTCCCTGTTTCCAATCATCCCAAGATATTTCCGAGCCCAAGTCTAAACTTTGAACACTTCTCTAGCTTACGATCCCTCCCGCTGTTGGATTGTTATAGTTTTCTCTCTTCCCTGACGTCATCTGGTAAAAGTGATCAAGAAGTTGAGCAGCCTCTCTGTTGTCAACAGTTTCTGTATATCGGGGTCCCTGATATGGGTCAAGTGGTTGAGTGACCCTAACTTCCCTGTCTTCAAATATCATCAATTATTTTTTCAAGTCGATCACTACGTATTTCTCAAAGGCCCAATCTATCCCGAACAAATCAGGATAGGGATCCTTGTCCCCCATGATGTCTATCACCTCAAAATATGTATATGTTTTCACTCCCGTGACATCAACCTTGACCTCTTCTAGCCTTCCCATGGGCACAATACAGTACTGATTTTCCATGCAGAGCTATATTGGCAAGTATGTCAACTTTGGCCTCGCCAATGTTTCCCACATCTTTCTTGGTAGAATGTTGACATCTGATCCTAGGTCAAGCAAGGTGTCTTTGATTTGAAATCTCGCAACTTGAGTATTCACACGGAATTACTTTCATGTTCTTCTCTTATTTCTTTTTATCCTCTTTATGTATTTTTCAGTTGAATCTCTTGACTCTCCCGGTTCTGCGTTTTCCTGCATCATTAATTCTGTATTTTTCTTTAGTTGTTCCAGCATTGGTGCAATGGTTACAATTTTTAAAAATAGTCGGAGCCATTCCTCAATCATTGTACTTGTATGGGCCTAGTTTTCTTTTTCTATAGTCAGTTGTGGAAGCTCAATGACTTTACTCCCCCCTATTTGGGAAAATGTTTCCACTACCTCCTTAAAATATTGCTTCTATCTATCTGGTCTGAACAGTGGTTTATGGAGATGTTGGCTTGATCAGCTTTATCGGGTCCATATTTTGTGCATCCTACCTTGTTTTCTTTCCTCCCCAGGTTACTATGGCTACACTTTTCATGGGCTGAGCTTCTACTATTCTTGGTTCTGCATTCACCAGATTCACTCTCCTCTTTCTGGCTCTTTCCTCACACCTCTTAATTAATTCTGGAAAGTATTCAATTGCGTGTGTATTGACTCTACATTGAGAGCACCATGGTCTTCTAGGTATCAAAAATTCCCTCACTACGTGCCCTTCTTAGTCACAGTTGTAGCACCTTACAAGTCCTCTTCCTCCAGTTCTTCCTCCTCTCATTCCTCCTCCTCGGCCCCTTAGAGCTTCATTCACTCTATAATATGGTCTGTCCAATCGTTCGGCCAGTGCATTGAGGGCTCTACACTGCTCTGTATTACCCGTTGTAGAAGTGAAAAACTCACAATATGTATTATTTGGAACGTTGGAATATTTCTAAAAAATTGGGCATAGTCACGGAGGATGACTGATGCCTTTTCATATTTCAAAGTATTCATTTGCGGTTTGATTCTGTTGCACGAGGAACCCTAGAAAGTGTGGTTGCGATTGGTATAATCCTTGAGTATTTATTTGCGCAACTCCCCCAACTGGTGGAGCCCCCTAGGTCCCTACTACTAAAGCTCCTGCATTTTACCCCCGCAACCTCGATAATTTTGTGGCCATGTGTCCCTCCATCAAACAATGGGTCACCACACACTGCACCTTGCAGGTCGTATCAGCTGAATGTCCTTCAACTTCAACGTTAAACTGGCTATCTGGTGTTGTAGCCCCAATATGGAAGGGTCTTGAACTATTTCTCCTCCTCTGAACTCTTGCGGATACCCTGCCATAGCTTAAATATTCATGGCTTGCTCCAGGGCATCTTGTAAGGTATCAATCTTCTGTTGTGTCAGTGGATTTCTTTTCAATGGAAGAAGTGATTTAATAAACCAATCTTGTTGGTGATTCAAATCGATTGGGTGACTCAGTTTCCCAATTGCATCCTTGAACCTTCTCATCAGGTCCCACGCCATCTCACCTTATCATTTTTCAATCTCCCACAACTCAGATAAACCTTGCTGATTTGTCTGAGGTAATTTAAATTCTTTGAAAAATTCTCCTTTTACATCGTCTATCAGTGGGTTTTGATGATATTCAGACCATTTAATGAACTAACGAAGAGCTCTCTCTCTTAAAGTAGTCTAGAAATTGATCAACTTAACTGCCTCTGATGTCTTCTAAGCCCTCCATATCGCTTCATAGAGATATCAATGTTTCTCCACATCATCATTGCTCCTCGCAAAGAATTTTGGGTATCGGGTAAATGATCCCACCATATTTATTTGTATGGGTGGTACTAAAATAAAACCTCTACTTCTTGGCTGTGATATTGTATTACTAGAACTATAGCTAGTAGATATCTGTACTGTAGACTTAACACTATTCAACTTGCTAAACTCCTGTAACTTAACAAAGATTTTATCTGGTGGCTGATAGAGTACCAGGGAAGGTTGGGACTAGAGCTACTTGAACTTTGGGGAATAGGATTACCTTGAATTATGGGTTCCAACCTCTATCAAAATAGTTTCTCCATCACAACATGCAGCTCCACATCGAATATCTCCTCGGGGTGCACGTCCTCCACATTGGACTTTTCTCCCTTTTATCTTTGGGCTGGGCTCCTATACACTTGCCTAACTTCTTTGGTGATCCCTCCTATTCCTTGGGATCCCATCTGAACTTTCATTTCCTTTTTCATCTCCAGCGCCTTCTCCTTGTCCTGTCAACTACTTTCCTGCTTCTCAAACTCCTTCATCACCTTTCTAGCCACTTCTCAGCAATCTGCGCCCTCTGATGTGCACGTCGCTCTCTCAGTCTACTGGAGGTTCCAGCATCCATATCCCTATTTCCCTTTCTTACTTACTTGTAGCATATTTCCCTCAGCTCCTTCCCCCAATACTGGAGGTTTAAGTATGCATATCATACTTTTGAAATGTCATCAAAACCTTATCTACCATTAAATCTTTGATCCACAACAGGATTTCCTTCAACAATTCTCCCCACAATTTGAATCTGAATATGTCCTCAGCTTTTAAAAATGATTGATAACACTCTACTGTGAATTCCACAATGTATCCTTCCAAGGTATATTATACCCAGAAATTTATAGCTCGGGTCAAATCGGTATCTAACTCGTGGAGTTCTACTAGATCTGTGTGCATTCACTTATGACAGACTCTATGCGACCCTCCTGGAAGTGACTTGACTTGTAGTCTCCGAAACCAATTATAAATTTTTTTAGGAAACTTTTCCCAGAAAATTTCATACAGGTCACTTGTAGATTTAGAAAACAAGACCCGATCCTTGACAGTCTTTTCCCTCTGTTGTCGCAGCTTCGCTTGTTGCGATATGAACTATTCTAAGTGGTTATCCCACTAGCTTCGTAGTTCTCTCTTGTAGATCCATGATACCATGATCTAACTCATAAATTAATTTCCAGGTCCTGAAAACAAAACCATTTTTTGGTGGAGAAAAAGGGGATCTCTGAGCAAGACCCAGGTTCAGGATGGAGGCTGTAATGTTCCCAATTTTCAACCTCAAGCTAAAATGGAACATTATAGTTGCACATTTTATTTTTGTTAATAAAATGTGCAAGGAGACACCTTAGCCCCTTTTAGATGAAGAAATAACACTCTTAATGTGAAATGGGAGTGAATAAAGCAACTAAAATAAACACCAAGGGTGTGAATGGAAACCAGCTCACTTGGATTAGTCATTTTTGACTAAAGTCAACAGCGCTACCTATAGAGGAGAAGCTTCCTCGCAGTTTTGGAGGGAAGAGCTTCACATGAGGGTGGAAACCCTAATTGGTGGGACTATGGTGGAGAAGAGGTTCCTTTATTTATATGGAGGAGATGGCAACCCATTTTCATTATGCTATGTTTTAGATTTTCAGACTTGGGTCTATAAAATATTGCGTCCCCGGGTTGTTTAGCAGGGTGATGGTGCCCTCGGGCACTAGGGTGTTCCCGGTCGGGAATCCCTATCTCTTCCTCAAGGAAGGATGAGGATTGAGCTAGATTTCCTCAATCCAAAACTGGCCACATCTTCATTCATCTTCTACAGCGTTATTTCTGCAGCAGAGAGGACGTTGTGTAGCTGGGTGCAACTAGAGAGGAACTCATGGAGTCTTCTTATCTTATTTTCTTCAGTGGTGGAGGGCTCTATTCATTGGAGGAGCTGCAAGGAGGATTCCCAGGCTTCATTTCAAATCTTTTGGCATGGTCCAACATTCCCTCATCTCCCAGTACGTAGTCCATGGAGGAAACTGAGTTATTTTATGGGGGCAGTGAGAGATGGTTTCATAGAGCTCATCAGGAGTGTGTTTCTGAGACAAAGTGATCAGCACTTTGTATTAGATACATTATTAGAGGAGGGTATGTACATTTCAGATATTCCATGGCCTCATTTATGTTTTTTTATTAGTTGCAGTGACAACTCTGTTGTCACATTTTTGTATGTTCCGACATTTCTAGCAATCTCTCCTAGATTGGCTAGAAATCTTATATTTCAGCCCATTTCTTGTTCTTGGGATTATTTCTTTTATTCCTTCATCCATTTATGTATTTCATTCATATTCAGTAGCTATGCCTTCATATAAACTACGCAGTTGCAGCTACTCTAGTATTTCACTGCTTATTTATTGAAGGTTGGAACTTAGAGCTTGAGTGGCTTGTCCCTCAAATATTTATTGTGTATTTCTGCTGATATAATCATACTACGATGGCTGCATATGTTTCCATCTCATGGCATGTTCAGATTTTTAGAGTTCAGTATTTATGTTCTTATGTTGCTGTAAGCTCTCTCATTGAGCATTGTTTTAGAGATCTAGTTTGGGGAGATCTGAATAACCCATATATATGCATTTATTTAAGCTCATTTTTTGAAAAGGAGTTTTATATGAGTTATTATAGGGCATCCCAGTGGTGCTTTGTCTTATTTATGCAGCAGCTTCCTTATACAGCGTCCTCAAGGACCCTGTAGTAGGATTTCCCGAGGTGGAATATTGCATATCCATCGGCAGAGTCTGTGAAGGGTCAGCTAGCCTCAGGATCTCTCCCTTATTTGAAGGAGACATATCCTATAAATTCCCCAACATTGAATCTCTGAAATGGACTTGCAGTGTCTCACTGAAGAAGAAAAAATGGAACATCTTAAGATGTTACCGATGGAGCATAAAATCCCTCATTTGGGACATTACAGTGGTATCAGAGCATGATCTTGGCTCAGCCTGTGCCCAAGATCTATTTTCATCAGCAAGAGGAGCTTCTCTCCTAGGAGAGGAGATTGACAGAGGAAACAAGGAAGAGGAATGAAGGAAGACGAGGTTTTCCTTCTTCTTTTCCAGACCATTGAGCACACCATTGAAAATCTGCTGAAAGGGGAAAAATTTGGAGAAATTTTCTGAAAGGGGTTTGTGATTGATCTAGCCCTAGTTATTTTCATGGAGGGTGTGAGCATTCAGCCACACATGCAGATCCATAGCGCAGTACATTTCCCATAGCTACTGCAAGAAGGATGTATGGAAAGAGTTTATGCCTTTGGAGGAGTAGCGCTGCAAACTCAGAGGTATGATTCATGATGATCGATTTCAGAGTTCTATTTCATGTTATCATGCAAATGAGAGATCATATGTTGCAGTCACAAAGATTTTTTCAAAGGGGATTGATGAAAACCAATGTGAAACATGGTGTGACAAAACTACAAACACTTTGCATGCATGGAGGGGAACCATGAAACAAAATATCATTCCCTCTTTCTAGAGGGGGAGAAATCAGGAGAATGACTTGCTAGAGGCAAGACCCCCATTGTATGATGGGCACTCTTCCATTTGTGAGGGTATGGAGATATTTCTTTCAAGGGAAGGCCAAGATACAAGGCCTCTCATTGAGGAGAGATACACTCACATGTTAGTAGAGAGGAGGTGCATAGAAGAATATACAGCGCTACACCTTTGGAAGAAGAAGAAGATCAGGAGGATCAGCATGAAGGGATGATAGAAATTCACCCTTATCTATTTCAGATATTTTCTTCACATAGGAGAGAGAGAGAGAGGGACTCTCATTCCTCTCATATATACACTCCACTTCCTATCTTGATGTCTCACTTTTGGAGGCTTTCCACTTGGAGGCCACATGATCTAGAGATGATGAGAGGCATCATATCATTTGGTTCACCACTCTTGGATTCCAGAGGGGTGGAGACACTTGAGGAGTCCATTACAACATAGAGAGTTTGGGAGCAAGCTCATGGAGGAGGGTGACACACTCTCATTTTCGATACCACCCATTCTCATCAGTTTCATTGTGTAGATAGAGTTGCTGTATGGATGGAGGATTGCATATTCATGATGCAGGATGACTGCTCCATATATTTAGTGAGAGAAATGATAATTCCTTTGGGAAATGACTTTTTCATGCATTGGAGTGAGGCCACTCATGCTTACATTTCCCAGGATCGGGAGATTCTTTGGAGGTGATAGTCTCTCATGGGAGGCTCATTTTTAGAGGTCCTTATTTCTATTTGAGCATGAGCAGCTGCATGATAGCATGGAAGAAACTTGGAGGGTGACTTTGGCATGAGGGGATGTCAAGGTAGCAGGCAGCAGCGTGATGGAGCATTATATTGCAGAATACTAGCGCTGTCTATGTGGAGGATTGATCCATGTTGGAGGACTCAACTTCTGTTTGACAGGTCCCAGGATCTTGGTGCATGCATGATTATTGGATTTCCTTGATGGATATGGCAGATACTTAGTGGATGACATGATCATCTATCATCATGGAAGACTCTTCTTGACTAGAATCTCTAGTCTCAAGGAGAAATTTATGCATGCATCACATGAGGACTTCCTAGCTATGCACTTGGATGCATATTTTCCCTTGCTATAGGGGTTCATTTGGGAGGGCGTTCAGTATGGTCTACATCAGCATATGGATGGACACATAGCCCGATTGATTTTTGGAGAGATTGGTACAACCATTCCCTTACTCATTGGAGGAGAGGGAGAGCATTCAAATGAGCCATTTCAGGTCAAGGACCGGAGTACATGGTAGAGGAGGTATAGATCTTCATGTTTATTTGCCTTCCTTTACTTCTTATGGGCAGCTTAATGAGCTAAGGATGATCACATCTCCTTATGCTCCTTATTGTGATGTACTTTTGGCCCATGGTAGCAATGGGAGTGGCCATTATTATGATGGTTTGTGGGGGAAGCCACATGCCTCTTAGTGTGTACCATTAGCACCAAATTGTGATTTCATGCTTCATCTTATGAGGAGATGTTCTGGCAGAAAGCAAGTGGCTAGTCCAACACTTGTTAGTTTTGATTTTGAGGCAGGCCAAGGAGGCACTACACAGTTCCATGAGTGGAACTTTGAACCACTCTCCGGTTATCATTTGGAAACTTGTTTTTATTGTATATTGCTCCATGTACTTCTAATGTTTGTACACTCATGAGGAGAATTATTTGGAGAGTATTATATGTACAACCCATTGGGAGAATGATTCTTCCCATTGTATATGTTTTATCTTGCAGGAGATACCATGGGCGAACCATGATTGCCACATTGCTACTTGTCTCTTCTTGTGGGAGGAACCACTTGGAGAATTTGAGGAGGCAATTCATGGCTAATTTTCTTGATGGGGTAGCTTGGGCCATTCTTGGAGGCCATAATTTTCAGCCCAAAGAAAGAGGCAGCCCCATGCACACTTCAAATGGAGAGAGGGCCATCATGAGAATGCAAGCACACTCTCCATTCAGCCCTAACTGATTGCAGAAATCAGGGGTGAGATTTTTATTTGGATGATTGCATGGATGAGGAGATCATCATTGGGAGACAAATTTTCCCATGCATATCATCACTCCTACCTTAAGGAGGCCTTAGCATAGCAGGAATTATTCCAGTACACCTTCTATCTTTCCATGAGGAGCATTGTTGACAGCTTGCATACTTGGGAGAGAGCATTGGAGGACAGATTCATTGCAGCATATTTGAGCAATGGTGGGACCATTGATGAGGAGGCCACAAGAGAAGAAGGGGGAGAAAATTTTGTTCTCTCTATGCAGTTACTTGAGGGCAAGCAACATGTGGGAGGGGAGGACTGTAATGTTCCCAATTTTTAGCCTAAAGCTAAAATGGAACATTATAGTTGCACATTTTATTTTTGTTAATAAAATGGGCAAGGAGAAACCTTAGCCCCTTTTAGATGAATAAATAACACTCCTAATGTGAAAGGGGAGTGAATAAAGCAGCTGAAATAAACATCAAGGGTGTGAATGGAAACCAGCTCACTTGGATTAGTCATCTTTGACTAAAGTTAACAGCGCTGCCTATAGAGGAGAAGCTTCCTAGAGAAGCTACGCAATTTTGGAGGGAAGAGCTTCACATGAGGGTGGAAACCCTAATTGGTGGGACCATGGTGGAGAAGAGGTTCCTTTATTTATATGGAGGAGATGGCAGCCCATTTTCATTATGCTATGTTTTAGATTTTTAGACTTGGGTCTGCAAAAGCTTCCATCCCCGAGCTGTTTAGCAGGGTGATGGTGCCCTCGGGCACTAGGGTGTTCCCGGTCGAGAATTCATACCTCTTCCTCAAAGAAGGATGAGGATTGAGCTACATTTCCTAAATCCGGCATTGGCCACAGCTTCATTCATCTCCTACAACATTATTTCTGCAGCAGAGAGGACATTGTGTAGCTGGGTGCAGCTAGAGAGGAACTCATGGAGTCTTCTTAGCTTCTTTTCTTCAGTGGTGGAGGGCTCTATTCATTGGAGGAGCTATAAGGAGGATTCTCGGGCTTCATTTCAGATCTGTTGGCATGGGCCAACATTCCATCATCTCCCACTGCGCAGTCCATGGAGGGAACTGCGTTATTTTATGGAGGCAGTGAGAGAGGGTTTCATAGAGCTCATCAGGAGTGTGTTTCTAAGACAAAGTAATCAGCACTTTGTATTAGAGACATTATTAGAGGAGGGCATCTACATTTCAGATCTGCCATGGCCTCATTTATATTTTGTATCAATTGCAGTGACAACTTTTTTGTCACATTTTTGTATGTTCCATCATTTCTAGAAATCTCTCCTAGATTGGATAGAAATCTTATATTTCAGCCTATTTCTTGTTCTTGCGCTTATTTCTTGTATTCCTTCAGCCATTTATGTATTTCATTCATATTCAGCACCTATGCCTTCATATACACTGTGCATTTGCAGCTACTCTGGCATTTTGTGGAGTTGCAGCTACTCTAGTATTTCACTGTGTATTTATTGAAGGTTGGATCTTAGAGCTTGAGTGGCTTGTCCCTCAACTATTTCTTGTACATTTCTTCTAATATAATCATATTATAATGGCTGCATACATTTCCCTCTCATGGCATGTTCATATTTGCAGAGTTCAGTATTTATGTTCTTATGTTGCTGTAAGCTCTCTCATTAAGCATTGTTTTAGAGATCTAGTTTAAGGAGATATGAATAACACATCTAGATGCATTTCTTTAAGCTCATTTTCTGCAAGGGATTTGTATATGATTTATTCTATGGCATCCCAGTGGTGGTTTGTCTTATTTATGTAGCAGCTTTGTTATATAGTGTCATCAAGGACCCTGTAGCAGGATTTCCCAAGGTGGAATATTGCATATCCATCGACAGAGTCTATGAAGGGCCAACCAGCCTCAGGATATCTCCCTTATTTGAAGGAGACATATCCTGTAAATTCCGCAATAGTCAATCTGTAAAATGGACTTGCAGTGTCTCACTGAAGAAGGAAAAATGGAACATCTTAAGATGTTCCCGATGGAGCATAAAATCACTCATTTGGGACATTACAGAGGTCAACAAGGTTTCTGTAGTAGTCTGGCACAACGCTGAAATTTTCACCATAATCCAAGGAGCAGAGCGTCTCACTCAAGGCGTTCTGTGACCTTTGTAAGATTAGGATACAGATCATGTACCATACGATTACAACCATTAAGAACAACTAAAGGAATTTGAAACAACAAACAGATCTCACTATTATGTATAAGATATTACTCATCGTGTATGTTCAAGATGTTGAATTAAAATTTAAAACGAGGCATACATTCACAGTAAGAAACTGATTAACACTCAAACTCAAAACATTAAACACATCAAAAACCATATTTCATTATCAATATCAAACGACATACATCACTCCACAGAGTCTATTAGAAAGTGATTCAGTACAACAGAGATCTCATAGAGCTATTCTACGTCTTTGCCCTCTACAGTCTTAACTAACTATATACATTGGTTGATTTCCTATTTGTTCTTCTACCAATGTGACTGTCAGTATTTCCTCTTTTCCTGCTCCGCTGCTTGTCGCTTCTTCTTGATTACTGGGAGTTCTATTGATTGTCCTTGTCTCCCATATCTACCATCTGTGTTGTTCTCTGCAATGGTCGCGCCACCTATCTTCTAGCTATCCACAACCATGATAGCTCCATGTCTACCTTGATTGCGCTCTGCCACCTGTTCTCCACAACTCAAAACTATTTCTTTTTCAAAACAAAGGCCCAAACAACTCCTGAATCTAGCATAGCATTATGTAAAATTTGATCATGAGTAGTCACGCTAATGTAGAAAGGAGGAACTCCTCCTTCTTAGTGTTTTCCATTTACCTCAGGACCAAATATTAGTTCTGGTTGTCATCACTCAAATTAATAGAGTCTTCTCCTTCATTCATGTTCAAGGTTTTAGTGATCTGTGATTTGTATAAATCATGTTTTACCAACTCTGTCAAAGGAATTGGTATTTTCAGTTTGGCAATTTCAGTTTGAATGTTGAATTTTTCTTGTGTTTTTCCTAACTGAATTATTTCCTCTTTACTAACTGTAGTTTGAGTGTGTTTCTCTTCTTTACCCACAATTGGTTTTTCTGTTTGTGTTTCCACTATCTTGTTGTTTTCAATCTTCTTTTTAGGAACAGTTTGAGTTACAGTGGAAGTTATGGCAGGTTTTGAAATTTCAGCAATTGTGTTGGACACCTTATCCTCTATGGGTAGGTTTGGAAGGAGAACAGTCACAAATGGAGTCCAAGTGACCTTGGAAGATGAATCCAGGAGTCACCTCATTGTATTATAAATATACATCATATCAATAATATGAGCAACTAATTCTTATCTTTCCCTTTTTGTGTGTTTAGTTTCTCCTACAACATGTGTGTGTTTAACATGGTATTAGAGCGGGCGATTGTTGGCCCTGCTCCAATTTGAACCACTAATTTTAGTGGTCTTTCTGTGCACGTCAACAGCTCAGTCTTGCTCTTATGAGCCAAAATTCCAACTGAATTCTCTACCTTCTTTAGAAAGAAAAAAAAAAGTAGTTCTGCACCTCATTATATCCTGTCACCTAGCAGAGTGAACGTTGTTTCTCATATTCTGAATTGTAGAAGCCAATACCTATTACTATAAAAGGAAGACATGTCTGCAATTTTAATGCATATGTCTACTACATAATAGTCACTCTCCATGACTCCATTCAGAGCAAGTGTTTTCCTACCCTGCCATATAGTTTGACAGTTCTACTCAGGCTCTATCAACGATTTTTCTTACCTTCCATTGCTCCTCTTGGCCTGCGCGCTCTTCATCTACGCTCTCCACTCCTGCTCCCTCTTCCTACAGGCCATGATCTACAGGCATATCAAATACATTTGTAGCTTCTTCTTGATGGAGCTCTAATATGCACTGTCCCCGTGTTGCGCTCCTCCCTACTCCCACGTCCCCCTCCCCTCGACCACTCCTTACCTTTCGATATCTCAGCCTCCCTCACCACCATGCTCCACCTCTGCTCTGCGCTCACTCATTTCACCTCCCTCCTAACTTCTTCGCTCCCTCCGCACACTCCCGCAACCTCACACTCCCACGACCTCTTCCTATTCACACTTCCTATTCCTCTCATAGCTCCCTTCTTCCTACGAGCCCCCCTCACCTCCCCCTCGATGCTCCCCTTCCTGTCGCTCTCACGCCCCGTCGTCCTCCCCACCGCCCCTCACTCCCATCCCCCTCACCCGCTCACGACTGCTCGGCCTTCCCCACCTGCTCCCGTCCCTTCCCCGCCCCCTTACCCCTCACCTCAGTCCAGCTTCCTACTACGTGCTCCCTACCAGCGTGCTCCTAACTCCTCCACCCTCCCCTACTCTGCCAACTCCTCCAATCCCGCTGCCCCTCCCCACAACTCCCTTCTCCCTCCTCCGTCCGCTCACATCCTTCGACTCCTGCTTCCTCCATCCCTCCCTCTCCCACGACCTTTCATCTCCCTCACTCCCGCTAACTCACCCCTCCCATCCTCCGCGGGCTCTTTCACTTCCTTTGCATTGCAATTGTTGCACACTCCTTAGAATTGACCCTTGTTAACTGCCTGCCATCAGCCCAAACCCCCGCCCCAGCAGGACTCGAGTTAGAATCCATAGAAGAAGTCGATGATGAAGAAGAACCATCCAATATCACATCCACCACTCTAAAAATTGTAGAGGGTCGAGGCTCTGGCATAGCGGGCACATAATATGAGTGAAAAATGATGGATTTTTTCAACTTCAATGGATGTTGTAGGCATGAGGACTTTTTACAGGTCCTGTTAAGAGCCAGAAGGGGAAAAGTGAACAATGGAGACGGAGCTGTCAACATTTGACGGGGATTTGAAACGCACAGACGATGACCATTTTATGAAGGTTAAGTTGTGAACAGAAATATGTTGTGCGTTCAATTTGAACTTCCATAACCGCTAATTCCAGAACCGAGAGACCTTTTTCAATTTTTCTCTACCTCTTAATCCATTTTTTCATTTGAGAAATTTGTTAATTCTCTATCCAATATTCACTTTGAATTGGTATGATACTTGAGCACTCGACCAATTTCTTGGATATCATTACATTGCATTTTGTAGTTCTATTGAGATAAGGCTGAGATTGTTGTCCTGTGCACCATTGACTTGAACATCCAGTTTTATACAATTGTTGAGTACATACGCTCTCTTGGTGGAAAAATGTTCGTGGCTCTCCATATGCTTTGAAAGGCCATGAAAGCATGAATAGAACCGGTTGTTGTGTTGGTGACTTCATATATATGTATGTGTTGGTCATTGTATATGGTATGTTGAAGTATTATTGTTTGATTATGATGGGTATGAGATGTTTCATGCTCCTTATATGGAATTGATCAATATATATATTTATGCTCTTTAGCATGTTAGAAATTTTATAGGTTGGAGAGTATGAAGCATGTATGGTTAATATGTAATGGCATATGAAGCTTATATGTCTTGAGGGATAAGTTTATTTGTTGAAAAAAAAGGTCAAAATTGATGATACATTAGAGATATTGAATACCCTAATTCATACCACTATAGATGAGATGATAAGCATCAATAAAAACACACTTTCCGACATTAGAACATGTCTACAAAATGAAAAAGAGAAGATAGATTTGTTGTAGCTTGAGATAGAACTACAAAAAGAAGAATTACAGCAACGGAGTCATCATTCTGAACCTGTTTCCATTCAGAAAATTGAGAGGGACTCCCATCAGAAGTAAGAATATAAAGTTGTATCCGATTCACATTCATTTCCTTATACAAGAGCATATTTACATGCAAATGCAGCAGCTCAGTCTGCACTTCCCAAGCCCATCATCAGACCTTGGGAAGAGCTTGTCCATAACAAGCATAGAACTGGTCTTGGATATGACAAGGAATTTTCCTTTCATATTACGGACTACTCCAAGCCCATTCAATTTCAGAGTGTTGGATTCCTTTATGACAGTTCACATTCAGTTGTTCCAGATCCTACTCCTCTTCCACAGCAGCAACAACAGATTGTAAAATGCCAACACTATGATCACGTTGGCCATATGAAAGATCATTGTTTCGATATTCACCCATGAAAGCATTGTGGTCGACACACCCATTCTTCACACAGATGCTTCAAAAATAAGCCTCCTATAAGAACAAAGATTCATCTTGGATGGATCGCTTCTTGGCAATGGGCATCAACAGCCAAGAAGATGCTTAAGACATATGTCAGAACTTGTTATAGAATATTGAACAATATTGCAGTTTAGTTTTTTCCATCATCTCACCTTGTACCTGACAGGGGGAGAAATGGTGGTCATCTACAAGCTTCAAAGCCACATCAAGCGAGCCTGAGCCACAATCTCTCATTCCATATTTAGATTTGTAGCAAGAGACACAGCAGTTCAAGCAAGCCTGAGCCACAATTCATCATTCCAGATTCAGAGTTGTAGCTAGAGACACAGATGCCCATGAGCATGCTTTTGGTTTGTGGATAACCTTAAACCATCTATGTGAGGTTGATATTCTTCCTCTTTCAGAACACTTCCTCTAGCAGAAGACTTCAGCTTCTTTCTAGTTTTGGTTGAGTTCCAGGAAATGCATTAAGCATTCTAGTGTTGGTGGTCATCCTTAAACCATCACAGGTTGTAGACCTCCCTTCTTTTAGGTTGAAGGTCTCCCTCTTCAAAATCTGAGGGACACTTCCTCTAGCAGAAGCCCTCAACTTCTTGCCAGATTTGGAAGAGTACCAGGAACTGCAATAAGCATTGTGTTCCAATGTTGGTGGTCATCCTTAAAACACCTCTTTGTGAGTGCGGCCATGCATATTTTGCAGATTTTTATTACAATTCTCTTCTTGGACTCACACATACCCGTTCGGATTAAGGGAGGGAATGTTGGACACCTAATCCTCTATGGGTAGGTGTGGAAGGCGAATAGTCACAAATGGAGTCCAAGTGACCTTGGAAGATGAATCTAAGAGTCACCTCATTTTATTATAAATGTACATCATATCAATAATATGAGCAACTAATGCTTATATTTCCCTTTGTGTGTGTTTAGTTTCTCCTACACCATGTGTGTGTTTAACAAATTGTTTTGGCAGTATTTTTTTTAGGATCAGCTAAATTTTTAGCAGTTTTAGTAGAGGCTCTTGTTTTAGCAGCAGCATATTTTTGAGGATTACCTAGTGTTTGAACAACAATATCTGTAATGTCTACAATTTTAGGACTGGGTGCAATTTTTGGACTAGAAATTTTCTGATTAGGATTTGAATTTTTCTAATTTGAATTAGAGTTTTTTTGGGTTTCCCTAGGGCAAATTTGCAGTACTTTGGTTGTAGGAGCTTCTACTATTTTCTTGGTCTAAGTTTGGGAAGATTTCTTAGTAGGGGCCTCTACATTTTTCTTACTCCTAAGGTTATATTGCTCGTGAACTTCATTAATGGAAAACTCATAGCCTTGCTTATAATCAAAAGACTCTCCAGATTCTAATTGTAATTGTTGTAATTTATATAATTCATGTTCTTATTGTGTAAGAAAAATAGTATAATCATCATTGATTCCCATTAGATTAATCTGGCTGTCTTCATCTTCTTTATTTTGGTGAGAACTTTCAGCATAGTTCTCTTGGAAAGGTGGTCTTATTATTTGATCAGGTGTTGATTCTCTAGATTTACCAGTTTGGTATTTTTTCTAAAATTGGGATTTCTTATTTGAGGGCCTTGTTATTGATTATCCCATTGTGGTTTCCTTTCCATAGTTTCTATTCTAGCCATCATTTTTTCCATGGATTTTGCTAAACTATCTATTTTTCTATCTGATGTAGATGTTTCCTCTTTTATTGCTAACATTCTTTCATTCCTCATTCTTTCTCTCTTGCCTAAAAAATTGGCTTCTACACTAACTGCAATGTTTTTCATTTGTTCTAGTGTTTATGGGTTCCTTTCCCTCAATTGGTATGACATATCCATATCAAAAGCATCAGGAAATTTGAGTAAATCTAGATCTGGTGGGGGTTTAATATTTGCTAGAATAGCATTACAGATACTATTGAATCTAGTAAAATAGTCCTGAAATGACTCATTAGGTCCTCTTTTTATGTGTTCATATTCAGAAAAAAATTGTAGAGGATTCTTCTTTTTCTCCCATCTACTGATAAACAATCTATGGAAGGCCTCTAAATCAGCAATATGATTAGCAGGCAAATATTTAAACCATTTTTTTACTTCTCCAGCAAAAGTTTGGGCAAACAATCTCATTTGGACATCAGATTCATCAATTTCATGCAATTCAAAGTAATCAGTCATTTTTTTAACATGTTGTTGTGCAGTGTATTGACTAGTTGCATCAAATTGAGGGATTTTGCTTTGATAATCTTGGGGAATGTTATGTAACTGCCCTGGTAGGACCAAAGGAGCATATCTGGTGGCCATATCTAAGATTCTATCTTGGCTAGGAGGTAAATGTGTGGTGCTTGGTGATGAGGTTGAGGTACTTGCAGATGAGGTTGGTACACTAGAAGATGTACTTGTAAATGTAGTTGAAGTACTTGAGAAAGTAGCAACAATGTTAGAATATGAACTTTCATTATTTGGGGATGGAAATAAAACTCTAGGTTGAATAGGAAGCTTAGGGATGAAGGATTCAGTAGAATGAGGTGAGTCCAAATAATAGATGAGGTGGTACTAAATAAATTTGAATTTATAGACTCTAAATGACTGGTAGAAGGCTTAGGGGTATAAGCAGATAAAGCAGTCAATTCTACAGAATGTTGAAAATAAGCTTCATCAATTTCTTTAATCAAAGTTGCAGTTAATGCATCAAGTTTATCATAAGGTTCTCGAAATTTTTCATATGAATCAAGTGAAACAATTTCCTTCTTAGTTTCAATAAATGAAATGAAATCAAGATCTATTACACTATTATATATGGCAATTTCTAATTTATTTCTAAACAAATATTGCTCAAAAGCTAAATCAAATTCAATTTCTTGTAAACTTGATAATTTATTGGGAAGAGAACTTGCTTTGATCAATGGATTTTTATTACCTAAACTTTCTACTTTTTTGTTTTTCTTTAAAATTCTGTCAGGATTATCTACTATTACAACAGGTTCACACCTGGTATAATAGATTCTTCTAGAAGCCATAATTTTAGTTTTTAATGAAAATTTTACTTAACAACCCTTTAAAGCAACCTTAAGGTGAAAATATAAGTAAAAGTATTTCCTTTAAGATACTGAGGACTGGTTAGTTCCCCAGTATGGTCGCCAGTATGTTATCACTCCAATAATTATCAAGGGTTGTATATATTTTGGTTTAAAGAATATTAGAGGTAACCAAAAACCTACTTTTAAGCCTTAAGATCCAGCCTTCCTAATGCTTAGAGAGGGATCTCTCTATATGATTTATCTTTGCTGATTTTAGTTGATTTTAAGCTAGTTATGTAGGATTACTTGGAATATTGATTTTGGGTTTGGTTTGGTGGTGGAATCACTGGTTCAGATGGATAGATGTAGGTCTAAATTACATTGGGCTAATGGAGTCAATGTATCAAGAAGTCATATCAGAATTAAGGTTCTAAAGGGAAGTGTTCACAAGGCAAGATAGCTGAGTAACTTCAAATCCTTAAGCTGATGGTGAAAATGGTTTCAATTGGGATGAAAGAGAAATTAAGGGTTCTTAGATCCAGATAATGAGTGAAAATATAGAGTTCAATCAAAACTAGGGAGCAGTTAAGAATTCCCTAATCTGGATATCAGTAGAAAAAAAGAAAATGACATAACAGTTCAAGGCAAAGTGTTTTTAAACATATTCTGAAATAACATTCCTGTTATACTTGTAGATTTAGAAAACATGCAAGTATTGTGAAAACTTCAGATAAAAATAAAGAACAATTGAGAATAATTCACTGAATTGGCCCAACACATGAATCCTATAATATAATCTCTTTATTGCTCAATCGAGTCTGCTGACTTGAAAATGGTACAAAGAACCCTCTGTTTCAAATCAGTACATCTATAGAAGTGTTTTAGCAATCCACAATCCACACTCAATACTTCAATATGTGAAGTATTTATACAAAAAATCTCATTAAATATCCTAAAACAAACTTAGGAATTATTCATGGAAAAATAAATATCTTCATGCAAGAAGATAGATACAACTATCTAACTAATCCAAGTTGTTCCTACTTTTATTGAATTTTCTGTTTGTTGTATTTGATCTTTTGCTGATTTGTCTCTTTGATGTTTGCTCAACGAATTCTGTTGTTGAGTGTCTTTCATGTTGGCATATTTTACTCTGATTTGACTTTAGCCTTTTGACCTTCATATCATACACTTTAAACTCTAATACTATTTGACTGTAACTGCTTTTTCACTGCTTTAACTTTCACTGTTACTACTATTATGTAACTGTAAAATTTCCTGCTATGTTTACCTTTTGCTGACTAATATGTTTTTCATTTGACTTCCTTATTTTACTGATGTTCTTTTCACAGTAAATCAGTCAATTTCTCCCAAAATTCTGCCTCTGGTAATTTGACCTTTATCATCCTTTTGAAAACTTCATCTACCTCTGCAAATTTTGAAAATGTAGGCTTGTTGATAAATAAGTGTTTTACCTCATGTTGCAGGTAAAAGAGATTCTCAAAACTTTTCTAAAGTAATTTCCTCGTTGGAATTCCTTCTGAGAAAGGAATGTTAGCTTGATCCTTGGCTACTTCTCTCATTTTCTTATCATAATCCTCTTGTTTCATCAATCTGTCACGAATAACCAGAGGATTTGGCAAGCCTTTCTACCTCAAAGTATCAAACTTCATCATGAACTTGGTTATGGTCATCTCCATGTTTTTGCATTTTTCTTCAAGTTGAATAATTAAATTTCTCTTAGAAATTACCTTCCTAACTTCTAGGATTGCTTCTGTCATGTCACTAATTCCAATCTCTTATAATTCCTGTTTATTCTTGGAATTAAGAAATTTTATGATTTCATTGGCCTCTTCTAACTTCTTGCCAAGCTATTCTTTGATTTTTCGGATGGCTTCACTTGCTTCTTTGATTAAAAAATTTTGTTCATAGATAACCTGGATTGATGGCAAAATATCATTGACATATTCAACGATATTGACCCATAGCTGCTGCTTGTCTTGTGCCATTGGTTCTTTCAATGTTAAATATTTTTCTAACTTCTGCAATTTCTCTGTCAGTCTGTTTTTCTTTTGTACTTCATTTTTATGCATGATCTAAGCAATTTTTTTCTCATCCTCTAGAATTTTTAGCTTTTCTTTAAGTACGTTGGTTTCATTTGTTTGAATAGACATTTCTTGCATTGCTTTTACTAGTTTACTTTCCTCATCAGTGGATTGTGCTGTTGTTGTAGATGTCTCTGTTGCTGAAGTTGTTGTTGATGTGACAGGAAGTGTTGTAGCTAATGGAACTATAGGGGCCAGTGAATCTACTAATGTAGAAGGCACAATAGTAGTGACTACTAGAATAACAGTGACAGGGACTTCTTTTGAGCTGGCCTTTTTCTCCTGCACTAGCTTATCCATTTCATTTTCCATTTCTTTCAAGTGGACAGTTAACTAAATAATTAGACTCATAATCTCATCTTTCTGTATAAA
Organism: Pinus albicaulis; assembly: GCA_034641835.2. Lineage (NCBI taxonomy): Eukaryota > Viridiplantae > Streptophyta > Pinopsida > Pinales > Pinaceae > Pinus > Pinus albicaulis. The sequence goes on along the minus strand of CM076581.1, from coordinate 1,343,258,748 downwards.
TTATATACAATATGCATGTATATATCCATAATCTCCTGATCTAACAATATTTATCTTTTTTCTAAATACAGAATCCTTCTACTATAATTCTTGCGGAAATTTAATCAACAATTGCAAAACACATGAAGCAATAAAAAACACACATAAAACAGTTGTTTAACGGGAAAGCCTAAAGCTGAATACCCAAACTATCATATATTATGTATCATGGAGATCATGTAAAAATATCATACAAATCTTAGTACATCAAGCTCTCAGTACAATACAATCGTCACACACTAACATAGAAGAAATCTGCAAATCCATGCACCAAAATCTTCCCTCTTGCTAGCCTGCCTCCACTACACAATCCAAGATGATTACAAAGACCAATTAGATGCAATCCCACTCTCATTGACTGCGTGGTTATCATTGGCAACTCCAATGTATATATAGATGCAATCCATGCATCACTATGGTCACAACAGATAATCTATCTCACCCTTTCAGCTATCTCTACACTGGGTCTCCACTAGAACTGACATGCACTGTAGTTAACTGATGTATTGTTCAGTTGATTAATGAGTTATTATTTGTGAATTAATTAACTAATTAATTCACTCCACTCTCACTAGTGTATCATTCAGTTAGACTAGATACAACTAGCTCAACTGAGTCTAACTGAGTTAAACTGAATACAACTCCATAAACTACTCTTCCAACTCTGTCATAAATTTGCCACTTCAGTTCTAACTGAGTCCTCCATGCATGAACTCCATTAAACCCTTAGGAATTGCGTAATTCCTTCAGCCCACTGATTTGACAAATCTGTATACTGAAATTAAGTGCTCCAAGAGAATAAGTTGTTGTTTAGAGTCTGATTATTATTAAGAGCTAATAATAATCGACATGCATCTATTTTTAGATCGATGATCTATAAATAGACTTCGCCCAATCTTCTAAAAATAGAATCTCATCTATTTTTTACATTTGATCAACCATCTACAAATAGCCTCCTTCTACATATAGAATATGCTCACCATGTCTAAAAAATAGACATACACCTAAAAATAGCCTGTGTGGGCCCCACCTAGTTTAGGTGATTATTTTGCAACGAGGATCAAGGATGATGTTTCAGGATGCCTCCTTCATTGTTTCTTGTTGCAAACTTCAACACTCCCTCTCAACAAGAAAGGAATGTCTTTTCATGCGACATGCAACTCCATGAAATTGCCCTGCAACCTTTTCAAGCGCCTTGCAACTCCATGCATCTACTCTCCAACTATTGCTGGAACACTTACGAAACTGAAAGGCTCCAAAAAACTCAATCAGTATAATGCATCTGTCATCAAATTCTTCGACTTCTTCTTAATTATTGCACATGTATTCGAGAACCACTGCGCTGTTGAACTCTACACTTGATATCAACTCTGAACCACGCTCCAGTATCCAACACTGTCACTTTAATATGCCTGCATCAATCCAACTGATCATGCTACTGCTGCTCTGTGGGCTCCTCGTAGCCAGGTTCAATTCATGAGATCCACACCATTTCAATGAATCCTACCCAGAAATATCCTCTTCGGATTACTCATGCATGTTGCCCCACCTCTCACCTGGTGGTATAGCTGCATGCACTCCCTCTACCCATCTGGCACAAAAATTTTCTGCATGAGTGGTTGCTCCCACTCCATGATCCTCATCTTGTGGCTGCTCCACATCCCGAGGTTCACTCTTACCTGCATGAAAATCCTGCTCCCTCTCAAGCATCAATTACATGGCTTTCTCACACTTCCCAATAGTAGGAAGCTCCGTAGAAATCCCATCTACTTCAAATCTGTAGAGATTCTTAGCTCGAATCCCAACCTTCTTGACTTTCCCTGTTTCTTTCTGTCGAAGGAAAACTTTTCCTTCACTAAAGACAACATCATAGCCTTTATCCTTTAACATTGCGACTGAGATTAAATTCTTCTTTAAACCTGGAACATGCACAACATCTTGTAAAAGAATGAGTTTACCTGATGCCCTTTGAAAGGTAATGGTACCAATTCTGGTCACACTATATCTTCCATTGTCGCCCAACTCAACATGCAACTAGAGATATTTCTCCACCAAGTCACTAAAAAGTTTCACATCTCCTGTCATGTGAAAGGAAGCACCACTATCAAAGTAGCACCCCGATCCCAATGCACTAGACACCATGCATGCGATCAATGAGAATTGAAGCTCAAATTTCGGGGCAAGAGCCTCACCAGCTGCAGCTCCAGCAACCATCTTTTTCTTCTTCTTATGTGGACAATTTGTGGCAATATGTCCAAACTCGTGACAGTGAAAACACTTCACTTTGGACATGTCATGCTCTTTTCCATCTTCACCGGCCTCAGATATAGAATGGAATTTCTTCCCCTTATTATTCTTTTCCTTGGAAACCAAAGCATAGTCCTCTTCATCATCATGCTTTGATGAAGAGCCATCCCTGGTACTTCGCCTTATCTCCTCCTGCACAAGATCCGACCAAAGTTGCTCCCAACCCGGCAATTTCTCCCATCCATTGACAGAGTCTTCATAGCTATGCCAACTCTTTGGAAGCCTAAGGAGAGTCAAGATCACCAAGTAATCATCATCAACACTGACTCCTACACTCCAAATCTCATCCCTGCATTGGAAAAACTTTGTCAAGTATACCAGAATAGTGTCGTTCTTCTCCATTTTTATTTTTCTGAGCTTGTCTTTAAGCACCAACTTCCTATGGTCACTTCTGCTTTGGAAAAAATCTGTCGAATCCTTCCACATAGCATATGGATTGGATTTCCCATGAAGGCTTGAGACAATGTGGTCTCTCACACCTTCCAATAGAATCCTCCTCGCCCTTTCTACTTTCTTTTTCCATGCATCAAGTACTGCAGCATCCGCCGAAGTGGGCTTAGGAACATCTCTCTCGATGAATTCCTTCAAGCCATTATCTTCAAGAACTACCTCCATCCTGTCCTTCCAGGCTATGTAGTTAGATTTTCCCTTGAGTGCATACTCCAACCACAACCCATTGAAAGACATTTCAATGTATACTCAACTGTTGCACCATGAAATTCCTGCAGCAAATTCGAATTTTTCCACCAACACAAAACTCATCACCGCTTCACAATTGCAATCTCCAGTAATTAACACTGCTCTGATACCATGTAGAAATTATATACAATATGCATGTATATATACGAACTCTCCTGATCTAATAGTATTTATCTTCTTGCTAAATACAAAATCCTTCCACTATAATTCTTGCGGAAATTTAATCAACAATTGCAAAACACATGAAGCAATAAAAAACACACATAACACAGTTGTTTAATGGGAAAGCCTAAAGCTGAAAACACCAACTATCATATATTATGTATCATGGAGCTCATGTAACAATCTCATACAAATCTTAGTACATCAAGCTCTTAGTACAATACATTCATCACACACTAACATAGAAAAAATCTGCAAATCCATGCACTAATCTTTGCCCTCCTGCTAGCCTGCCTCCACTACGCAATACAAGCTGATTAAAAAGACCAATTTGATGCAATCCCACTCTCATTTACTATGTGATTATCATTGGAAACTCCAATGTATATATAGATGCAATCCATGCATCACTATGGTCACAACAAATATTCTATCTCACCCTCTCACCTATCTCTACACTGGGTCTCCACTGGATCTGACATGCACTGTAGTTAACTAATGTATTTTTCAGTTGATTAATGAGTTATTATTTGTGAATTAATTAACTAATTAATTCACTCCACTCTCACTAGTGTATCATTCAATTAGACTAGATACAACTAGCTCAACTAAGTCTAACTGAGTTAAACTGAATACAACTCCATGAACTACTCTTCCAACTCTGTCATAACTTTTCCACTTCAGTTCTAACTGAGTCCTCCATGCATGAACTCCAGTAAACCCTTAGGAATTGCGTAATTCCTTCAGCCCACTGATTTTACAAATCTGTTCATTGAAATTAAGTGCTCCAAGAGAATAAGTTGTTGTTTAGAGTCTGATTATTATTAAGAGCTAATAATAATCGATATGCATCTATTTTTAGATCGACGATCTATAAATAGACTTCGCCCAATATTATAAAAATAGAATCTCATCTATTTTTCACATTTGACCAACCATCTACAAATAGCCTCCTGGTACATATAGAATATGCTCACCATGTCTAAAAATACACATACACCTAAAAATAACCTGTGTGGGCCTCACCTAGTTTAGCTGATTATTTTCCAACTAGGATCAAGGATGATGTTTCAGGATGCCTCCTTCATTGTTTCTTGTTGCAAACTTCAAAAATTTCTAACTTTGACTTTCTATAATTTCTTTGGCTTGAGGATGTTCTGTAGGAGGCATTTTGAGTTTCTTTCTTAATGCAAGAATGCCTGCATTCTTTTTATTTATCAATTCATTTGCAACTTTGAAATTAGTTGGATCGTATCATACTTCAATTACTAAATCCTCCAGAGATTTGATTATGTTGTCCTTGTCTTGGGATGATGCCTTTTCTAACTTTAGCTGACCTCTGATGTTTTCAAGAGTGTTTTGCAGTGTTTGTACACTCGTGGCCTTGGTGGTCTTTGCAAAATATATCATTTCCCTTGCCTGCTTATGAAACTCAATTTGGTCCAAAGGATGAACATCCTTGATCATGACCTCAAAAGATATATTTTTGTAATTAGAAGATGACTTAGGAGTTTTAACTGTGGTCTGAAGAAATGTCATCTGCATCTTTTTAGTCTTATAGTCAAGGGCAGAAAGTAGTTTGTTCTGGCTTCCATGAGTCTGTTTTAGATATTGGGAATATATCTCAGTCTTGATTTCCTCATTTCTGGCCTTGATGTCCTTGTATCTGTCTTTAATATCAATCTCTCTATCAATTGGTTTCTTTGAAGAAGATGCCTCAACATTGTGTTTCTTTTGAATTACTTGAATGTTAGATGTTGAGGGTTGGTGAGTTTCTCTAGAAACTGCAGAAGGTGCATTATCCTTCACCATTGTACCTATATCAATTACTTCAATGGTTTCCACTTCCTCATTTTTAGGATTTAATTTTGGCTTCTTCCTATACATCATTTTGAATTTTTTTAAGTGGTAGTTTTTGCAGTGTATGATCCTTCTTCTCTGACTCTTTCAGAGTTCCTTTCCTATGGGGTTGGATTTTGCAAGATTTGACTAGTATCACCTTTCTTATCTTCCTCTTTCAAAGCGTTCTCCAACCATTCAGACTGATTGGAGTACTTTTATATGTCTGGTTTGGACTCATGTACATAAGGAGTTAATTTACATTTGACTCTCAATTTTCTTATTACTCCTAATGGATCATAGCACCATAGAAAAATCTGACTGAATTTAAGCTCCTGTAAATACTTTTCTTCTTATGGACCAACATCTCTATTGTTACAAATAAAAGGGCCAACCTGATTCTTAATCTTAAATTTTATCTTCTTTTTGGCTGCCAAGAAATTTATTGCATCAAAATTAAGGATCTGCCTGATATATTCAAGGGAAAATAACCTCATTAGGAGGTATTTGGGCAGCTTATATGGAAGAATATTAGATCCATATACCCTAATCTCTATATGGTTTTAATACAAGTACCAATATCATGTCCTACTGTGTTCAGATAACTATAGAACCTTTTTAATTTCCTCACTGAATCTTTAGTTGAATGTTGTTTTTTAGCATGTTGACCATTGGATGGATGAAATAGTTAATGAAATTTGTGTATGTGAATTGTGTTGAATCCTTCCTGAGTGAGGAAGTCCAAAATATTACTAACTATGGATTACCTTCAACGTCAAGTTTCTAAAGGTTGATGAAAAATTTTCCAGATTGGAAATATAGAAACATGTGGAACAGAACTGATGAATACTTGAAAACACCTTCTTCAGGAATTTTAACCAATTGTTCATGAATAGTATCAGCAAGGTACTGGGAAAAATTGAAAATGGTAGCAGGAGGTTGACCAAGGGTGAAAATAGTCAAAAACCCTAGGACTAAAGCATCAACATGCTCATTTGTGAAATAACCAAGAATAAAAGACAGCATGCTAATAATATGTCTGGTTCTTTCAGAAAATATGGTTGTTGGATAAGGAGGATTGGTTTTCGGAGTCTCTAAAAATGATGGAATGAAGGTTTGGAATATCTGGAACCTTTTGGGGAAGTCCAGATTCAGATACAAATATGTTAGGGTCTCAATAGATAGAGGGGTTTCATCTGGTCTAGGTTGGATCTACAACATTTGGTTAATTGACTTAGCTGTGATAGTGAACAAAATTTCTTTTCTAGGGGTTATAATGGATCTTTGATCAGGAAATAACAAGATTCACAAATTCTGATGACCTTAGGACACTGGAATATCTGTGGGACAACATACTTAGGCAAATTGGACTCCCAAATAAAAACTTCATTAGCTTGGTCAATGGATTTTTCATGGCTCCAGCAGTGGAGCTCAATAAGGTTAAACTCAGTAACAGGGTCACTAATTTTAAAATATTTATCTTCTAAAGGGGTATGCTCTACATCTACAATAGGAGGTTGCAGAGGATTGATCAATAAAATACTTTGAGAAGCCATATTTTTGTTAATTTTAATCAATTGAATATTTTCTGATTGAAAAAATAGACTCTGGCCTCTTTAAATTGCTGTGAAATATTTTTACAGTGTGCAGAAGGGTTTAACAGGAAATAGGGGATTTTCTATGGTCTGCAAAGGTTTAAAATGGTTCAATTGATCAAATAATACTGTCTGTGATAAAAAATAATCTCAGGCCTTGGAAATTCTGTTAAAATATGCCTAGGGTCTGCAGGAAAAGGATTGGAAGGCAACAGAGGTTTTTTTTGGTCCACAAAGGCTACCAAAATGATTCAATTACTTATAACTCTCTTGTTGTAAGTATAGGCCTTGGTATTTCAGGAATACCTGGAAAAAATGAATTTTTGCTGATTGCAAAAGGGTTTCTTAGGTAGCAGAGGTTTTCTGAAGCTCTACTGATCTTTATACTGCTTCAGATCGATTATGTAGTGGTTGTAGCAGCAAATGGTGTTGATTTTTGGTTGAAAAAGGCTTGATTATAGGTTGGAAGAGTAATCTTTGGCTCGGAAATAGGTCGGCAATGTTGTAGTCGTGCACAATGTAACAGAAAATGTTGAAAAGGATTGCAAAGGGCGGATAATATGTGTTTTAACCAGCATTAATTAAACATAAATTCTTGGGATAAATTCAAAGTGCAGGCTGGTATTGATAACGGTCAAGAGAAACTCCTTAGTGGTTTTTGCATTGGCTAAAGTGGTTGGGCAGTAAATTTTATGAGGATGTGATCGAATGGAATACTGCCATGTAGCTAGGATTGGGGATGCGAAAACCATTCATTTCTCAAGGTCGGAGGGATTTTAATGATCGGGAAATCGGATGTGCGAAAGAGGATATTGGTCGTTTGATTCGATCAACCAAGATCTTACGGTTGGGAAAATGCGATGGATCCGTCGGGATTTGATGGGTGGGACCCGGTCCTAAGTCAATGCGATGGGGTATGCATATAAGCTATGGCTTAATATAAATTGTCGAGATTGATAATGAAAATTTATATTAAATATAATATAATGGGATAAGAAAATATATATATGCGGGAATTAATTAGATACGAGATTAATATATATAAGGGGAGCTAATATATTAAATTCAATCATGGGGTTAAATGAATATGTGCAGAATTTATATACTAAGTTTTGATGTTTAAACAAAATGTCGGAGATGATTTAGCGCTGGAGCCCAAACATTTTATTTAATTTTTAGACTTAGGATAAGGGGGGTTTTGGGATTTTTAAATGAAAAGGGAAGTTAATAAAAGGATTTTCATTTTTCCAAAGGAAAATGTGTTTTAAACTAGGGAAATGGTATTTATATAGGGAAAATGAGTGATGTAATGGGGAAAAAGTAAAATGAAGAGGGAGGGGTATTTTTACAAGGAAAATTAGTTTGAGAATGAAATTTATAAGTATGAATTAATCAATTTCTGCTATCCATGCTTTGTAAAAAATTGATTCTGCTTACCCATCACCTACCCTAACATTTTTTCTTCATTTCTATTGGTGAATTTGAGCTTGCAAACCCTTACCATTTTTATTTTAACAAAAAACTATAAAATTCTATCCTTATTACTTCCAATGGCTTAGATTAAACTGCTGATCTCGTTTATTATTCTCTACCTAACTACTGATCTGCCAAGATTAAACAGTTTGGCTAGATTTTTATTCTCTATCTATCAGCATGAAATTTAAAGTTTGAAAGGTCAAGATTAAGCAGTTTGACCTTCAAGGATTGTGGCATTTTTGACAAGTTGCACACAATCTTATTTTTCGAAGTAAAGTAAAAAGTGGTTCCATTTTGATTTGCATCACTTTCATGATCTATTTTTATCTCTTTTTGTTGGGGTTCATTTCTTATATTCTTTTTTATCTTTTTTCTTTCAGTCCTTTGATTTTTCTCTTACAACTTTTACCCTCTTTACATTTTTTATTTTTAATATGGGAAAACAATTTTGTAGAAAGAAAAGTATGTACATATTACAAGACTAATCATAGTCAATTCAAAATCATGAATCATATTATCATAGGACCCTAACATCCCCGAGGGTGGATTCTAAAACCATTTTTCCTCCAAAACAATAATCTAAAAACTTAAATTGAAAAATTAAAGAGATGAAATGCAAGACAATGAAGAGATTAAATACCTAGAAATGACAGTTTGTGAAATGGTTGGTTGGTTCTCACGATATTCACTTCATAATATCTATGGTAAAAAACTCCTTTTCACTGCTCTGGAAATCAAAAGGTAAAAATGATTTGTTTTGATAACATTTTATAGGTTTTCATGAATAAAAAATAATCTTTTGTTTTTTTTTTTACCTTTAGAAGGTAAATTTTGAATATTTTTACCATGATTGAAATTATATGATTATGATTTTTTAGTTTTTGTGCAGAGAATAGGTTGTGTCTGAAAACGAACCATTTTGACAACAGAGTTAACTTTTATCACTTTTTCGGGCTCTTAAAAAATACAAAAAAGTGAAACCATGGAGTCATATTTTAAGCCCTTTTCAGACTCTCTAAATATGAAAATATTGTCGAGCACTTGACTATTTGAACTCATTAAAATAAATGAACAATCATCTACTCAATACAAGTTTACCCCTTTTCAAGAATAAACTAGAATAATTACGAAAAAGGTATATGTTGACTAAACATGGTCACATTAGGGGAGTTTTGAGGTATCAAAATGGACCTACTAACGAAATTATAAAATAACAGTGGAAATAATAAAATAAGATTAGATTACATCATCAAAGTTTAGAGGGAAAAAGGAAAAACTATTTTTTCAACTTGTATTTTCAACTTATCTCCATATGGGTTTTCTCAAATTTTGAGTAGAAACACTTGTTGGATCCAAAATTTGATACTTCTTCCAAGGAGTGCCCATGTTGCATATTTTCGATGGACCCTGCTACATGAAAAATGAGAAATACATGAAAAGTGTGATTGCAATCATGTTTTTTCATGTATTACTCATTTTTTGTGTAGCGGAGTCCATCGAAAGTATGCAACATGGGTACTTCTTGGATGTGGAATTAAATTTTTCATCCAATGAGTACTTCCATTCGAAATTTGAATAAAACCTTATGGAGATAATTTGAAAATATGAGTTGAAAAAGTACTTTTATTATTTTATTATTTTTTAATATTTTTACTTTTTTACTCCAAAAATGGTAAATCATCCCCCATGGTTGACATTGTCATCTTGAATCCTATTGGTTCTTATAAAGTTTATTTTGGTTGTACATTTTTCTTAGGAGGCCCACTTTAGACCTCAAAACTCCCCTAATGATAGAGTTCTCTCCTTTTCGGGTTTGAGAGACTAAACTTACGAAAAAGAAAACTATGAAATTTACTTATTTTTTTCTTCTAACTCCCTGAAACTGAAAAACATCGAGTCAATCCTATGTTCAACTCATTAAAACTAAACAGTGCAAGACCTGTCAATTACAATAGGACAGAAACACTCCTTCTTAGGTTTCGTTAAAAATACTGAGATGGACTCATCTGAAGGATGAGCTTACACAACAAGCAAATGTTATCCTCCTCAATCATGAAAAAAATAAAGAGGTACTTTCCAGTAATGATGGGGGGGGAGTGAGAAAAATAAACCACCTTTATACTTGTTTTCAAAAGCAGCATGTCGCTCTTGAACATGAAACTTTGGTGTACTCATGTCTAGGTTGGGTAATCCTTTTGTCTTACAGTTAGTCAAACCTCATTGAAAGTATTTAATCGGATTTGGGTATTATCTTTAATTCAAATGATGCCAAGTCATTTACAGTTTCATTATGTTTTCAAGAACAATTTCAACTTCAAATTCTCTATTCTTTGTAAACATTTGTCTCAATTCACGTTGACCATCACTGAGTTAATCCTTGCAAAACATTTCTTCAAAAATTGAGATAATGGTTTCGTGTCGTAGGTCCTCCTGCAACAGATCACTTCCTATTGACATCAGCTCATTATATAGGAATTTGATCTAGAAATTCTATCAGTACCTTGGAATTTGCATGCCCTAATCATAGTTTTCTCACCTTTGATGATAGGTTTTGATCATTGGCCTTTGATCAAATGACTCTATGAGTGTTCGACTGCAAATAATTAATTCACATTTCATAGATTGTACTGAATTAATTTGAGATCCATTGTCATTATTTGTGGTTTCTCTCACACTTGTTAACGATTTTCATCAATGGCCGGTAATCAAGTGGTTTCTACCATGTTCGACTCTGAAACAATCAATCACATGGATAAGATTCGTACTAGTTTGAGAATCGGAAATTAAGACCCTAGATCTAGTCTCAACCATCCAGGCTACGAGGAGTTATATGTTCATGATACAATAGACTTATTCATAATAGATGGTTGCACCCATACTGTGTCTACTTTTGATGTAATGCTAAAGTTATATATGTACCAGAGCATTTAGTTATTTTTTCTTTGAGTATGGGAATGCCTACCTCAATTATGATTATATATTTGCATTGAATGTTTCGTACAGGTTTTCGACTGGTGTCTCCAATCTAATCCTTGTAATAATAAAGCGCTTCACTCTCTCGAAATATTTTCTCAGACTTCGCACTTTAGGGGGAAATATATTACACGTCATTTTGGTCACCATGAAATTCGACTATCAATATGGATCTATCACCATCCATACTCATGCTTCCTTAGAATTCAAAACATTTATGTTCCTGAACCAAGTCTTGTAAACTAGAAAAAAGCTCTTAAAAACTCTTAAAAACTCTTAAAGGTTGTCTGCAAACTTTTTGTGGTCACTTTATGTGCATGCACTAATACTTCCTCTATTAGTTGTAGCGATCTTGGCTTTTTTCGCCCCCTACGCACACCCGTAAAATAAAGTAAACATGAAAAATTAACTTTTAGAAGCTTATTTGGGGGAATATTCTTCCAACTAAAAGCCTCTTAAGTCACACCAATTCGATCTATATCCCTCCACTCATGGAACTTATCCCCTTGGATAAAGGAACCCTAATCCCTTCATTAAAGGACCTCATCCCTCTATTGATGGATTTGAAACCTCCTCAAATTCTCCTATAAATTGAGTTAAATCTTCAAGGTTAGGGTACTTAGTACATTGGAAATAGTACTTAGTAGATTTTGGAACTTTTTACTTCAGATATTGTACATTGTATAAGATTTCATTGAATATAAACCTATGTTAGTCATTATAGAGAGGAAAGCTTGTCAAACCAAGGAGCACGATTGTGAAGGCATACGGGAGAAATTAGTACAACATCAAGGCTTGGGTTGTAAGATTGCTCTTTATAATTCTTGATAATACATATGGATCTCTTTTTCTTATTGTGTTGTTTCTAGATTCATTAAAAGAATGACAATTCTTAATCTCCTTTATTATTACGTTAAACTGGTATTTTTTATTATTATATACTGCAGGTGCTTTTGATTCTTTACATGTTTTTTATCGCAGGTTCTTCTCAACATTGAAGGAATTATTTGGAACAAAATGCAAGGTCTACATCAAAAATATCGTTGAAATGTAGGAGCATAACCTCCTCCTTTCTAAGTTATGATAATATGAATGCTAATAGTTTAGGGAAAGAGGTATTCAAATGGTTGTTTTTTTCTAGCTATCTGTTGGGATACTAGGGAGATCGCTCTTGTCCGCAAGAGGGATTTATCTAGAAAACATAATTTTTGTAAGACTTTCCACAAATGTTCCATATGATCCTATACATTTTTCAAATAAATGATAATTTCATCAATAAAAATCAGAACAAACTTGTCTAAATAGGGGTGAAAAATCCCATTCATCAAACTCATCAAAGTTGCAGGGGCATTGGTAAGCCCAAAAGGCAACACAATAAATTCATAGTGGTCATAGCATAAATGTTATTTTACAAATATCCTCATCCTTAATTTTGATTTGGTGATACCCAGATGGTAGATCAATATTCGAAAATATTGAGGCACCTTTAACTTGGTCAAACAGGTCGTCAATCCATAGAAAAGGGTACTTATTATTGATGGTTAACTTGTTTAGCTGCCTATAATCAATACACAAATGCAACATTCTGCCTTTTTTCTCCACAAACAACATTGGTGCCCCCCAGGGCAACACGCTTCATCGCATGTAACCTTTACCTAGTAATTCCTACAACTTAACCTTGAGTTCAGTTAACTCAAGTATGCTCATACAATATGGTGCATTCAACACTAGGGTAGCTCAGCGAATAAGTTATAATTCATGAACGGTGGGTATATTTTCTAAAACAACTAACTTTTCCTTGGTATTATTATAACCCACATGTACCGCAAAAACCTGGCAGCCCTTCCTGACACATTTCTTCAACTAATTAGAAATGATGGATCGTAATCTTTTAATACCTTGAATCTCTTGCCCATTTCCTTCACCTGTGAGTAAAATAATGTTTTTTTCCTTACAGTTTGCTAGGGACCAATGTCCCTCTAACCAATCCATCCCAATCAACAAATCATATGATCTCGAATTTAATATATTCATATTTACTATAATCTATTGTCCCCCGATCTTGACAGGACAACCTTCCACTTTGGATGTCACCTTATGCTTTTCCCCAGTGGCGAGTTGCACTAACCATGAATTTTTAAACTTAACACTTGATTGGGACACGGTTCAACAATTTTCAAACTAACATAACTAAGACTTTCTCTTGGATCAATTAAAATAGACACAGTTTGGTTAGCTATCTTACCTTCAAACTCAACCATGGTGGTTTGATATTTTGCCTGATAATCCTTCGGGGAAACATTAATTCATGCTACATTTCTGGCCACTTCTTTGACTATAGAGGCTTCCTAGACACTTGCATTGAGCTATGTTCTAGTGCGGTGATGACAATTCTTCTAGTAGTGGGGTTCCCTAAAAACCCGAACACTATAGGGGTAGTTTTTTTTTATTGCCCAATTTCCAATTTATTTGATGCCTCAACTGTTGAATCCTTTGTTAAACTGAAAGGGGGGTGAATCAGTTTAATGAATTCATGGTCTTGTAAAACTTTCATTTACACTTATTTACATATTCATTTCATGATTAATTTAATGTACAGTGAAACCACAATCTTAATTAGTGAGCAGCAGGTATTAAGCGGATTAAATACAGAGTATCAACACATAATCATCATGTACATAGACACCAGATATAAGAGGAAACCCATAAGGGAGAAAACCACATATTATTATTTTTGTGATGCAAAGGCAAGCTCCAACTCCCTCTCACCATTGATTTTCTGTAGGCTCCAACCTACAGGATGCTACAACCTCAGTTCTGCAAGCTACAACTTGCAAGGAAGCTCCAACTCCCATATAATTTCTGCAGGCTACAACCTACAGGAGGCTCCTACCTCCGCCAGCTACAACTGACATCTATGAAGCCACAACTTGATATGGAAGCACCAACTTCCTCACTCTTTCATAAACAACATATGCTGATTTACCTAGATATCAGTTCTGTTCTATTCCTTCTTCACTGTTGTCCACCAGCCTTCATATCTGCCTTATATCATCTGTGAATCTTCACAGCTTCTCTATCTGCTCCTCCTTCTTACCCTCTCTCCCTTATTTCTCCATTCTCTAACCTCTTTATGCATATCTATGTGACATCATTTATAGAGATTACCTGATGACTGTTTGTATTCCACAGGGAATTCGAAGTGAATAGGTATGACTCTTTTCCTTCCACCTTCTCGTTTTCTTGCCTAGCACATTCGGAAAAATATAACAATATGTATACATTTCAATTTTAAAGTGGGGTATTTCTTTACCCATGGAGACTTTCCTTTGCATCGCAAACAATATAAAATTAATTAAAACATTTACATTTACACTTGCAACAGATATATCTGATTCAACCATTTTCAGTTCTTGGCTCACTGTATGTCTTTTCTGCTCATTTCATTGTCTTTTCAATTTCTGCTTTTATACTATGGTTCTGCTACAAACCCATGATCTGCATACCAATGCTCTTCAAATTACAAGCCCAAATATCTGATGGCTACAAATTCCGATTCTGATGCGATGACCGCCGATCAAGTGATTGCAATTAAATTGCACCATCGCAATCACAAACTTCAATGGCTTGTTCCATTGCTCTGCCTCCACGCCGATGCGATGGCCCCACACTGCATTGATATATATATATATTGGCTCATATATACTTACCGGCTCACCTTTATTCATCCTTCAACTTTGGTCTAAAAAACCTCGGTGCCAACATATTAAACCCTATGTTAATATATCAAACTTTGTTTTAGGACCAAATGACGAGGATTCATTTGTGGAAGCTTTTCTTTTACATGGAGCCCACACTATGGAGGCACTCTAACTCGTTTAACTTTCCAAATACGACAGTTGACATTCCATCGCATTATCGCTATCACAATCGCAACCTTCTATTGTCCGATGTGCCTTTGGCCACTGATCTCTGCCGATGCGATGAGCGAAGGGTCCCACAGCTATCGACCAACTCGGTGCTTGATCCAACGGTTACAAATAACCATGATCTAACGGTTGCGATTGGATCGCACCATCGCAATCGCAAGTTTCAGTGGTTTGTTCCCTTACTCTTCCGCTACGCCGATGCAATCAGAGATCGTCGATGAGATGAGATCTCCACCGTCAATCTTCTATCTTTGATAAGATCTCCGTCGTCGATCTTCAATACTTCTGCTTTAAGCCTTAACATTAAGACTCCACCTTTCGCGTGATGTGACCACCGTTAGATCTTCACCGATCTTGATCCAACCAATATCACATTCACAATATACCTGTTGTTTAAAATTTCCAAATGTCCATGCACTTTTCCCATGTGATCACCGTTATTCTTCACCGCATCACATCGGACGGCTATCACGTTACTTCGACCCCTGACCTTTAATTCTCAAAAATTACGCAAAATAGGCAGTTTTAGTATTGTGACATGTCGTAATATGATACAATCACATTCAAAATGGAATAAACCACTCATGGCCCAAAATCTGTGCGAAACCAGTGGTATGGTTTCCCAAAAAACCACTTTCCTTGCGGTCCCCACTCTAATTACCTTTGTTTGTTTAACTGGACCTTAGGAATAGCGTTAACACCTTTGGAAAATTTTTGGCAATACATCGCTTTAATGAAACTCTTTTGTACCCATGTGACAACCTTCAGAACATTATAATAAAGCACTTAAACCAAAGTTAATTACAATGCGAACTCATATCATCGCATCGCAAAAACAAAAACTTGCCTTGTGTTTTGTGATTTTGGTCTCTGCCGATGTGATTGTCACCGTTGATCTGCCCAGATCTACGGTCCTTGCTGCTATTGTTCCTCCTGAGTTTGTTCTGTATTAAAGTGTTCATTTCTCTCCTGAGCTTTTTTTGTATAATCTTTGGCCCTTGCTGTGTCTTGCAACTCCACTTCCTCTGCTTCATCTGTTGCTTCTGCTTCAATTCGTTGCCTTTGCTTCCTCTACTCCTTGTCTGTCTCCTTTTTCTTATTGTTGGTTCTTCTTTGTTCTTTTGCCTTAGTGATAGTTTAGGTGCTGCTCCTTTCTTCTCCTTTTCCATCAATGACAATATTTCCAACAGTCTCCCCCTTTGGCATTGATGGAAATACTTTAATACTCTTCTTTTTCTTGCTTTTCCTCCCCCTTTGACATCAATGGCAAAGGGTTGCACATTTCCTAGTGTGGTTTCCAAATCTTGTCCATAATATTCTGATCTTGAGGACCTCTTCCATGAACTACTCACTTTCTCTAGCTCTTTTGTGATAATATTTGTTGACTGATCTCCCCATGGAATGATGCTTTCTTTTCATGTCAGAGAGTAACATCTGCAGACACTACCCCTAGTTTGTCTCTTAGATATTTGAATGGTTATTTAGCAAGAGGTTTTGTGAATATGTCTGCTATTTGTTCCTTTTTTGGTACATATTCCAACTTCACTACTTTATGTGCTACTTGTTCTCTGATGAAATGGTACTTAATTGGGATGTGCTTTTTTTTAAGGAAATACAGGATTTTTTGATATACTTATTACACTTGTATTGTCACATTTGATTGAAATGGGATCATCCATGATTACCTTCATGTCTTGGAGAGTTTGTTTCATCCACATTACTTGTGTGCAACATTTTTCTATTGCTATGTATTCCGCTTCTGTTGTAGATAGAGAGATGGAAGTTTGCTTCTTGCTTAGCCATGCCACCAGAGTTTTTCCCAAATAAAATGCATCTCCACTTGTGCTTTTTCTGTCATCCATGAAGCTAGCCCAATCTGCATCTGTATATGCTGTCAAAGTGAAGCTTTTACTTTTTTCATACCATAGCCCATAATGCACAGTTCCTTGTAGATATTTTAATATTCTCTTGATTTCTAGTAAGTGGTTTTGTTTTGGTGCTGCTTGATATCTTGCCACAAGTCCTATTTCCAACACAATGTCTGGTCTAGAGGCAGTTAGGTATAGCAGACTTCCTACCATGGATCTGTAAATTCTTTGATCTATATTTGTAGATCCATCATTAGCATATAGCTTGCATTGAGTGATCATGGGAGTTGACACAGGTTTGCAGTCTTCCATTTGGAACCTTTTCAACATCTCTCTTAAGTATTTTTCTTGTGATATGAATGTTCCTGTGTTCTTTTGTTGAATTTGAAGTCCTAAATAGAAGGTGAGCTCTCCAATCATAGACATCTCAAATTTTGATTTCATTTCTTCAGCAAATCATTTTGTTAACTTATCTTTGTTGCTACCAAACATGATGTCATCTACATAGACTCTACAATTAGGAGATCATGTTCATTAGCCTTTATGTACAAATTTTTGTCTACTCCTCCTTTCTTAAAACCTTGTTTTTGTAAGTATTTTTCCAGCCTTGAATACCATGCACGAGGAGCTTGTTTCATCCCATATAAGGCTTTCTTTAGTCTGCACACATAGTCATGTTTATCTATTAAGGAGAATCCTTCGAGTTGTTCCATGTAGACTTCTTCCTCTAGATCTCCATTCAGGAAGGCAGACTTCACATCCATGTGTTATACCTTGAAATCATGATAGCGTGCAAAGGCCAAGAACATTCTGATTGCTTCCATTATGGATACAGGGGAAAAGGTTTCATCATAATCAAGACCTTCGATTTGTGAGTATCCCTTGCATACAAGTCTGGCTTTATTTTTTATTACCTGTCCTTGTTCATTCATCTTATTTTTGAATATCCATTTTGTGCCAATGACATTTTTCCCCACGGGTCTTGGTATTAACTCCCATGTATTATTCTTCTTAATCTAGTCTAGTTCTTCATTCATAGCATTTACCCAATATTTGTCTTTGCTGGCTTCTTCAAACTTCTTTGGCTCTATTTGTGATAACATGGCTAGGTATACTTCTTCTATCTCTTCAGCTAACTGTCTTCTAGTTTGGACTCCAACGCTCTTGTCCCCAATGATTTGGCCTTCTGGATGATTCTTTTGAGTGTGTCTTGAGGGACCTCTTGAGTTTAGTTCAGTATCTTATGTTGTCTTGCTCAGTTCATCATTATCTTGGTTCTCATCTTCAAGATCATCTGGGGGATTTTCGCATCTTGTGCTTCTTGTTTTATTTGGTATTTCTTCGCCGAATCTTACATCTATGCTTTCCATAATCTTATGAAGTATTTTTTTGTAGCACTTGTAACCCTTACTCTGGGATGCATATCCTAAAAATATTCCTTCATCTGCTCTTACATCAAACTTTCCTAGATTTTCATCATTATTTTTTATGAAACACTTGCTTCCAAAGACTCTAAAGTGTTTGATTGATGCTGGTTTACCATGCCATAATTTGTAAGGAGTCTTGTCACATTTTGGTCTTAAATCAGCTTTGTTAAGAATGTGGACAGTTGTGTGTACTGATTATGCCCAGAAGGTTTGGGGAATGTTACTTTCTTGCATCATTTCTCTGGCAATCTATTGAATTGATCTATTTTTCCTCTCTGCCACTCCATTCTGTTGAGGTGTTCAGGCAATTGTAAATTGATGCTTTATCCCATGTTCATTGCATAGGTCTGCAAAATCATAGTCTGTGAATTCACCTCCTCTGTCTGATCTGATGCACTTTAGTTTGCATCCTGTTTGATTTTCTGCCAGTGCCTTGAATATTTTGAATTTCTCAAGTGATTCAGATTTATATTTGAGAAATGCTACCCATGTCAATCTGGTAAAATCATCTATTATCAACATGAAATAAGATTCTCCACTTTGTGTTTTAGTTCTTGAAGGTCCACACAGGTCCATGTGTACAAGCTGAAGAGGCTTACTTGTAGATAATTTCTCTTTGGTCTTGAAAGATGTGAGGGTCTTCTTGCCTAGTTGGCAGGCTTTACATATGGTATTTGAAGGCTTCTTTATTGCTGGCATATCTCTAACTGCATTCTTCTTGCTCAGACTGATGATGTGGTCAAAGTTAAGGTGTCCCAATCTTCTATGCCATAACCATGATTCATCAAGTTTGATTAGGTGGCATGATTCATTCTCTTCTTTCACTATATAGACATCACTTTATGTTCGAATACCTTTGATCAAGGTCTTTCCTATGGTGCTTGATCTTACTTCACAATCTTGGGCTCTAAAAAGAACCTCACAGCCTTTGTCACACATTTGACTGATACTTAGCAGATTGGCTTTTAGCCCATCCACAAATAGTACATCTTGAGCCTTTCCTCTTCCATTATCCAGACTGACTGAGCCTTTCCCTTTGATTTTCCCTGCTTTATCGTTGCTTAATGTTACATTCCCAGATTTCTTTTTATCAAAGGTTACAAACTTGCTTCGATCTCCAGTCATATGTTTTGAGCATCCACTGTCCAAATACCATTGGCTTTTCTGGTCTTGGGCTATTAGAGCCCAGTCACACTTATTAAACTTCTTTTTCCACTGCATGCATCCTCTTGTTTGGTACCTTTCCTGAGATGATGGACCACATTCTCTGAGAGGAAATTTGTGACACTTGGGCCTGATTTGATGGCAGTCAAAGCATTTGATTATGTTTCTGAATTAATTATGTACACAAGTGATTTCTCCATTGTTCATCCATCTCCTTGAGTTTCCATACATCAGTATTTTTCCATTCATTCTACACTCCTTGGCTTTATGGCCGAACTCCTTACAGTAAAAACAATACCCATAAAAAATAATTAGCGTACCTGATGAAGGGTTGTCTTCTCCATTTGTTTTCTTGAGGTAGTCTTTTCACTTTTTGCATCCTTTGCTGGTTGGAATCGATTCTCCTTTTATGACAGTATGCAACAATATGTCCCAGTTTGTGGCAGGCATAACAAGTGACATTTTTCACAGGGGGGAAGAATCTCCTTTGATAGCTTCCAAATTTTATATATTCAAGAGTATATGAGCCTTTTTTAGTTGACTGTTTATTTATTTCGTTCTTTTTCATTTGAGGTTCCTTCTTGTTTCTGTTTACTTCATTGCAAGCTTCTACTTCTGTAGGAACCTTCTGAGCTGCTTCATTATCCTTAACAACTTTTACAAAAATGATATTCCTGTTATCTTTTTCTTTGACTTTACTTGTTTCTCCTTCATAGCCTATCCCATTTTTTATCAGAGGATATCTTTGAGCATCTAGCATTTTATTCAACTTATCAGGGCTTGTCATTTGAGGAGTGTTTATTGACAATTTTCTTTGGGTGTTTTCTAATTTCTTCCTCGAGTATACTACTTCTTCTTCCAATTTCTCTTGCTTGTGAATTTTATCCTTAATTTGCTTAAGTAGAGTGTCTTCTACCTTCTTGGCTTCTTCAAGCTCTACTTTCAACTGAATGAGGTCTTCTGAATTTTGTTCTTCTCTTACATATTTGAGGAGAATGTCTTTCTGTTTTCTGCACTTTAGTTTAAGTCTGTCGATTTCCTCCAGGGCACTTCTTAGCTCCCCCTCAAGATCAACTTCACCTTCTTCCTCATCTTCTAGAAGGAATCCTTCAAGCTCTTCCTTGGCCATCAATACAAATTCAAAGGTTCCTTCTTCATTTGAGGTTTCATCTGAGTTTTCAGATGCACTGCTATCTTGTTGAGCATAAAATGATATTCTCCTGTATCTATTCCCTTTATGCCATTTCTTTGATATGGTTTTCTCTGTCTCTTGAATCTGATTCTTTGTCTTCTTATGAGGACACTTAGATGCATAGTGTCCAACTCTTTCATAGTTAAAGCATTTAAATAGAATTTTACCTTTATACTTTCCTGAGCCTCTATCCAATTTTCTGACAAATTTGGCCTCTTATTCATCAGAGCAAGAGCATGTATCCTCATTTTCTTCTTTGCTCTTCTCTGTCTTAAAGGCTTCCTCCCTCACATTTGACTTCCTCTGTGGCAGTCTCATCTCATAGGCTGTTAAGTTTCCAAGTAATTGGTTCATGGTCAGAGTTTCCCAATCAGTTGTTTCTTCTATGGCATAAAATGTCTGCTCAACTTAGTGTTCCTAAATTGATGTCATAAATTGTCAACCAGGGCTAGTAAACTGTTGAAGTGAAGTGCACTATATGTGCCTAGGTATCTGTTTTTCACTACGTTGTGTTTAGTGTTTTTCCAATGTTTTTGATTTTGTGTTTTTATTCTAAGAGGAAAAGAACTAAGTGTTGGTAAAGAGAAGTTGTTGGTCACACTAAAATAGAGCAAAACCTATTCTAAACTATGTATGGAACTTGAGAACAGAAAATGCAATACTTTAACAAGAAAAATAACTCATAACATGAACTCAGTCCAATTCATTCATTAGAAATATGTTGGAATAACTTGAGAAAAGGATAAGTTTAATGTAATGAGGTTCTTCTAAGTAAACAACAATCTACAATATCACAGAGAAAATCTCATCCATGGCTAGAAATTTGTTGGAACACATTTGGAAAAAGATAGTCTGCAACCTAGTGAAGAATTCTACTCTAAATTAACCTATGACACCAAAATTAATCCATTCCACAACTCAAAATATCACTGTTAAACCTCATTCAAGAATTAGAAATATTTTGGAATAAATTTGGAAAAGAGGCAGTTTGTGAAATTATGAGAATTTGCAGAATAGTCAAGACTTCAAAATGACATTACCAATTCTTGTTGCTATGATGATGATGTATTAGTAGAAGTTAAGAACAGGAGTGGTTTGTAAATAATGAAGGCCATCAATTCTAACTTAACAACTAGAATACAACTGACTAATAAAACTAAAAATACAATGGATAAAACTGAACTAGAATGCAATCTTTCAAACTTGAAATACAGTGAACAGAATTGAACTAGAGTGCCATTAACCTCCGGAGTTTTACAACTAAACTAAAATGCAACTAATCACTGAAATACTACAGCTCTGTCTCATTCGGTGTTAGTGGTATTTTGGAGAAATTCATAGAACAAGACTGGTTGTAACATGTGATGTAAATGAGCATAAAAACATAAAGTTCAAAAAACGCAACTAAGCTCTAAAACACCACAGCTAAGTCTCACTCAGTGTTAGTGATATTTTGGAATAATTCGTAAGAACAAGACTAGCTATAACATGTGATGTAAATGAGCACAAAAACGTAAAGTTCAGAAAAATGCAACTAATTCCTAAAATACTACAGTTATAGCTCATTCAATGTTAGTGATATTTTGGAACAATTCGTAAGAATAAGACTGACTGTAGCATCCAATGCAAGTGAGTATAAAACACAAAATTCAGAAAATTGCTTAAGCTAGGAATGCAACAAGGCTAAAGTTACTTATCTAAACAATGTGCACAGAGCTTCTCGGGCAGTAGGGGCCCTCTACCACCGGATTAGCATACAAATATCCTCAAGATTGCCTCAGATCTTGCAATAAAGTGGTACTTCTTTCATTAAAGGAAAAGTATTTCAAAAACAGAGTATTACGGTCTTTTGAGATCTAGCAACAAAACATCAATCTAGCTAGCTATCTCTCGGTCTTCCAAGTCATTCTTATAAAAGAAATACATAACTACCCTTGAGAAGAAATAGGAACAAGTGTCTTTTTCAATCAAAATCAAATTAGAACTCTTATGGAAGCCTCGTACTTTGTTGGAGACATCTGTAGAGTCCCTGTCCTGGTAGGAATCTGCTTCTTGGCTTTGATCTCTTCCACGTGCATAACCACCTGTAGCTTCTTTCTCAGACTTCATAGAGAGAAATAAATGATGTGGGAGTGTTGTGGAATTCAACCATATGCATTTTTCCTTGAAGTGACACCTATAACCTGTGAGAACATGAAGATAGCTGCGGAATAAGTGACTGGCTACAGAATGACTGCATTATGTAGCTGAGTCTAGTAAAAAATTATTACAACAACAAAACCATGAAAATATAGCAAGTCAGTCATTGTATACATTCCTAAAGTGACTTTAATCAATCCTATTGACCATTTAAGCTTGTAATTGATAAGGGACAAAGGAAATGAAGTGAAATTTGGTGAAGGGAAAGAAAATCTTTGGGGCTCAACAGAAACCATGGGGTTAAAGCTGGATGGTAAAGATCTTAGAATCTTTTGAACAATTACACATTATTTTATGGTTTCTCCTCGAGCTTTCATGTTATTCACAATTTCTGCAACCCTTAAGAAGAAGTTGGCAATGTCTTCATCATCATTAATTTTTATATTTTCAAACTGAGCTTTATAGACTTGTAGTTTGGCTATCTTCACCTTTTTGTCTCCCTCATGGATGCTTTCTAATGTATCCCATATTTCTTTGGCAGTCTTGTTGTGCATTACTTTGATCAATTCTACCTCACACAGTCCACTTAAGAGAGCATTCTTGGCTTTTTCATTAGCTACAAAATCTAGTTTGGCATCTTTCTCTGAGTCAGACTCCTTTGGGAATATCCCAATTCCACAGCAACCCAAACTTCTATTCCTAGAGACATTATGTACGTCCTCATTCTTATTTTCCATAAGGCATAATTTGTACCAGTGAAAAAAGGGGCTCTTTTTGTTGAGCATCCTTCTAGACTAGCCATCCTGGGGACCCAGGATCTCCTTCCAGTTGTTAAACTGATACAGAAGGAACCTGCTCTGATACCAATTGTTGAATCCTTTTTTAAACTGAGAGGGGGGGGGTGAATTAGTTTAATGAATTCATGGTCTTGTAAAACTTAAATTTACGCTTATTTACATCTTCATTTCATGATTAATTTAATGTACAGTGAAACCACAATCTTAATTAGTGAGCAGCAGGTATTAAGCAGAATAAATACAGAGTATCAACACATAATCATCATGTACATAGACACCATATATAAGTGGAAACCCGTAAGGGAGAAAACCACATCTTATTATTGTTGTGATGCAAAGGCAAGCTACAACCTACAGGAGGCTCCTACCTCTGCCAGCTACAACTTGATATGGAAGCACCAACTTCCTCACTCTTTCATAAACAACACATGCTGATTTACCTAGATATCAGTTTTGTTCTATTCCTTCTTCACTGTTGTCCACCAGCCTTCATATCTACCTTATATCATCTGTGAATCTTCACAGCTTCTCTATCTGCTCCTCCTTCTTCTTACCCTCTCTCCCTCATTTCTCCATTCTCTAACCTCTTTATTCATATCTATGTGACATCATTTATAGAGATTACCTTATGACTGTTTGTATTCCACAGGGAATTTGAAGTGAATAGGTATGAATCTTTTCCTTCCACCTTCTCGTTTTCTTGCCTAGCACATTCGGAAAAATATAACAATATGTATACATTTCAATTTTACAGTGGGGTATTTCTTTGCCCACGGAGACTTGCCTTTGCATCACAAACAATATAAAATTAATTAAAACATTTACATTTACACTTGCAACAGATATATCTGATTCAACCCTTTTCAGTTCTTGGCTCACTGTATGTTTTTCGTTTCTGCTGCTGTCATTGTCTTTTCAATTTCTGCTGTTATACTATGGTTCTGCTACAAAACCCATGATCTGCATACCAATGCTCTTCAAATTACAATCCCAAATATCCGATGGCTAAAAATTCTGATTCAGATGCGATGACCGCCGATCGGATGGTTGCGATTAAATTACACTGTCGCAATCGCAAACTTCAATGGCTTGTTCCATTGCTCTGCCTCCATGCCGATGCGATGGCCCCACACTGCATTGATACATATATTGGCTCATATATACTTACTGGCTCACCTTTATTCATCTTTCAACTTTGGTCTAAAAAACCTCGGTGCCAACATATATTAAACCCTATGTTAATATATCAAACTTTGTTTTAGGACCCAATGACAAGGATTCATTTGCGGAAGCTTTTATTTTACATGGAGCCCACACTACAGAGGCACTCCACCTCATTTAAATTTCCAAATCCGACGGTTGACAGTCCATCGCACTATCGCTATCGCAATCGCAACCTTTTGTTGTCCAATGTGCCTTTGGCCACTGATCTCTGCCGATGCGATGAGCGAAGGGTCCCACCAACTATCGACCAACTCAGCGCTCGATCCAACGGTTACAAATAACTGTGATCTAAAGGTTGCGATTGGATCGTACCATCACAATCGCAAGGTTCAGTGGTTCGTTCCCTTACTCTTTCTCTACACCGATGTGATCAAAGATCACCAATGCGATGAGATCTCTACCGTCGATCTTCTATCTTCGATAAGATCTCTGCCATCGATCTTCAACACTTCGGTTTTAAGCCTTAACATTAAGACTCCACCTTTCGCATGATGTGACCACCATTAGATCTTCACCGATCTTGATCCGACATATATCGCATTCACAATATACCTACTGTTTAACATTTCCAAACGTCCATGCACTTTTCCCATGCGATCACCGTTGGATCTTTGCTGCATCACATCGGACGGCTATTGCGTTACTTCGACCCCTAACCTTTAGTTCTAAAAAATTACATGAAATAGGCGGTTTTAGTATTGTGACGTGTCGTAATATGATACGATCGCGTTCCAAATGGAATAAACCGCTCATGGCCCAAAAGCTGTGAAAAACCAGTGGTATGGTTTCCCAAAAAACCACTTTCCTTGTGGGCCCCACTCTAATTACCTTTGTTTGTTTAACTGGACCTTAGGAATAGCGTTAACACCTTTGGAAAAGTTTTGGAAATACATCGCTTTAATGAAACTCTTTTGTACCCATGTGACAACCTTCGGAACATTATAATAAAGAACTCAAACCAAAGTTAATTACAATGCCAACTCATATCATCGCATCGCATCGCATCACAAATACAAACACTTGCCTTGTGTTTTGTGATTTCAGTCTCTGCTGATGTGATTGTCACCGTTGATCTACCCATATCTACAGTCCTTTCTGCTGTTGTTCCTCCTGAATTTGTTTTGTATTAAAGTGCACATTTCTCTCCTGATCTTGTTCTGTATAATCTTTGGCCCTTGCTGTGTCTTGTAACTCCGCTGCCTCTGCTTCATCTACTGCTTCTACTTCAATTCGCTGCCTTTGCTTCCTCTGCTCCTTGTCTGTCTCCTTTGTCTTATTGTTGGTTCTTCTTTGTTCTTTTGCCTTAGTGATAGTTCAGGTGCTGCTCCTTTCTTCTCCTTTGCCATCAATGAGAATATTTCCAACATCAACTTGATTAGGTTCACTTGATGCTCTATTTTAATGGTGTCCTCTTCTTAGGGGTCCTCCCATGGATTTTCTAGGTATAGGTTTTACCCCTATAAATCTGGTATTCTTATTATTACTCTGGAAACTTTTTTGTCTCTTTTTCCCTGACCAACCCCTACTGTTCTCCCCCTTTTTCGTCATATGGTTGTAACAAATGCGGAATTTTATTATGGGTTCATCCATCATCATAATATTGTCGAATTCTAGCCTCTCCATTATCCATTATACATTCGGCCACCTTCAATTTTTGGGTACTCCTGATGTCTCCATGTCTCACCCTTGTTTCCATTGTCTGAACTGGGGTCTGGATTCCTTGGATTTTTTAGATTGAAAATTATTTTCATAATCCTTTCCTTCTCTATCCTTAGTCTCTCATTGTCAGATCGTAAACATGTCATCTCAATTCGTAGTTGTTGAATGGTCTCCAACAACATAGAATTAACAGATTGAGCTCCTTCTCCCAACTGAACCCACATTTCTGGGTTGGAATCCACCTGGGGTATGGACCCATATCCCTGGGGTGGGGTGACTCCAACTCCTCTTATTTTGTTTCTGTTGTCTTTGTGCACCATGAACACTTTGCTCATTTACAATTTTCCACTAGGTCATAGTGTTGCAACCTATGGCTCTGATGCCACTTGTAACATGTCTACCTAGAGCATTCAAATATCAATTGATAAAAATAAAATAAAATAAAATAAATTGTTGAGATTCAACAAGATGATGAGCTTAGTGAAAAGAGTCACCTTCACTAAGTGGGCCCGCAGGCTATTTTTGGCACAAAGTCTATTTTTAGACTATGTCTATTTTTAGACATGTCGATCATATTCTATGAGTTGCAGGATGTTATTTTTGGATGGTTGGTCAAGTTGGAAAATAGATAGACTTCTATTTTTAGACATGTTGGGCGGAATCTATTTTTAGATTGCCAATCTAAAAATAGATATGTCGAATATTATTAGCTCTTAATAATATTTGGACTTAAACATTATCTTATTCTCTTGGAGCACTTCAGTTAAGTGCACAGATGTGGCACAATAGCTGACAGAAGGAATTACACTATTCCTGAGGGTTTACTGGAGCTAATGCATGGAGACTTCAGTTAAAACTCATGTGACAGAGTTTGGTGGAGCTGGAGAAGTAGTTGGTGGAGTTGTATTTAGTTTAACTCAGTTAGACTCAGTTGAGCTAGTTGTATCTAGTCTAACTAATTGATACACTAGTGAGAGTGGTGTGAATTAATTAGTTAGTTAATTCAATAAATAATAACTCATTAATCAACTGAAGAATACATCAGTTAACTACAGTGCATGGTAGTTTCAGTGGAGACCAGTGGAGAGATAGGTGAAAGAGAAAGTGTGACTATCAGTTGTGACTATAGTGATGCATTGAGATTGTCCCCAACACTCAATGGAGATGCCAATGAGGATTGCGCAGTGCAAGCTTGGTGAATTCGAACTCATTCAGAGCCATTCTTCAGCAGGGATTGCGCAGTAGAGGTAGGCTAGTAGGTGGCAAATATTGGTGCATGGATTTGCAAGTTCGGGTCTGATTAGTGTGTAGTGATTGTATTGTACTAAGAGCTTGATATGATCAGCTTTGTATGGGGATTGTTACATGATATCTATGACATATATTATATACATATAGTTGGATTTTTCAGCTTCAGGCTTCCCCGTTAAAGAACTGTGTTCATATGTGTGAATTTTTATTGTTTCATCTCTGCATTGCTATCTTGATTTTATTTCCGCAAATGATCAATGGTGGAATAGATTCTGTATTTTGCATGAAGTTAAAATAGAGTGAGATCAGGAGAATCTTGGATATATAACACATAAGTTATATAATTTCTACAAAATTACCTACCATACATTGGATTTATGATTAAATATGATTTAATTTCTCGTGGTTATGTATGCGATATAATTTATTAACCTTCGTATACTCACATCACTAGAAGACTTGTTTTTAACTTATATATTAATATTGTATGGTGCAATGAACCTTGTAGACATTTCGCATAAGGCCTTAACCAAAGTTTTAGATAACTCATATGCCCTGGAACATTCTTGAAGGTGGGTTTCGCAACTGGAAGTTGCGGGTCATGAGGTATTGGCTAGATGGATGCACCTCCACTGTACGATGTGAGGCTACGAATCCAATGATTATTGTTTTCTCATGGATGGTTAGGGTAACTAACCCTACCCTATCCACTATTCATCTCGTCCATTTTCTTGGCCATTTGTGCAAGCTCGAGCTCTACAATCGGTTCTACTCTAACCCTCGCTGAAGGTCAAAAGCACCACTACCTATACATAGACAAGGTATTAACTAGTCCAGTTCCCAATATTTCAAATTCTGCTAGGGTTATTGATAGTCTTTATTGGTTTTGACCATGGCTGGGTGTGCGCAGGTGGGTCTCTGGTGTCGGTTCCACTTCCCTCTAGAAGGTTCACTGTTCAAGGGTATTTACTGGCAAGTTAATGGTTCAACTCACATTCTTATTATGTTGTGTTAACTACGCGGTAAACATTTTATAGCTCACGCTCTCGACTCTCATACCTGTGTTCTTTTATATGTGTGCTACTTTTAATAGGGTCTGTTACATGCCCATTCATAGGGTTCATGCCTAGTTACAAAATGATGGTTGGGGCAATGAAAGGTTCCCTTTACAGTTACAAACAAGGATTTTGACGACAGTCTCAACATAGTTATCAATCAAATAGGTAACTGAACTGGTACCTACATTTTTGAGGTAGCAAAAAAAAGCACCCGATTTTGAAATGTAGTGATGTAGAATCACCCTTTTTTTAAACATATTTTTGACACTTTTAAATTTTTTATTTATGAAGTATGAACAGTTGTTTTAAAATGTTAGTGATTTTCATGGAACATTTTTTGTTTAGAGTGGTGATTTTCATGTTGATAATAAAACATAAATATAAAATTAAAAAACATCAAAAAAAACTCAAATATAAAAGAATATATAAACATAATAAAAATGTAAAAAATAAAATAAAAATAATTTGTAAAAATAAAAATTTAAACAAAAATAAATAAATAAAAAGAAAATTTCGAAAATTAAATTCAAAAAGGGAAAAAATTCAAAAAAAACACATAATTTGAAGAAAAAAACTAAAAATTGAAAAAAAAATAAAAATAAACATCAAAAACAATTTTTTTTTAAGCTATTAAAAAAAACCCACATAATTAAAAAAAAAAAACCATAAACAAATATTAAAATAGAAAATTTAAAAATATTTAAAATTAAAATACAAAGATAAAAAATAATTAAAAATAAATTAAATTAAAATTTCAAAATAATACAAAATTAAATTTGAAATAAAAAATAAAATTAAAAAAAAATTAAAAATTAAGATTAAAAATAATAATAATAATAAAATATTTCAAATAATTGAAAAAAAAAACAAAAATCTGTTTTTTTTTTAAATTAAACCATTTTAAAAATTTTAAAAGGGAAAAAAAAATTATTAATAAAAGTAAAAAAAACAAATTAAAAAAACACATTTAAAAAAAAAAATTTAAAAATTAAAAAGAAAACTAAAAAAAAAACCTAAAAATATTAAATTTGAAAAAGAAATTAAAAAAAAACAAATTATATATATATATATATATATATATATATATATATATATATATATATATATATATATATATATAATTTTATTAAATTAAAATTAAAATTAAATTAAAAAGACAAATATTATATTTAATAAAAAAATATTAAATTTATGAAAAAAAATCAAAATCAAATATTAAATTATTTATTTATTTCCATTTTCAATTTTTAATTAATTTTTAAAAATTTAAAATTTTCATTTTAAAACGGTTTTTTTTAATTTATTTATTTTGTTAAAATTAAATATATTTTTTAATTTAATTTTTTATCTTGATTTTTAATTTATATATATATATATATATATATATATATATATATATATATATATATATATATATATATATATATATATATATATATATATAATTTAATTTAATTTATTTGTTTTTTTTAGTGCTCTTTTAATTTTTTTTTTCATTTTTTTTTTAATTAATTAAAAAAAAAAGTTTAATTTAAATTTTTATTTTTATTTATTTATTTATTTTTTTTTTTTTTTTTTTTTTAATTTTAAAATTTAATTTTTTTAATTTATTAAATTTTAATAAATCTTTTTAAATTTAATTTTTTATTTTAAATTTTTTTAGTTTATAATTTTTTTCTTTTTATTTTTTAAATTTAAATTTAAATTTGTATTTTTTTTTTTTTTTAATTTTATTTTGTTTTTTTAATTTAATATTTTAATTTTGTTTTTTCTTTTATTTTTTATTTTTAATATAATTTAAATTTAAATTTTATTTTTAATTTTTTTTCTTAATTTTTGATTTGAAAAAAAAATAATGAATCTTGTTTTTTTTCAATTATTTAAAAAAAAGAAAAATTCATTTTTTTTAATTTTTAAGTTAAATTTTTAATATTCTAAAATTTTTGTTTCAATGCTTCCCGATGTTTTTTGCACAAAAAAATTTAGATTTTACTTCCATTTTTAAAAAAGTCGAAAATTTACCCAAAAAAAATAATAAATAAATGAAAGGTTATTCCAGAATACAACTTTTCATTTTCATGGTGTTTTTTGCACGAAAAAAAAGAGGCTTTTACTTCCATTTTTAAAAAATGATGAAAATTTACCCTGAAAAAAAAAAGGTTATTCCATAATACAACTTTTCGTTTCCGAGTTGTTTTTCCATGGTTTTTTGATGTCTTCTTTGTTAGAGTTCTCGTTTTGAGGTAATAGTTCATGTTTGATCAATAACTATGTTTCTCCTCTGGTAAGCAACCTAACTACAATTTCTATTCAACCCTCCCTCTATGAGGGTTTCACAACATGTTTTTCTAACTCTCGACTCCTTATTGTAGATTACCAAACATTCGCTACTAGAATATAACATTCATTGCACATACATTTTTATATCCTCCCATGGCCTAGGTGCTTACTTTGATTCTGGTTCTTCGATTCTCTTCTGAATCTATGCTTTCATTTTAATTTGGTAATTTGTGCTTCAGAGAAGATTGGCCAAGGTATTACATTCATTAGAAAAAAAATTAGGGTTTAGCTAGTATTTTGAACTAAATTTGTAATTCTATTGTTGATACCTGGGTTGTGAGAGAGTAACTCGGCCATGAGGGTGTTACTGAGACTCAATTTTTTTTTGTAAAACTAAGTCTGTTTTGGTTTTTTTTCAAAGGTCACGATAAACATTAATTATATTGATTAATATGGGATTTTATTTTTTCATTATGCATAACTTATTACCATTTTGAACTTTAAGTTTAATTCAGGTTGGGGTTCAAGCTTCCTCCTTGCTTAAATTTCAATTGTTGTTTTTTCTTTCACTTGTATACTTACTGAGTTGCTTCACTTAAATGATTCCTTTTGTTTTAATAGAATGAAATATACTACCACGACATAGAGGAACCAAACTCGGCCTTTGGTTTTCTGGCGGCCCAAGGTCTAAACCCCCTCAGATTACGTGTGAAACAAGATTAATGCTTAACATTAGGGTTTTCTAGTTTAATTTTACCGGTATTATTCCGGTACTAACCCATGTTAATAGGACATCGCCTTCACCATATCCTCCTCTCAGTTACCTTTGACATTGTAGTATTCTAACAAGTTGTTTACATGAATGTATTTTAACTAGTCTATTTGACTCCCTTGATATTACCATCAAGGTTTCCCTCACGATTATTCAAGTTAGTTTTTTATACTCCTGTAGAAATATAATCACAGCAAAGGTATCGTTATCATGGTATATTCCATTCAACCTTTACTGACAGTTATTCACTCTAGTTCATAGGTCTATATAACATAGTACCCAATTCACAAATCATACATAGAGCTTATTGTATATTATTTTCAATAGAAAACAGGATTATCTTGGCATCAAAAAAATAAAGTTTTATGGGAAGCAAGAAAAACAATTATACACAGAATATAAGAACAGACACAAAATATAAGAACAATCCTTCCCTTCATACAAATTTTACACTGAAACCATGCACATTTATTTAAGCACGATTACTTCTATGTTTTAATCACTATTTTCCAGATTCAATAGGGTTGAATTTGTTCCTCCTGGCCTTGAGAAGGGTGATTATGTCCACTTCTTCCCTCGAGATTTCACTCTAGAAAAGTATAAAACGATGTAATATTAGAACCATGCATTAAATATCAAGACCACCGTCCATTTTAATACTCCATGTTTTGTGTCTGCATAGGAGTTCTCCACTAGCTCGAGTCCAGCTCAGGAAGCTTCCTCCTTGGCAGTGTTATGCCAGATTACAGACTATCTCTTCTTTCCTCAGAGACCAAGAAAAAAAACCCAAACCCCTTCATGCCCTTGAGATCCTTGTTTATCTCAAAGGAAGAGAAAGATAACCATTTCTAACTGTTTGGAGGTTGGAATTTCGTTACAGGTTAGCCCTTATGAATTCCAATATTTTCTAACCAAATAACATTATTGTATAATTTAAATATTTAAAAAAAGTTTCACTAGCTTCCATGATCCCATTCACTATAGTCTTATGTAATTCACATATTGTAAATGTTAGTAATTCTATGACATCTAGGGGTGTTACACATGCAATCCAAGAAAAGAAAAAATTCATCTTCGATTCACTCAGTGTCACACAACTGACATATTATATCTTCCCAGGATGTTTTCAGGATAGACCAATGCCCAATTTCACTTTGAATCTTCTCGGAGTTAGTTCTTGTATTCACAATGTTGATTTTCTTCTTATCACTAGTCATGAAACAAAGATAATTCTTGTTATCTAGATTAAGGTTAATCACCTCATTATAGTCCCTTACCTTCCCTTTCCCCTCAAGCTTCTTATCATCCCACAAATTTTCATTCAATTTTGAAGTGATAGTATTTTTATTGCTATATATACTCTCCAAAATGATCTCCTCATTTACACCCAAATAGTTGAGCCATGCCTAGCATCCTTGCGCCAACCCCTATATAAATAATAATAATAATAATAATAATAATAAAAAATAAAAAAAAATTGGCCCATGGTATATAGAACCCATGGTAGTGACCAATTGTATTCATGTGGAATGTAACCTATTTAAAAGGGGAAATTAAATTATTCTAGATCCGTATTAACTATGGACCTAACAAGCATCAAGAGGTATAAAATATCTTGATATGAAAACATTTTTTTGAAAATAGATTTGATCCCTCTTTGTGTTTGGTAGATCTGGAGTTAAGATAAATCTAACCTAGTTAACAAATCAATAATAGACATAATGTAATGTTTACAATTTGATTCCATCCAATGAATATATATATATATATATATATATATATATATATATATATATATATATATATATATATATATATATATATATATATGTGTGTGTGTGTGTGTGTGTGTGTGTGTGTGTGTGTGTGTGTGTGTGTGTGTGTGTGTGTGTGTGTGTGTGTGTGTGTGTGTGTGTGTGTGTGTGTGTGTTTTTTTTCCATGACAAAAGATGAATCTTGTTTATGTCGTAATATTGGAAGACCATGGCTACGATGTGATATTTAGCAAAGGAAAGGTTTTCCTTAGACACATCGCCACAAGATGGGTGAAGAAGATTAGTGTGCGAGTTAGTAACCTGTATTCTCTCAAGGCCAAAGATGCATGCAAAGCTTTGAGGAGCAAGGAAAGGGGTAGAGATTTTTTGGTTGAGAGGGAGCATGAATTACCTTTCAACATGCACCCTTAGAAGAAGCCGCAACAATTTGTGGAGAAAATACAATTGTAAAATCAAAGAGGAGACTGAGTGGATCCATCCACTAAAGAAAATTCCTCCATTGGGGGGAATTTCAATCAAAGTGGGCAGAGAGAGCACATGCAACCATACCTCCAAGTGAGAGGTGGGGCGATGTGAAGAAATAGTCCCAAGAGTGCAGAAATGTGGGCAGGTTCCATTGAGATTTTTTGTCTCATGGATCATTATCTTGCTACAACGGCCCATAGTACACAGTAGGAGGATGGATTAGTGGAATTTGATGCAGTCGTATGTCATAGTGACATATGTAGAGACTAGAAATAGTCAAATATCAGAGAGCGTAGAACCGATTTGGCAGTAGTGTAGATGGCATAGTGTAGATTCAGCAACAACAAAAAAATTTCAACAGATAGTGCATTAGATAGTAGCAGTGAGAGACTCTGGTGAAAAATGCATCATACTAATCATAGTTGTTTCAGTTTGGATTCTTCAATTTCAGAAGTTGCAGTAGAAAAAACACTAGAGAGAAGTGTTGCATGTAGCGCATTACAAAGGTCCACATTAGGATAGAGTTTATTTCCTTTCTTATTGAGAGTGAGTGTTGAAATTTTAAACAAGAAATATTTAAAATGGCGACAAGAAGAGGCATTTAATTTAATTTTCCCTTAATTAAATTAGAAGTAAATTGTAATTCCACATCACATGACAACTTGTGTGAGTTACCTAAGTCAAGACGACATAGTTAGTTTAGTTAATTCGAGTTGAGGGTCTAATGGGAGGCATGTAGTGTGTTCCCTAATTTTTGGGGGGGCCTAGTAGAGTTTATCTTGAGTTGTAATTAATTAACTTAATTAATTTGAGTTAAAATCAGTTTAACTAATTCTAACTGATGGAGGAACTAGTGAGAGGTCAAGTTAATTAAATTAGATTTAATTCACATTCAGTGATCAATAAGATAACTGATAATTCACTAAGAAATAAAGCATGCATGTCAGTTTTGAGAAAGACCTAGTTAAGATCTGAGTTAAAGGGAAGTGTAATATTAGTTGTGTAATCATCCAACTATACAAGTAATAGGAAGGTCCTTTTATGTATTGCAAAATTATTATTGGGGAGTTTCCTTGTTAATAGGGGGGCCTAACTCCCTAGGAAACTTTGCAAGGAAATAGGGATCCCTGAGGCCAACAATTTGGTTAAATATTGAACCAAGCTTTCCTAGGAATCAGTGAGACAAACAAAGATAGTGCAGAGAGCTCTCAAGCCTAAGAGAATCATTGTAGTGTTCTCATATTTTCTGACTTATGAAATATACAGATAGAACAGTTTTTAGCTGAGGCTTTCCTTAGATGAACCATTGTGTTGTGAAATTAAACTTCTTTCTCTTTTTTGTTCATGCTATTTTTTTATTGTAATTGGTCTCCGCAATTTGTAGAGTATATTCAGGTATTTTGTTTTAGCATATTACAAATATTAGTTTGAATTTACATGGAAAAAAATCAGGAAACATTATAGAAGAGAAGAATATGACTTTGTTCTGAGAAGGGGAATCGAATTTGCAGATCTACTACTCTGGACTAGTAGCAACATCAAGATTCCTTTCTCGGGATTGAGACTCAAATATTCCCTTGAGGGTATATCGAATTTACTAGATTGGAAGGATAGGATGGAAGTAGTGTTGGAAGAAAATGGGATGAATGAGTTCATAGGCAATGATATTCCTAAGCCTCCAACAACAAATGCTCAATATTTGGAAGCATGGAAGAAGAATGTGGTGAAGGAAAGAAGCACTCTATTGGAAGGAGTTTGAGATCATATTGTCTCAAACCTCCATGGAAAGGAAAACAATGATGACCACAGGAAGTTGGCGCTAAAGGGAAAGATCGAAAAAATCAAGTTTGAGAAGGGTGACACAATACCACGGTACTTGACCAAGTTCACCCTATGTCAAGATGAGCTTGGAATTGTTGGTGTTACCATTATCGAGGATGATCTAGTGAGCCTATCACTTTATACCTTCCTAAAAGCTGGCAGAGCTACTAGGATTCGGTAAATGGGAGGGAGAAGCTACTAGAGTAGGAGTGGCTATGGTCTGACTTGGTGCAGGAAGATATTAGGAGGAACAACAGAGATGGGACCTCTTCCAAATAAATGGAAGAACACTTTGCATTATTCAATAAAGGAAATAAAGGCAAGGGAAAGAAGTCCCAAGGTGAAGAGGGCAAGAAATACTTGTCCAACATCAAGTGTTTTCACTGTCACAAGTTCAGGAACTATGCCACAAAATGTCCACAAAAGAAGGAAAGAAAGAAGGAGCATACAACTGCAGCAACACTTGAAGCTCTAACTTCACAATTCAAGATTTATTTTACTATCATTGCATGCATGGCAATAAAAGTAATGGGAAGCATGAGGTATCTTGACAATGGTGCCTCGTTCCATATGATGGGGAATAAATATCTCTTCAGTGACTTTGAGGAGAAAGACCTCAATAAGAACATAAATTTTGGAGATGATGGAAGTTAGAGCATGACTGACATCTGTACTATTACTTTTAAGAGGGAGTTTGGTTCCCCTCTTAGACTTGCAGATTTTTTTTTTGTTCCGGGACTAAAGAAGAATCTTGTTCCCATTGTGGTATTGGAATACTGTGGCTATGATGTTGTTTTCCTTAGACACATCACCATAGGACAAGTGAATAATATTATTTTGCAAGTTAAGAACATATATTCTCTCGAGGTCAAATATGCGTGCAAATATTTGAGGAGCAAGGAAAAGGGTAGTGAGTTGGTCGTTGAGAGGGAGCATGAATTAAATTTCAACATTCAGCCTCAGAAGAAGTCGTAACAAGTTGTGGAGCAACCACAATTGGATAAGTAGTGAGGAGGCTGAGTGTAGGCATCTGCTGAATCAGAGACCTCTAATAGGGGAAAATTTCAAGCCAAGTGGGCAGAGGGAGAAGATATAGCCATACCTCGAGGTGAGAGGTGGGGCGATGTGAAGAAATAGTCCCAAGAGTGTAGAAAGTTGGGCAAGTTCCATTGAGATGTTTTGTCTCATGGATCATTACCTTGCTATGAGGGCCCATAGTACACAGTAGCGGGATGGATCAATGGTGGTTGATGCAATCAAATATTAGAGAAATATTAAAAATGGAAACGAGAAATATTGAAAATGGCATTAAAAGAGGCTTCTAATTTAATTATCCCTTAATTAAATTATAAGGAAATTGTAATTCCACATCACATGATAGCTTGTACGAGTTAACTAAGTTAGGAATACTTAGTTAGGTCAGTAAATTTGAGTTGGGATCAAACTGGAGGCATGTAAAGTTTGCTCTAAGTTTTGGAGGGTCGAGTTGTAGTTTATTTTGAGTTCTAATTGTTTAACTTAACTATTTCATTTAGAATCAGTTTAACTAGTTCTAACTGATGGATGAGCTAGTGAGACGTCTAGTGAATTAAATCTAATTTACTTCACATGCAGTGATCAATCATACAACTGATAATGCATTCTAAATAGATGTTTCCTGTCATTTTTAAGGAAGACCTAGTTGAGATTCGAGTTAAAGGGAAGTATACTATTAGTTATATAATTAGAAAATTGTACAGGTCATGCATTAGGTTAGCAGAATGCCTTGTATGTATTACAGAATAAATTAGTGGGAATTTCATAATTAATAGGGGATAAATTCCGCCAGGAATGCATAAGGTTGGTCAGACAGAGGCAAGTAATTGGTTAAGTATCAGACCAAACTTTCTTAGATCAGAGTGAGATAGTCAAAAATTGTGTAGAGAGCTCTCAAGCCTAAGAGAAGAATTGTATTGTTTCATATTCTTTAATATATGAAATATATAGATAACATGGTTTTTAGCTAAGGCTTTCCCCAAATACATATTTTTGTTGTGCGATGGATATTATTTCTCTTTCTTGTCCATGATATTGTGTGATCATATTGGTTTCTGCAATTTATAGAATTGACTCGAGTATTTGTTTTTATTATATTACAAGATTATTTGAATCTATGTGGATTTTCTGCATGGTATCAGAGTAGTGATCACTATAGAAGAGAATAATACGATTTTTTTTTGAACATGTGAATAAAATTTGTAGATTTATTCTTCAGGGCTAGTAGCAGATCATGATGTCTTTCTGTTGTTTAAGACTCAAATATTCCCTTGAGGGTAGTTCGAATTAAATATCTTGGAGGGATAGGATGGAGGTAGTGTTGGAGGGAAACAGACTGAACGAATTCATAGACAATGATATTCCCAGGCTCGCAGCAACAAATGCTCAAAATATTGATGCATGGAAGAATAATGTAGAAAACGTGAGAAGGATTATGTTAGAAGGAGTTCAATATCATATTGTCTAGAACCTCCACGGAAAGTAAAATTCATATGATATGTTGAAGGCCTTAACATATTTTCTTCAGAATAGAAGAAACCTCAGGAGCATTGAAGGACAAGCTCAGAAAAATCAAGATGGGGGAGGGAAAGACAATACCAAAATAGTTGATGAAGTTCAGATTGGAAGTGTTGGTGTTACCATTCTCGAGGATGATTTGGTGATCCTATCACTTATAAGCCTTCTTAAGAGTTGGCACAACTAACAAGATTTGGTAAATGGGAGGGATAATCTATCAAAGTGGGAGCAATTACGGTTTGACTTGGTGCAAGAATATATTTGGCAGAACACTAGAGACAGGACCTCTTCCAAAGACAAAGAAGAATATTTTGCATCAGTAGGAAAAGGAAATAAATCCAAGGGAAAGAAGTCCAAGGATCAAAGGTAAAGAATAAATACTTTTCCAACACCAAGTGTTTTCACTATCACGAGTTTGGGCACTATGCCACGAAATGTCCACAGAAGAAGGCAAGCAAGGAGCCTATAGTTGTAGCAGCAGGTGAAGCTCTAGCTTCAGAATTTGAGCCTGATTTTACTCTCATTTCATGCATGGCTAAAATTTTAATGGGTTTCATGTGGTGTCTCGACAGTGGTGCCTCATTAAATATGTGAGGGAATGGAGATATCTTTGTTGACTTGGAGGAGAAAGCATTAGGGGAATTTTGAGTTCTAAAATGGGCCTCCTAAGAAAAATGTACAACCAAATATACTTAATAAGAACAAACAGGATTCAAGATGATGATGTCAACCATGGGGGATGATTCAACATTTTTAAAGTAAGAGGGTAAAAAGATTAAAAAATATTAAAATAACAAAACTACTTTTTCAACTCATATTTTCAACTTATCTCCCAAAGTTTTTACTCCAATTTCGAGTGGGATTACTCATTGGATGAAAAATTTAATTCCTCATCCAAGGAGTACACATCTTGCATACTCTTGATGGACTCTGCTATGTGAAAAATGAGAAATACATGAAAGAATGTTATTGCAAACACTTTTTTCATGTACTTCTCAGTTTTCATGTAGCATTATCCATCGAAAGTTTGCAACATGGGTACTCATTGGGTGAGGAATTAAATTTTGCATCCAACGAGTACTCCCACTCAAAATTTGAGTAAAACATTTGGGAGATAAGTTGAAAATATGAGTTGAAAAAATAGTTTTTTCTTTTTTCCTTCTAAAATTTGATGATGTAATCAAGTCTTATTTTATTATTTCCAATATTATTTTATAATTTCCTTAGGAGGCCCATTTTAGACCTCAAAATTCCCATAATGAACTTAAAAAAACATAAATTTTGGAGATAACGGGAGGTATATCGCGACAAACATAGGTACAGTTACCTTTCAGAGGGAGTATGGCTCCCCTCTCAGACTTGCATATTTATTGTTTTTTTCCAAACAAAAAAATAATCTTGTTTCCATAGCGGTATTGGAATACCGTGGCTATGATGTGATATTTAGAAGAGGAATGGTTTTCCTTAGACACATCGCCATGGGACAGGTGAAACAAATCAATGTGTGAGTCAAGAAAATGTATGATCTCAAGGTCAAATATGCATTCAGAGCGTTGAGGAGAAAGGAAAAGGTCAGAGACTTGGTGGTTGAGAGGGAGCATGAATTACCTCTCAACATGCAGCCTCAGAAGAAGCCTCAAGAATTTGTGGAGCAGCCACAATTAGTGAAGCAGAGAGGAGACAGAGTGGAGGCATCCACTCAAGCAGAGACCTCTAGTGGGGGGGATTTCAAGCTAAGTGGGAAGAGGGAGCACATGCAGCCATACGTCCAAGAGAGAGGTGGGGTGATGTAAGGAAATAGTCCAAAGAGTGAAAAAATTTGGACAAGATCCATTGATATTTTTTGTCTCGTGGATCATTACCTTGCTACGGGAACCCATAGTACACAATAGCAATATGGATCATTGGCGGTTGATGAATTTAGATGTTAGAGTGATATAGGAAAAGGCTAGTAGCATCTAGATACTAGGGAGTGCGGAGCAGAGTTGGAAGTAGTGAAAAAGGCACAGTGCAGAGTCAGAAACAACGTAAAGTTTTCAGTAGATAATGTAGTATCTAGTAACAGCCAAAGGCTATGGTAACAAATGCATCATATTGATTCAGTTTGGATGCTTTTTCAGTTTCAGAATTTGCAATATCAATAACACTAGAGAGAAGTGGTGCATGCAGAACATTCCAAAGGTACCAAATCGAGATAAAGTTAAATTCCTGTCTCTGTTTGAGAGGGAGTGTTGAAAATGACATCAAAAGGGGCTTCTAATTTAATTTTCCCAAAAATAATTATAAGGAAATTGTAATTCCACATCATATGATAGCTTGAACAAGTTAAATAAGTCAGGAAGATTTAGTTAGTTCAGTCAATTCGAGTTGGGGGTAAAACTGGAGGCATGTAGAGGTCACTCTAAGTTTTAGGGGGGGTCCAGTTGTAGTTTATTTTGACTTGTAATTGTTTAACTTAATTATTTGATTTAAAATAAATTTAACTAGGTCTAACTGATGGATGAGCTAGTGAGAGGTCCAATGAATTAAATATGATTTAATTCACATGCAATGATCAATCAGATAACTAATAATTCACTCTAAATAGTTGTTTCCTATTAGTACTTAGGAAGACCTAGTTCAGAATGGAGTTAGATCAAAGCGAGATAGTTAGATATAATGTAGAGAGCTCTCAATCCTGAGAGAATCATTGTATTGTTTCATATTCTTGAATTTATGCCATATACAGATAGCGGGGTTTTAGCTGAGGCTTTCCCCAAATACATCTTTGTGTTGTGAAATTGATAATATTTCTCTTTCTCATTCATGTGATTGTGCAATCATAATTAGTTTCCGCAATTTGTCGAATATATTCAACTATTTTGTTTTAGTATATTATAAGATTAGTTGAATCTATGTGGATTTTGTACAATGTAGATACTAGTAGGAACCGATATCGGGGTGTGCAGAGAAGAGTTGGTAGCAGTGCAAATGACACGATGCAGAGTTAACAACAATGCAGAGTTTTCAGTAGACAATGTAGTAGATAGTAGCAGTCAGAGACTCTGACTCTGGTGAAATATGCATCATACTTATCATAGTTTATTCATTTTTTATGCTTTTGGAAGGGAGGGAAGCATGTCTTGAGATATCCCAGCTCACCATCTCATATGCTTTACTGCTCAATGTTGTGCAACCATCTACAACAATTTTGTAGAGGTTCTTCACATGAACCCCAATATTCTTTACATGTCTTGTGGCTTTCTGACGAAGGAATGCCCTTCCTTCAATGAAAGCCACATCATATCCATGATCCTCCAACATAGCAACTAAAACATGCATGACATATTTTATTATGATGGGTTTACCTGAATCTCTCTGGAAAGTAACTATACCAATCCTGGTAGCATTATACCTCTTGTCATCACCCATCTCAATTTTCATCTGAAGATCCTTCTCCTCCAAGCTACTAAATAATTATTTGATTCCATTCATTTGGAAATATGCTCCACTATCCAAGTACCGCATATATCTCATCACAGTTGACACCATTCATGCGATGAGAGAGAATTCCAACTCAAACTGTGAGGCTAAAGCTTCACCCACTACAACGCTCAAAGCCTTCTTGTTGGTCTTCTTCTTTTGTGGACAATTTTGTGGCATATTGTCCATGATCATGACAATTGAAACATTTCACCTTTGACATGTCTAGTTTCTTTCCTTCTTTGTTAGTCTTGTATTTGGATTGGGACTTCTTCTTCCCTTTCCCTTTATTTGAATTTCCAACTAAGGCATAATTTTCCTCATCATCGGTCTTGGATGAGGATCCATCCCTGGTAGACCATCGAAACTCTTCTTGTACGAAATCCAACCATAGTCGCTCCCTCTTTGGTAGCTGCTCCCTCCCATTCACAGAGTCCTAGTAACTATGCCAAATCTTGGGAAGGCCTAGAAGTGCTAGGCTCACCAAGTCATCATCAGCCACAGTAATCCCAATATTTCCAAGCTCATCTCGACATTTAGTGAAATTGGACAAGTATTTCTGAATTGTGTCGTCCTACTCCATTTTGGTTTTCCTGAGATTGTCCTTTAGTGCCAATTTCTTGTGGTTGTTTCTACTTTGAAACAGATATATCAAGGCCTTCCACATAGCATATGGAGTTTCCTTTCCATGGAGACATGAGACAATATGATATTGAACTCCCTATAATAATATCCTCCTCGCCTTTGCTACATTCATCTTCCATGCTTCATGCATCGAACCATCTGTTGGAGCGGGCTCAAGAATATCAGCTTCATTGAATCCCTTTAGTTTGTTGTCCTCCACTACTGCCTCCATCATGTCCTTCCATGCAATATAGTATGAATTTCGTTTGAGTGCATATTCGATTCTCAAGCCAGTGAAACACATCTTGGTCAGCTACTAGGTACCGAAGAATGAATCTGTAAATTTGAATCATGCTCAACACAAACTAAATTTGTTCTCTTCTATTTTGAATCCTGGCTCTCTTATACAATGTAGAAATTCTATCAATGGATTCAATCTGATATTGTGATATACTAAAACAAAATACTGAATCCTTCTACAATATTTGCGGAATACAAAACATGATCGCTCAATCACATGCAAGTAAGAGAAAGAAGTAAATCAATCGCACAACACAAGATTTTCTTGGGGAAAGAAACTGCTAAAAAACTCGTTATCATGTATTGCATAAAATCAAGGATTCATGAAACAATACAATGCTTTCTTGCTCACAAGAATCTCCTGCACTCTACCAATTGTCTCACACTGATCTAGGAAAAATTGGACAAACACATAGCCAATTCTCAGCCTTCCTTGAGCCTACCTTGCTCATGAAATTCCAAAAGAATTAGGCTCCTATTAAATAGGAAAAATTCCATTCCTTGATTGTGCAATCCATCATGGAATCCTCATGACTTTATAATTGCACTCAGGAAATTTTCTATCAATACAACTAATAGTTATGTTCCCTTTAACCTTTGTCTCAATTGGGTATTCCTCAGATCTCACATGCATGCAACTATTAATAGTGAATTATCAGTTATCTGATTGATCATTACTTTTGAATTAAATCTAATTTAATTCATTGGACCTCTCACTAACTCATCACTCAGTCAGAACTAGTTAAACTAATTTTAGCTCAATTAATTGAGTTAACTGATTCACA
The DNA here is from genome assembly GCA_034641835.2 of Pinus albicaulis. Classification (NCBI taxonomy): domain Eukaryota; kingdom Viridiplantae; phylum Streptophyta; class Pinopsida; order Pinales; family Pinaceae; genus Pinus; species Pinus albicaulis. Next base: position 1,343,215,113 of record CM076581.1, on the reverse strand, counting down.
CATGCATCCCACTAGTGCATTAACTGTAACTCAACCCCCAAAATATTAGGATCACTCTATATGCCTCATCTTAGACCCTAAACTCGAATTTCCTGAGCTAACTCAGTCACCATGACTTCTTTAACTGATACAAGTTGTTATGAGATGAAAATACAATTTAAACAAAGTTACCGATCAAACAAGAATTATTACCTCAAAACGAGAACTCTAACAAAAAAAACATCAAAAAAACAACCCCAAAATGAAAATTGTTATTCTAGAATAACCTTTTTTTTTTCAAGGTAAATTTTCAACATTTTTGAAAATGGAAATAAAAGCCAATTTTTTTTTGTGCAAAAAACAACCCGAAAAGGAAAAAATTCAAAAAAAAAACATAATTAGACTAAAAATAAAATAAAATGTTAACCCAAAAAAACAAAAAAAAACATTAGGAATTTGGCTTCTGTGATCCATAGATTTTGTGTAATAATTTTCGGTGAAAATCACATAACATAAATTTCTGTTGACGCGTTTCGAACCAACCAGTGTGGTTCATCGTCAAGACAAGATGAGCAATCTGATCAGGAACAAGTTTAAGTAGATCAAGACATCTCCAACTAGCCGTTGGAAAAACGGCTAGTTTAACTGGAATAGGAAGAATTTTATTTATAGTATTAATTCTATTATATTTCAAAATTTTTAATTATATTTTAATTATAAATTCTATATAAAATAAAAAATCAAACCTAATCAAATAAATACATAAGTAATAATAATAATACTTAATTACAATAATGCCAATATCAACTAGATTCTAAAATTTTTTATTTTTATTTTTAATATAAAAATCTATTAGTAAATTTGGTAATTCATAAATGGAAACAATAAAAATCACAATTCATGTATAGAAATCATTTTTAAAAATCATAATTCTAATAAAAACAAGTAATTTCTATATAAAAATCTTATAAAATGACAAATTGCAAAATTATAAAATAATAATACTTAATTAATTAATTTAAGATTACTAGAGAGGTAAGTTTCCCGATAAAATTAAAATTAAAAATAGAAATAAATAAATAAAATAAAAAATAAAAAAATAAAGAGTAAATGAATATAAATATAAGTAAGTAAACAAAAAATAATCAAATAAATAAAGAAAAATATAAATAAATAAATAAATAATACTAATAAAAATAAAAATAAGATAAAAATAAAAATTCATAAAAATAAAAATAAAAATAAAATAAAAAATAAAAATAAAATTAAAAATAAAAATAATAATAAATAAAAATTAATAATAATAATAAATAAATGAATGAATAAAATCAAAATTAAAAAATATAAAAAATAGAAATAGAAATAAAAATAAAAATAATAATAATAATAATAAATTAATTAATTAAAATTTAAAAAATAAAAATAAATAAATAAATAAATAAAAATAAATAAAAATAAATAATAAATAATAAATAAAAAATAAATAGATAAAAAATTAAAATTAAAATAAAAACAAAACAAAATTACTAATCAAAACCAAATTAATAAAATAAAAGGAGCATACAATTTGGATAGAGAGATAAATATCGAGATTAAAAAATATAAAAATAAATAAATAAATAAATATATTTAAGAGTAGACGCGGGAATCCGGCATGCGCTGGCATCCACCCATCATCCCTATTAAGGTTAACCGGCCTCTTTTCTATTTCCAAGGCTTCCCTCAACTTTCGGTGGTGGAAGTGGTCAATTGTTGCAATAACCCTAGTATCTTCAATACAAATATGGTGATTTGTTTTTTCAACATGCTCTGCCAAGGCAGAGGACCGAGATCTACCATGTCTAAGGTCAGCAACATGTTCATGAATTCTTTGGTTAATTGATCGACCAGTTTCACCAATGTAAGGTGTCCCACAGGAACACGGAATCAAATAAACACCCTTACCATCCATCGGGCAAATCGGGTCTTTAACAAATCTAAGAGAACTACGGATAGTGCGGAGAGGCTTGAAAGTTGAAGAGACAGTATGTTTCTTCAAGATCCTTGCGATTTTATCAGTAGTACCTTGGATAAAAGGAAGGTGAACTCCTGATGACCGATCGCAAGGATCCTTCTTAACCTTAGGACCTTTCTCAGCTTTTTGAAAAGCTCTAAGACATTGAGTTCTGCTATAGCCGTTCTTACAGAAGACATTAAGGAGATGGGATTTTTCACCTTCAAAGAGGCCGGTTAACCTTAATAGGGATGATGGGTGGGATGTTAGCAGATGCTGGATTCCTGCGCTTCACTCTTAGTTTATTTATTTATTTATTTATTTTTATATTTTTTAATCTCGATCTTGATTCCTCTATCCAGTTGTATGCTCCTTTTATTTTATTAATTTGGTTTTGATTAGTAATTTTGTTTTGTTTTTATTTTAATTTTAATTTTTTATCTATTTATTTATTATTTATTATTATTATTATTATTATTTTTTATTTTTTTTATTTTTTTTTAATTTTAATTAATTTATTTATTATTATTATTTTTATTTTTATTTTTATTTCTATTTTTATTTTTTATATTTTTTAATTTTTATTTTAATTTTTATATTTTTTAATTTTGATTTTATTCATTCATTTATTTACTATTATTATTAATTTTTATTTATTATTATTTTTATTTTTTATTTTATTTTTATTTTTATTTTTATGAATTTTTATTTTTATCTTATTTTTATTTTTATTAGTATTATTTATTTATTTATTTATATTTTTCTTTATTTATTTGATTATTTTTTGTTTACTTACTTATATTTATATTCATTTACTCTTTATTTATTTATTTTTTATTTTATTTATTTATTTCTATTTTTAATTTTAATTTTATCGGGAAACTTACCTCTCTAGTAATCTTAAATTAATTAATTAAGTATTATTATTTTATAATTTTGCAATTTGTCATTTTATAAGATTTTTATATAGAAAGTACTTAATTTTTTATTGAGTATGATTTTAAAATGTTTTCTATACATGAATTGTGATTTTTGTGTTTTCCATTTATGAATTACGAATTTACTAATAGATTTTTGTAAAAATAAAAGGCACAAAAAAATTAGAATCTAGTTGATATTGGCATTATTGTAATTAAGTATTATTATTATTACTTATGTATTTATTTGATTAGGTTTGATTTTTTATTTTATATAGAATTTATAATTAAAATATAATTAAAAATTTTGAAATATAATAGAATTAATACTATAAATAAAATTCTTCCTATTCCAGTTAAACTAGCCGTTTTTCCAACGGTTAGTTGGAGATGTCCTGATCTACTTAAACTTGTTCCTGATCAGATTGCTCATCTTGTCCTGACGATGAACCACACTGGTTGGTTCGAAACGCGTCGACAGAAATTTATGTTATGTGATTTTCACCGAAAATTATTACACAAAAAAAACATTTTTTTTTTAAGTTATAAAAAAAAATCCAAATACAAACAAAACTGATAAAATTTAAAAACTAAAATTAAAAATTAAAAAATAATTGAAATTAAAAAAAAAAAATTTAAATAATTTAAATAATTAAAGTTGAAATTAAAATTAAGAAAAAAAAAAAAACATTAAAATAATAAAAAATTAACTAAAAAATAAAAAATAAAAATTTAAAAAGCGAAGTAAAATTAAAATTTTGAAATAATAAAAATTTATATTAAAAAGAAACTTTTAAAATAATAGAGAAAAACTATATATATATATATATATTTTAAAATAAGTTAAGAATTAAAAAACAAATAAATTTTAAAAATTAAATTAAATTTAAAAAAAAATATATTATATTTTAATAAATTTTAAATTTTAAATTAAATTTTAAAATTAGAAACTATATTTAAAAAAAGAAAAAATTAATAAATTAAAAAATAAGTAAATTAAATTTTAAAAAATATATATTATTAAAAATAATAATACCAACCTATATAATTTTAAAAATATATTTTTATTTTTATTTTCAAATATATAGTTTTAAATATAAAATTATATTGAAATTAAATTTTAATACATTTAAAAATAATAATAATTAAAAATACTAAAAAAAAACATAAACATTAATTTTAATTTTAAATAAATTTAATTTTTATTTTAATAAATAAATAAATAAAATTTAAAAAAATTAATATATAATTTTAATAAATTAAAAAAAAAACAGAAAAATTAATAAATTAAAAAAAATATATTAAATTAAATTAAATTAAATGAAAAAAATTGGGCTGCCTAGCTGGCGGCAAGGGTCGGCCCGTGCACGAGCAGGGAGATGAATCACCCTATCGTCCAAGTGGTAGCTTGGGTCAGCCCGTGGGCAGGTGGGGAGTTGCACGTAGCACCCTGCCTACCCACGGGCTGGCTGAAGCCACCACTTGAGCAAGAAAGTGATTCTCGAAATCCCCCCCCCCCCTGGCCCAAGTGGCAATTGGGGTTGGCTCGTGGGTGAGCTGGGAGCTACGTGAGAATCTCCCTCCCACCCAAGTGGTGGTTGGGGCTGACCTGTGGGCGGGCTGGGAACTATGCACAACTCCCAACCGGCCCCAACCGCCACTTGGGCAGGAGGGCGATTATCAGAATCAATCTCTTGCCCAAGTGGCGACGGGGGTCGGCCCGTGGGCAATAAGGGATTCGTGTGCATCTCCTCACCCCCGCATGAGCTGTCCCCCACCGCCACGTGGGTGGGAGGGAAATTGGCCCATTTTTTTTAATTTAATTTAATTTGTTTTCTAAATTTATTAAAATTTAATAAATAAAAAATTTAATTAATTTTTTATTTTAAAAATTAATTTAACTTTTTTAATTTATTAAAATTATATATGTATATGATGATGATGATGATGATGGTTAACGTCCACTGAGACTAATATTTGGTCTATTGGACCTAAAGAAAAGAGTTATTTAATTTTATTTAAGATTTTATTCCTATGCTCAAAAATCTTGGAGAAAAGCCTCCTGAGCTCACTATAATTTTGACATCTTAAAAGGCTAGGAAGGTCAGTATTGCAACAAAGATTATGAAATTGAGCTCTAATGTGGTTGTATGCGGGGTACTCTAAGAGGAAGTGATTTTCTTCCTCGATGTTCATATTCTCACAGAGATGGCAGATCCTTTCCATCCATGGTGTTTTAGAAACTATCCAACGACCTGTTTCACTATGGAGCTCATGAGAGTTCATTCTAATATTGGCTATATTAATTTTCTTCTTTGAGCTAGTTAAAATAGAGAGATACTTTTGATCTTCTAAGGTGGGGTTGATGACCTCCTTATAATACCTTAATTTTCTTTTAGCTGCTAGATCTTTCTCACACCACATTTTTTCTTTGAAATTAGAAGTAACAATTTTTTTAATGTTATTGATGTTTTGCAATGCAACATTCTCGTCGATCTCCCAATGGTTTAACCAGGCCCTGGTGTCTTTATACCAACCTCGTTTAAGCCTTAGGTGATTTTGGTTGGAATTTAAAGCTAGCTTAGGAAGTCTATGGTCTCCTATGCTATTGAGCTTGTGCTTGTACAACAAAAGCCTAGTCATAGCTAGGCTCTCGATAGGGGAAAGACCCACTTCTATAAGGAGAATAGGATAGGGTGTATTGCTTTTAATTTTAAGGTTATATGTTATAAAACACTTCTGGATTTGCTCAATATTTCTCCAGGATTCTCTAGAGATGCTGCAACCCCAAACCTCACATCCATATAAGATAACAAGAGTGACTAAAGTTTCAAAGAGGAACTTCTTTCTATCCCACATTACGAGGTTTGTTGTTTTACAATTATTTTCAAGACCAAAATAAGCTTTCCACCCCCCATTATTCCTTTTCTGAATGCTATAGTTCTACTTGAGCTTGTGATGAATATTAATTCCTAGGTACTTGTAAGAAGACACTTCCTCCATAAAATTAGCATAAGTGTCCTTCTTGGATTTGATAATCATAACTTTTGTTTTGTCAGTGTTAACAGACATACTCATGGTAGAGCAGAAATCCTTAAGAAGTCTGAGTTTCTTATCAAGATCAGATGGGCACCTTGCGAGAAGAACAATATCGTCAGCATAGAGAAGAAGGATGATGACTGTCCCAGCTAAGATCGTGCCAGCACATCCTGCTTCCTCTAAACAACCATCTAGCTTGTCGATGTAAATTCCAAATAGGGTAGGGGAGAGGGGGCAACCTTGTTTAACTCTGATATTACACTTAATATCTTTCGACCACCCCTCATTGCTCTTTAACTTGGCAATTACATTCTCGTATAACCTTATAGTGGCCGCTCTTAGCTCAAAAGGAACATTTAGCTCTTCTAATATATTCCATAGGTTATTTCTAGGAACTGTATCGAAAGCCTTTCTAAAGTCCACAAAGAAAAAGAAGAGATTGGATTTATCATTGTAGCATTCCTCCATAATGATCCTAAGCATAACGAGGTGGTCCGTTGTTGAGTGCTTCCTTCTAAAACCCGCTTGGCCTTTAGCCCGCTTACCTTCACTTTCAAGCCAAATGCTCAACTTCTTTTCCGAAATAATACCATATAACTTGGCTAAGAGAGGGTTGATCATAATTTTTCAATAATTAGAGGGGTTATTTGTATCCCCGCTTTTAAAAATTAATATATATATTTATTTTATTTTTTTCATTTTTTTTTTTCAATTTTTTTTTTTTTAATTTTCTTAATTTCATATTTATTTTTGGTTTTTAATTCTTAATTTATTTTAAAATTTTAATTTTAAAAGAGTTTTTTTAAATTATATATATATATATATATATATATATATATATATATATATATATATATATATATATATATATATAAAATTTTGTTTTGGGTTTTTTAAACTATTTTAAAATGTTTTTTTAAATATAAAATTTTATTATTTTAATTTTTTTTGAATTTTTTCCATTTATTTATAAATTTTTTGATTTTTTTTATTTTTCTTATTTTTTTTAAATTTTTTTATAAGTTAAATTTATTTTCTTTTACATTTTTATTGGTTTTTTATTTTTTTATTTGATTTTTTTACACGTTTTTTTATTTTATTTTTATGTTTTATTACCAACATGAAAATCACTACTCTAAGAAAAGAATAGGTAGTTCAGGATCACCACTTTTCAAGATCGACATGAAAATCATGACATTTAAAAAAAAATAATAAGAAAATTTAAATACCAAAAATATGCTAAAAAAAGGAGTGATTCTGCATCAACACTTTTCAAAATCGACACGAAAATCATGACATTTAAAAAAAAAATCAGAAGAAAATTTAAAGTGCCAAAAATATGCTCCAAAAAAGAGGGTGATTATGCATCACCACTTTTCAAAGTTGGGTGTTTTTTTGCTGCCTCAAAAAAGCAGGTACCAGATTATGCATCATAAATCCTTCACTAGTGTGCATCATAATTTCCTCACCAATGTGCATCAGAATTTCCTCATTAATGTGCATCGTAAATTCCTCACCAGTGTGCATCAGAATTTCCTCACCCATGTGGGTGCATTTTCTTGTTGAATTTCAACATTATCCTTAAGAGCCTTTTGGATGTATTGGCTCTTTTGGATCCAATCTTTGGCCTTTGAGGCCCAATTTTCTCCAAAAACGATGTCAGCAAAATATAAAGCAGCATAACCATATAGTGTGTGGAAAGGAGACATACCAATGGACATATGATGTGTGGTGTTGTAGCAGTACTCTCACAAGTGTAGCCATTCAATCCATCCCTTATGTTGCCCGATCACATAATTCTTGAGATAGCCCTCTAGCCACTTTTTTACCATCTCTGTCTAATCTTCGGTCTATGGGTGATAAATGGTGCTCGGGATGAGCTCCATGCCCACTACTTTGAAAACCTCCTGCCAAAATGCCCCCATAAATTGGTTGTATCTATCATTGACTATAGTTTTAGGGAGTCTGTGCAAGCGGAAGACCTCCCTTATAAATAACAACTTTGCTACCTAAGAAGTTGAATACCATGTTGGAATGGAAAATAAATGTGCATACTTGGTCAGTCAGTCAACCACCACATAAATACAACCCTTCCCATGCACTGTAGGAATCCCTGTGATGAAGTCCATAGAGATACTCTCCCATTTCCCCTCAATAATGGGGAGAGGCTACAACAATCTTGCTAGGTGAGTCAACTCCCCCTTGTTCCTCTTATGGGCCTCACACTCCTGCACATATCTCAACACGCCCCCCTTGCATCCCTTCCATTTGAAGAGCTCTCTCACTGCCATGTATGTCTTCTTGAACCCTTGATGCCCTGATAATGGAGAATCATGAGCTACATGAAGTATCTGCTCCCTCAATTGCAAGATCAAAACTAGAAATATGTGCCCCTTATACTAGATATTCTCAGCCATCCCCCAGTAGCGATCATCTGTGTGAATTCCCTCCAAGATCTCACATGTTCATCGATATTTGGAGTACTCAACTAATAACTATGCCTTCCATTCATGGAAAATTCTCATGAATGAAAGGCCGATAGGTCTCTTGGAGAGGGCATTTGCAACCACATTGTGCTTCCTCCGCACATAATCAATATCAAAATTGTAGGCCTGCACCTTGCTGACCCACTTTTGCTTCCCGTGAAGTGGCAAAGACTGTTATGATCTATCTTCACTCGAAACCAATTACCCACCAAATACTACCAGAACTTGGCCAATGCATACATTATGGCCAGCATCTTCTTGTTGTATATGGAATACAACCTCTCATGAAGTAGGATCTTTCAGCTCTCTAAAGCAATGGGGTGCTCATCTTGGGACATGACTTCCCCAATCCCCTCACCTGATGCATCACACTCTAATGTGAAAGACTATGTGAGTTTTAGAAGTGCCAATACCAAGAAACTACTCATCACCTCCTTGAGGCGATCAAAAGCTTCCTGAGCCCCATCTATCCATGTAAAATCCCCCTTCTTGGTCATATCTATGAGAGGTGATGCTACCTGTGAGAATCCCTTAACAAAAAAAATTTAATAACTCTGAATGCCCAAGAACCCCCTTAGCATTGCCACATTTATAGGTATCAGCCAATCCCAAATGGCCCTGATCTTCTCCTCAGACACCTTGAACCCATCTATGCCAATAATGTGTCCCAATTAAAGCATCTCTATCAGCCAAAATTCACACTTGGAAAACTTGGCATAGAACTGTTACTCCTCTAAACTTGTGTAACACTGTCTTTAGGTGTTGCAGGTGCTCCTCGCATGTCCTGCTATAAGTCAGGATTTCATCAAAGAAAAATAGCATGAATATTCTCAACTTCCCCTTAAAAACATGGTTTATGCATGACTAGGAAGTGGTAGGGGCGTTGGTAAACCCAAAAGGCATGACCAGGAACTTGAAATTCCCATAATGACACATGAAGGTTGTCTTTGGAATGTCCTGATCCCTCACCCAAATCTGATGATGCCCCAACTAAAAATCTATCTTAGAGAAGAATTGATCTCCTCTAAGCTCATCCATCATCTCATCAATACACGGTATGGGATATTGATTCTTCAACGTCCCCTTATTGAGCACCAAATAATCAATTCACATATGCAAAGTCCCATCCTTCTTCTTCACGAATATAATTGAAGAACCGAAGAGGCTCGAGCTCAATCTAATGTGGCCCAATGACAAAAACTCCCAGATGGCTCACTCAATCTCATCCTTGTATTCTTTGGGATTCCTATAGTGGGTGGTGATTACTGCCTATACACCAGGCTCCAACTCTATGGTGTGTTCAAACCACATGCTTGGTGGCTTTCCTGGTGGTACGTCTCCAAAAACTACTAACTATCTATCCAATATGGCTTGTATGTCTAGATGTCGTGGCTTGGTCGGTTCCCTAGCCTCTGAAATAATCAACTCCATTTCCCATGCTATGTCCCCATGCTTCAATTCGGCCTCCATATGGTGATATGAAACTATATGTGGGAGATATGAGTGCATGCCCCAAAGAACTACTAGCTTACCATCTGGTTTGGTAAACTCCATCTCGAGCTTCCTCCAATCGATGGTAGTTTAGCCAAGGGAATACAACCATTGGACATCCATCGCCAGATTGGTGTCTAGTATGTCCACCACAAAGAAATGATCTATTATCGAAGAGTTCCCCATGGCCATTGTTAAAGTAGGAACCTATCAACTGCACTGTTATGAAAACAGCTCCAAAAATAGAAGAAAAGAGAGATCAATGCCTTTGAAATTAGCCACTTCGAGGGGGAAACCTATTTTACATTACATAAGTGAATAATTTTTGGATGATTCAAATGAAAAAACCTCCTTTATATATATAGGAGTTAGTGGGGTCACAATATAATCCTAGCCGACCTAACAATAATAATGTAAGGGCACAACAATAATGATAGAAGGGTTTTATGGGGCACAATAATAACAATATGAGGACTACAAGGGTACAAAAATAAGAATAAGAGGGCTACACTAACAAAAATAAGGGACTACATTAGTAATATAGGGACTTAACATTCCCCTCTCCTTCAAAAAAGTGTTGTCCTCAACGCTTGAGTAGCTCTGGATGCTTCTGTAAAAATTCTCATCCTTCCATGTGGAATATTTAGTGGGTAAGTTCTTCCACTTGATGAGATACTCTAAAATTGATCAGCTTCGTAGCTCTTGAGTTATTTTTTCCATGACTGCTTTAGGTTCCAATATGATTTTTCCTTCCACATCAAGGTCTGTCAATATTTTTTGAACTGGAATTTTGTCACCTATAACCTTCCTTATGCATGAAACATGGAAAAGTTGGTGCACTCGAGAAGAAGCAGGAAGCTCCAATTTGTATGCCATAGTACCAATATTTTGCAATAGCTTGTAAGGACCATATTACTTTGGTGATAATTTATTATCCTTCTTAGCTTGCTTGAGGGACATTTGTTTGTATGATTGTAGCCATAAAATACCCAGTCTCCTAAATTAAAAATTCTCTCACTGCGATGTTGATCTTCTTGTTGTTTCACTCAATTTTGTGTCAAATTTAGGTTATCCTTTAAGAGTTGGATAACTTGTTTTCAATGCTCGATATGATATTCCACTGCTTGAACCTTATAATTTTCTTTTAAATATGATGTGATGGATGGTGGATGATATCCATAAAGTGGCATAAATGGGGCCATTTTTGCTGCAGTATGGAAGGAAGTGTTATACTACCATTCAACCAAAGGTAACCACTTGACCCATTATGTTTGTTTATCTGATACAAAACAACGAAGATATCATTCCAAACATTTGTTCACTATCTTAGTTTTCCCATAGGATTGAATATGATAAGATGAGTTATGGGCTAGTTGAGCACCCAAACAAGAAAATAATTTTGTCCAAAAATTTCCACTGAAAATAGGATCTCTGTCACTTACAATAATCTTTGGGTTTCCATGTAGCTTTTAAATTTTTTCCATAAATGTAGTAGAAATTTTACTTGCTTTAAATGGATGAGATAATGCACAAATGTGGTTCTACTTGGTAAGTCTATCAACTACCACCATGATGACACCCCTTTCATTCGGAATTAGGTAAGCCTATGATAAAATCCATTGAAACCTCCTACCAACGTTAACTTTGAATTAGGTAAGCCTATGATAAAATCCATTGAAACCTCCTCCCAAATTTGACTTGGAAAGGGTAAAGGTTGTAGCAGACCCAGGGTCTTATTTGTCTCAACATTATTTTGCTGGAAAACCAAATATTCTGCCACAAAATTTTGAATATCAGATTTAAGGCCATCCCAAAAAAAATATTTCTTCACCATGTGGTAAGTTTTTAAAAATCTTGAGTGTACTCCTATGGGAGAGGTGCGCAATTCCAAAATAATATTTTGTTTTAGTTGGGAATTCTTACAAATATATAAGTGATATTTGTACCATAAGGAATCATTTTTCCAACTAAATGTATCAGATGTACTAGGATCTTTCTCTAACATTTGAATGAGTATCCACACTACTTAATCATTCTTCTATTCCTCCCTTGCTTTAGTTATCCAATCTGGTTGGATAATAGAAATGGCACAAAGAAATGCTTCCACCTCCTCATCCTTTCTTGAGAGTGCATATGCAACAACATTTAGCTTCCATTTTTTGTAGATGATTTCAAAGTCATAACCCAACATCTTTGTGACCCATTTTTTTTGCTCTTCTAAAGATAGTCTTTGTTCCAAAATGTATTTAAGACTATCATGATCAGTTTTTACCTTGAAGTGTCTTTCCATTAGGTAAGGTCGCCATTTATTTAGTGCATGTGGTATTTCCAAAATTTCTTTCTCATAAATAGCTTTCTATAAATACTTGCCTTTGATTTCACGACTTTAAAAATCAATGGATCTTCCTTCTTGCATTAAAACAACAACAATTCCATTTCCTGAGGCATCACATTCCACAATAAAGGATTTTGTGAAGTCTGGTGTAGCTAAGACTGGTGCTAGGCACATTTCCTCTTTAAGATGTTAAAAGGCCTTAGTTTCTTCAGGAATCCATGAAAATGCATCTTTCTTCAATAATGTTGTTAGAGGTGCTACTATTCTCCCATAATTCTTAACAAACTTGTGATAATACCCTGTTAACCCGAGAAATCATCACAACTTCTTTATGGTTGTGGGGAATTTCCATTCCTTAATGGCTTTAATTTTGTTAGGGTCTACCTTAACACCCTCCTGAGATAAAATATGACCCAAATATTCCACCTCTTGTACTTCAAAGAAATATTTGGAGGTTTTTTCATATAATTGTTTCTCCTCCAATAGTTTGAGCACCCTGTCAACATGTTGAACATGATCCTTCCAAGACTTGTTGTAGATTATTATATCATCAAAAAATACTAACACAAATTTTCTAAGGAAGGGTTTAAAAATGGAATTCATAAACCCTTGAAATGTAGAAGGTGCATTGGTAAGGCCAAAAGGCATGACCAAAAATTCATAATGACCATCATGAGTTCGAAATGTTGTTTTCAGAATATATTCAGTCTTCATTCGAATTTGATGATATCTTGAACGAAGATCCAACTTGGTAAAATAAATTGCTCCATGTAATTCATCCAATAATTCATCAATCACAAGACTGGGAAATTTTCTTTAAGAGTGAGCTTATTCAGCTCCCTATAATCTCGACACATTTGCCATGATTCATACTTATTGTGCACCAATACTACTGGAGTAGAGAAAGAACTTTGACTAGGTTGATTTATACCAGCCTCTAACATTTCTGAAATCATACATTCAATTTTTCTCTTTTTTGACATAACGATATCTGTAAGGCCTGATGTTTGGAGGAACACTTCCTGGAATCAAATGAATAGAATTATCATGATCAAGAATAGGTGGGAGTCCTTTGGGAGTTTAAAACACTTTGGAATTATTGTCTAAGAATTTTTCAAGATCTAGAGAAATAGATAATTTTGATTTTGGTGAGCATAATTGTCCAACTCCGCCTCGTTGTTATTTCTTCAGAATATTTGTCATGAAATTAGAGCTTATTATCTTTCCCTACATCCCTGTGATACCACATAATTCAACTTCCTTTCCTTTCGAAAAAAAATTCAAGAAAAGCTCTTGAAAATTAAAAGCTACCATCCCCAAAGATTGTAATCATTGTACTCCTAGTACACCATCATCACTTCCCATTGGAATGGAAAGCATTTGACTATTCAATACATATTCCCCCATGGTTATATTGATATTATGGCAATTTCTAGAGCAATTTATAGTCCCTCCATTCACAACCATCACTTAACACTCTGGTGCTAGGTATTGGAAGAAATTCAATTCCTTGGCTACCTTACAATGAATGAAATTATGGGTACTACCTGAATAAATCAACATTATTACATTTTTTTTCTTGATATGTCCTTATATCTTGGGAGTTTGAGGAGTCATAATTCCTCCCAATGCATTACAAGATATGGTTGGACTCATTTCTTCTTTCTCTAGGGTTGGTTCCTGGTGTATATCCTCTTCTTTTGAAGTTTCTTGTTCATTTTCTTCCTCCTCTTCACAATCTATGTAAAATAATGTATTCTTAGCACACTTATGGAATTTAGTGTATTTGCTATCACAAATGTATCAAATCCATTTTTCTCTTTTTTCTTCCAATTGTTGTGTTGTCAACCTTGTAGGTTGTGGAAGTCTAGGAGTAGCAACACTTCCATATTTATAAATGTGAGTGGTAGGCTTCCTTGTCGCCATAATTTTACTTTCAATTTTTATTTCCAACCTAAATGCCTTCTCCAATGAATCGGGTTCCCAAAGGCGAACCTCATGTTGGATGTTATCCTTTAAAGTCCCTATGAAGACATCAATCATGTGTTCCTCTAGAATATCAGTTACCCTTATATGCAATTTTTGGAATTCCTCAATGTTCTCCACAATTGAACCCTTTTGTTTGAGATTTATCAATTGGCTAAAGAAGTTTTTGCTCTTTGTATCCTCATAATGTGCCATCATTTCCTCCATAAAAATTGACCAAGTGACAATATTTTTATGAGAGAAAAGCCATCGATACCATACAAATGTATTTTGTTCTAAATGTGAAGTTTCAATGTGTACCTTTTGTGTGTTTTTCACATTATGGAGATCAAAATATTGCTCCATCTGTAGTATCCATGTTACGCGATCCTTGCCATCAAACTTCCTCATATTGTTCTTTGGAATATGGTGGGTCTTCAATCCAACATTAGAGTTTATGAAATCACTATTAACATTTTTTTTTTCTCATCATGAGTTTCCTATACTAATTTTTCGCCATTAGGAATCATTTATTGTATAAAAAATTTCAAACTTATCTCCAAACCTTCCATGTCTACTTTTAGATCATTCTTCATGTCTTCCATGTTTTCTTTCATTTTTTCATCTATCTTAGCTTCCATGTCATCCATCCTATCTTCCATGCCATCCATCTTAGCTTCCATTCCATTCTTCAAAGCTTCCATGCCTTTCTTCAAACCATCCATCTTAGCTTCCATGCCTTTCTTCAAAACATCCATTTAATTTTTCGTTGCTCTCTATGAGAGAGAAATTTGTGCACTTGGTATTGTAATTTTGATATATCATGTTGCACTTCTTCCTCTTCATGAGTCATAGTAGATCCTTCTGAGGGCTTAATGGGTGTTGGATTCTTTTTAGGGGCCATTTTAGAACACAAATATTGATATCTATGCTTCAATATTCCCTTGGAATCACTTCAAACAGATTTTTCAAACAAGACTTATGCAATTTGAAAAAAATACACATTTTTTTATTGCTTTTGAGGAGCTCAATTTTGAAATTGATGTGTCTCTAGAATTTCGGATCCCTGAGATTTTAGCTTTGGTCCTTTAGTAGCCCTCTCAACCTTCTTTATAATTCCATGGGTCAGACCTGATTTGTATTCTTCAAGGAAATTTTTTCCTAATATCCCGCAATGACCTAATTATGGACTAGTTCAGTAGAGCGAAATTTTACAGCATGCCACATGTCACTGTTTCCTCCTTTGGCTATGAAATTGATATACAATAAACCAAATTTCATGTGATTTCAACCACTTTTTACAGAACTCCAATCTGATTCTCAGAGAGAGAGTTGTGATGATTTCCCCAAGGTCACCTCTTTGAGATGAAATTCGAGATCCTACAAAAACCCACAGATCATATCTCCAAAAATATTACAAACCAAGATTTGAAATTTTTTCACGATGTTCATATGGATTTCTTTGCAAATGGATTTTTTTTTAGCTTCTGAACCTTCGTAGAAAAAAAGTTATAGTGAAAATTCCACGATGACCTATTTGAAGCAGCGAAACCCTAGAATCCAAAGCTCTGATACCAAATGTTATGAAGCCAGATCCAAAAATAGAATAAAAGAGAGATCATCACCTCAGAAATCAACCACTTCGAGGGGGAAACCTCCTTTACATTGCATAAATGAACAATTATTTGATGATTCAAATGAAAAAACCTCCTTTCTATATATAGGAGTCCATGGGGTCACAATATAATCCTAGCCAACCTAAAAATAATAATGTAAAGGCACAAAAATAACAATAGTGGGGTTTTATGGGGAACAATAATAATAATATGGAGACAATAGGTGTACAAAAATAACAATAAGGGGGCTACACTAACAAAAATAAGGGATTACACCAGTAATATAGGGACCTAACATGCATTGCATAGTCCTATCCCCCAGTACTAGCACTGAAAACACCTCAAACTAAACATTGGTGATGCCTCTCCTATGGACCATCTAAGCATCAATAAAATTGTGGGTGGCCCCACTATCGACTAAGACCGAGACACTCAACCCTTGCATAGTGCCTCTGATCCTCATGGTCAGAAACTTGGGTACCCCATACAAAGAGGTAAGGACTCCCCTAGATTGTGTAAAAGATGCTCCTCCTAGTGGATGTGGTGGTGGTGGTGCTCTCTATAATGGCCCCTCGCAGTATCCCCCATAAAACTCCAACTCCACCTCATCCTCTTGACCATTGTCTGAGAATATGTCGATATAATGGCCCTTTCCCACTTTGCATCGATGGCTTGGTTCCCACAGTTTTCAACATGTAAAACACAACTTCCTCCTACTGAGGTATCTCCTAGTCTCATCATCCAACTACCCTCGCTATTGGGTTGCTCTCTGTACTGGTGGTGGTTTAGCATCATCCCCTTTTTTAGGGTAGGGAGTGTGTGGTGGAAAAGGTTTCCATGTCTTGGGGATGGCCACGTGCAAGTCTTTCATACAAGTCATGACCTCCAGTCGAGTAGAGGGTTTACATGACTTCACCAGTCCATGCATGCTCTATCAACCACTCTAAAAATGTGTACACCTTGATAGCATCTGAAAAATTAGTCACCATGAATAAAACCATCAGGAACTCCAAAATATAATTCTCTAGATGTCATCTCTACCTCAGCTAGATCAGCTCCCCGAAGTGAGCCTCTCAATCCCTCTCAAAAAAATTCTCCACTACTCTCCACGTGAAATCCTCATATTAGTTCATGTTAGCATGTCCCATAGTGGACAAGCCATGAAACCACCAATCGTGTGCCTCTCCTTCCAAAGGTAATGTGGCCATTTTAGTGGCCTCCACCTCCACCATCTTGTTGAGCTAGAAATATGTGTCCAAATTCTCCACCCAAGCACGACTTGTGCACTTGGTAGTGCCATCCTACATGGGGAAGAACATTATCTCACTTTTATGCTGCAATTCAGAGCTCTACGTGCCCTTACCTTCTCATTCTACTTGAGCTGGAAATAATCTTTAAAGGTTAGTCCTACTTTGAAGTCTTCTCCCATGGATTTCCACTCTCTGAAATAATCTCCAATAGGAATTTGATCATCAAATCCTCCTTTTTAACTCGGTGCCAAGCATGGGAAAGAAGGAAGTGTGGCTCTAGTTGGCCCACTAGAGGATGGCAGTTGTGCATTAGGTGAATGGTGGTCATCCTATTGAGAGTCTTTGGAAGTCTCTCCAAATATAAAATCCTGTTGATTTCTCCTCTCTCGGTTCTGCATTTTTATCTCATCTAATGTATCCTTCTATCCCTTTTCCAAATCACTCAGGGCATTCAAGAGACTGTCAAAGACCATATCTTCCTTTCAATTGGGCTCCCCCATATCCTCTACTATCACAACCTTCCCATGGTCCTCAGTATATGGAGTAATCTCTAGCTACCTCTCTCTGCTCCAGTACCTTTGCCCACTATAAGAAATATTTTTTCTATCCTCCTCACTCATAGGAAGAGTTATATCATGATTGAGACAAGATCTAGACTTTGATACCACTGTAATGTTCCAAAATATGAAAAGCATTGATATGCAAACACATAGAAAATTTACAGCACAAAAATTTTAAAACAATTTAGTAAACTTCCAAAACAATAAAAAAATATGGAAGCAACTGAGCCATTTTGTTGTAAATGGTGCAAGAGTACAAATATATGGAAGGAATGCACCTAGGCTTGCCTTTTTGGCAAGAAAAGAAATGGCCAGGTGAAGCAATGATAACCCAAAAATTGTCCAAATTTTTCTTTGCGTTTCCCCAGTAAATATAAATTGTCTGCTACAAATATATGGCTAAAAACACCACCTAGGGTGCTAAGAAAATTCTAAAAATTTATTTTTGATATCCTTGTAAGAAAACCCAGAAAAAACCCATAAATGGTTTGGCCTGGTTTTGACTTTCCAAAATCAACCCCTAAAATCCCTACACTCTCCTATAGATGTTGAAGCATGATGTCTATCAAACCACCAGAAAAATCCTCCCCAAACATTCCAAAAATGTAGCAATCAACTCCACTAATACTTACCTTATTTCTCCCGACAAGAAATAGCCCCAATGGCTGAGACTCAATCTGCTCAATTTCTCTCTTCTACATTGGCCCCAAAGTCTGCAAAATCACTGTTGAATATTGCTTCCACTTCCAGCCCTCAAACTCACCCAATAGCCAAAAAATATATTGTGCCTCCTCCTCCTAATTTCTCTCAACAATGTCCCTTTGGAAGTCTATTGCATTGTCCACACTACACCCATTACTGTGTCCTCCAGAAATACGCATTGTTGGGAAAAACTGAATAAAATTGTTGGAAATATCTCAAAAAATCTCCTCTGGATGATAATGTATGAACCTATCTAGGGTGGCACTCGAAGTCCCCTGAAGAAAGGGTGAGTTCTCCACTTGGAAAACTCTTTCTAAACAGTAAGTGACATGGCTAAACAACTCGAGCAACATAATCAAATTCAACAAGACAAGAATGAAAAATGAAGTGTGATGCCTTCTTTTTATAACTTTCGTGGAGCCTTTCTTCCCGCATTTTCTTCCCTCATGCATTTTGAATCATTGGTTTAGGGAGTGTGTATTTCTTATGTGGGTGGTCCCCACATATCATTAACAAAACAAAATAAAAAAAAATTTAACTTGCCTCTAACTCCTAAGTCTTCTATCAAAAATCAAATGGGCTCTGTCTTTACCAAAACTGGCCCCCAAAATGTAGAAATAAATCATGTTACAAAATAATTTAGGAAGGGACATTACATGTACTCTTTACCTTCCCAATCTCTCATCTCATCTTTTTGAAAACTAGAGGGTGAAATTTCTCATTTTTCCTCTTTCCCTCTCTATGATTCATTAGATCGTGAGGATGCTTCCATCTCTTATCTTGAACTTTGTGATCATGTTTTTTTTTTTTAAAGGATTATAATTTAATTTTCCTTTAATTAATTTAGAAGGAAACTGCAATTCCACATCACATGACAGCTTGTACAATTTAACTGAGTTTGGAAGACTTAGTTAGCTCGGTCAATTCAAGTTGGGGGTCAAACTAGAGGCATGTAGAGTTCACTCTAAGTTTTAGGGGGTCCAGTTGCAGTTTCTTTTAAGTTGTAAATAGTTAACTTAATTATTTGAGTTAAAATCAGTTTAACTAGTTCTAACTAAGAGATGAGCTAGTGAGAGGTCTAGTGAATTAAATCTAATTTAATTCACATGCAGTGATCAATCAGATAACTGGTAATTCACTATAAGTATTTTTTTCATGTCAATTATAAGAGTGACCCAGTTGAGATTGGGGTTAAAGGGGAGCAGACTATCAGTTGTATAATTAGAAAATTATACAGTTCATGCAGGACGTCATCAAGATGCCTTTGATGTATTATGCAATAAATTATTTGGAATTTCCTAATTAATAGGGGCTCAATTAGCCCAGGAATATGTGAGAAGGGTTGGTGAGACAGAGGCAAGGAAGTGGTTAAATATTGGACCAAACATGCTTAGATTAGATTGAGACAGCCATAGATAGTGTAGAGAAATCTCAAGCCTGAGAAGAATTATATTGTTTCATGTTCTTGACTTTATGCAATATACAGATAGCGATGTTTTTAATTGAGGCTTTCCCGAGATAAATTTTTGTGTTGTGCAAATGATATTCTTTCTCTTTCTTTGTCATGTGATTGTGTGATTGAAATTGGTTTCTGGAATTTTTAGAATAGATTAAAGTATTTTTTTTAGCATATTACAAGATAAATTGAATATATGTGGATTTTCTACATGGTATCAGAGTAGTAATAAAAATAGAGGAGAATAATATGAGTTTTTTTTGAACAAGTGAATCAAATTTGCAGAATTATTCTTCAAGACCAGCAATAGATTAGGATGTCTTTCTCTTGATTGAGACTCAAATATGCCCTTGAGGATAATTTTAATTACATAGCATGGATGGATAGGATGGGGGCATTGTTGGAGGACAACTAATCGAAGTAATTCATAGAAATTGATATTCCCAATCCCAAGGAAACATATGCTCAACTTCTTCATGCATGGAAGAAGAATTTAGCAAAGGCAGAAGGATTCTATTAGAAGGAGTTTGAGAAAATATAGTCTCAAAACTCCATGGAAAGGAAACTCCTTATACTATGTGGAATGCCTTAACAGATCTATTTCATAATAGTAGTGACCATAGGAAGTTGGCACTAAAGGACAAGCTCGGAAAGATCAAGATGGAGAAGGGCGGCGCGATACCAAAATACTTGACAGAGTTCACTCAATGTCAAGATGATCTTGGAAGTGTAGGATGATTTGGTGAACCTAGCACTTCTATACCTTCCCAAGAGCTGGCATAGCTACCGAGACTTAGTGAATGGGAGGGAAAAGCTATGATAGTGGGAGCGATTGTGGTCTGACTTAGTACACGAAGAAATTTTTCGAAACACCAGAGATGGATCCTCACCAAATATTGATGATGAGGGTAATTATGCCTTGGATGGAAATGAGAATAAAAGGAAAGGGAAGGCACCCCATTCCAAATTGGATTAAATTTAGGTAGGCAAGAAGCGAGACTTTTCAATGGTAAAATGTTTTCATTGTCATGAGCTTGGACACTATGCTACATAGTTCTTTCACAAGAAGACCAGCAAGAAGCCCTCAAGAGGAGAATCAGGTGAAGAAATTCCTTCACAGTTCGAGTTGGATTTCACCCTCATCGCATGCATGGTTTCATCGATGATGGGTTCTGTGTGGTACTTGGATAGTGGAGCTTCATTCCATATGACCAGCAACAAAGAGTTATTCAGTAGCATGGAGGAGAAGGATCTCTAGATTCACATCGAGATGGTAGATGAAGGGAGGTATATCGCTTCCAGAATAGGTACAATTACCTTTCAGAGGGAGTCAGGTACTCCTCTCACATTAAAATATTTCATGTATGTTCCTGTTTTAAAGAAAAATTTGGTTTTTGTTAATATGTTGGAAGACCGTGGCTATGATGTGATATTTATCAAAGGAAAGGTGTTCCTTTGTCAAAAAGCCATGGGACAAGTGAAAAATATTTGGATTTGAGTAAATAAACTCTACAAATTGGATGTAGAAGATTGTGCTACCTTGAGCACGAAAGCAGAGAATATGGAGATTAGAGACATCCGTGAGTTATGGCATAGGAGATTGGACCATCTACACCATGGCACTTTGAAGATCATGCAACAGATTTATACAGGACATCCAAAGGGTGCACTTGATCAGTGAGATACATGAAAAGGGTGTACATAGGGGAAGTATACCAAATCCACCTTTCACAATAAGGAAATTCAAGCAAACGAGATCCTTGAGATATTTCAGTAAGACATGTGTGGACCATTATCGACAGATTCCATAGAAATACATAGGTATTATGTGATTTTTGTAGATGATTTTTCATGCAATTGTTGGATTTTCTTCATGTAGAAGAAAGATTAGACGTTCTCAAATTTTTGTGAGTTCCAAGAACTTGTCTATAAATATACACGGAAGAAGGTGAAGGCCTCGAGGAGTGAAAATGGTGGATAATATGTCTCCAATGAATTCAATAACATCTATGCTTCAAAAGGCATTCAAAGGGAATTAATAGCACCTAATAACTACAGTAGAATTGGGTTGCAGAAAGGAATAATAGAACTAGTGTGGGAGCATCACGAGTGATGTTTCATGATCAAGTCCTACCATTGCATCTGTGGGAAGAAGCATGCAACAAAAAAATATTTGTGCAGAAAAGAAGTCCTCATTAGATACTTGGGATGAGTACACTATAGGAATATTTCCAGGTAAGAGACAAGATGCGTCGCATTTTAAAATTTTTGGTTCATCAATTTATTTCCATGTGACCAAAGATGCCAGGAAGAAGCTAGAGCCAACATCTAAGTTGGCGATATTTGTGGGGTACACTAATACACCTCACAACTATCGAGTGTACTTTCGAACACATAAGATGATAGTGGTCAGAAGAGATGTGAAAATCGACGAAGAGAAGGCCATGCAAGTTTACCTTGAGATGAAGCTTCAGTTACATGAAGTTGAGGATTTATTGGCTCCAAAAGAAGAACCTCAAGATATGGAGTAACCACAACTAGGGGAACAAAGAGTGGAAGCACCTACTCATGCAAATACATCCAGAGATGGAAGGAAGTGCACCAGAGAGGCTGACAGTTTGGTTCTTGATGCTACAAATAATGTGGGAGCACCCATATTAGAGTGCAAGAAGAGAAGGTCCCATAGTGGTATACTGACTACATGGATCTTATGAGTGAGAGTGTAGAGATAGAGCCATCCTCTTTCAAGGAAACAGTGCAACAACCAGTTTGGGTTTATTCCATGGTTGAGGAGTATTATTCCATTATAAGAAACAGTGCATCGGAATTTTTCCCAAGACCGGAGGGGAAGTTAGATGTAGGATCTAGTTGGGCCTACAAGGTGAAGCAAGCAACAGATGGGAGTGTCACAGAAACACAAGGCCACACTTATGGCTAGTGGGTTCTCTGAGGTGGAGGAGATTGAATACGATGAAAATTTTGCACCAGTAGCAAGGTACTCATCAACAAGATCCATCCTTTCACTTTCAACGTATATGGGATGGAATATACATCAGATGGATATAAAGGCAACCTTCCTCAATCGGGTGATTGAGGAAGAAGTGTACATTAATAAGTTGGAAGGTTTTGATACATTAGACAGAGAGTCACATGTTTTTAGACTCAATATAGCCCTGTATGGGTTGAAGAAATCACCTCATGCTTGGTACACTAGGATCGACAACTACTTCATTGGGTTGGGCTTCACCAAGAGCGAAGCATATGTGAACCTTTACCATATTGTGGTAGAAGGTAAAATTTTGATCATTGTATCTTATGTATATGATTTGATATTGACAAGTGATGAGAAGCACATAAAGTCTTACAAAGAGGATATTACAAGAGAATTTAAGATGGAATACATGGGGCTCTTGCACTATTTCTTAGGATTGGAAATTTGAAAGAGAGATGGGGAGATATTTGTATCTCAGGGAAAGTATGCAAACGAGATTCTCAGTAATTTTCACATGGATTACAACAAACCCATGGAGACTCCTTAGGAGAAAACTAGAGGAAGGAGGATGTTACTTGAGACAAAGTAGTAGATGCTACCATCTATAGACATCTTGTGGGTTCACTCATGTATTTGGTGAACATACGACCGAAAATATGTTATGTGGTTAAAAAACTTATTCAAGTTATGTTTAATCCTACCAAGCTCTTTTGGAAGGAAGGTATGCATGTGTTGAGATACCTCAGAGGCACTACATATTTTTTGATATGGTACAGACGAACAAAGGGAGTGAAGCTTCAAGTCTTCATAGATGCATATTGGGAAGGGATTCCATCTGACAGGAAGAGCACATCAGGGGGCATCTTCAACATAAGATCAATAATAGCTTCCTGGTACAACATGAAATAGAGATTTGTTTCACTTAGTTCAGCTAAGGCAAAGTACATGGTGACTAGTCAGGCAACATGTGAGGCCATCTAGATAAGGAAGATATTTTTTGGTTTGTTTGGTCGACAGATGGATCTAACAGTGATTTATTGTGATCATAAGAGTTTCATAAAACTTTAGTTTAATCTAGTTTTTCATGATAATTCCAAGCATATTGATATCTCATATCACCATCTAATAGATTGTGTGAAAAGGAGGATTATGTCATTAGAGTGCATTCCCATGGAGGATCAAGATACAAACATCTTGTCGAAGAAACTTTCAAGAGGAAAATTTGAGTTCCAAAAAGGAAGGATCGAGGTAGCAGACAATCCCTTTCTTGTTGAGAGGGAGTGTTGAAATGGCAACAAGAAATGGCTTCTAATTTAATTTCCCCTTAATTAAATTAGAAGGAAATTTCAATTCCACATCACATGACAACTTGTATGAGTTAAATCAGTTGGGAATACTTAGTCAAAGCAATCAATTCAATTTTGGAATCAAACTAGAGGCATGTAGAGTTCACTCTAAGTTTTAGGGTGTCCAGTTGAAGTTTATTTTAAGTTGTAATTAGTTAACTCAATTATTTGAGTTAAAAACGGTTTAACTAGTTCTAAATAAGAGATGAGATACTAAGAGGTATAGTGATTTAAATATGATTTAATTCACATGCAGTGATCAATCAGATAACTGATAATTCTCTATAAATATTTGTTTCATCTCAGTTCTTAGAGTGACCCAATTGATATTGGAGTTAAATGGAAGTAGACTATCAGTGGTATAATTAGAAAATTTTACATGTCATGCATGAGGTAATCAGGACACCTTGGATGTATTGCGCAATAAATTAGTTGGAATTTCCTAATTAATAATGGCTTAGTTAGCCCAATAATGCATGAGCAAGGCTGGTCAGACAGAGGCAAGGAAGTGTTTAAATATTGGACCAAACTTTCTTCGATCAGAGTGAGACAATCAAATATAGTGCAGAGAACTCTCAAGCCAGAGAGAAGCATTGTATTGTTTCATTCTCTCGACTTTATGCAATATACATATAATTGGGTTTTTTGCTGAGGCTTTCCCCAAATAATTATTTTGTTGTGCGATTGATATTATTTCTCTTTCTTGTTCATGTGATTGTGCGATTGATATTATTTCTCTTTCTTTTTCATGTGATTGTGTGATTGTAATTGGTTTCCACAATTTGTAAAAAAGATTAAAGTATTTTGTTTTAGCATATTACAAGATCTTTTGAATCTATGTGGATTTTCTACAGCTGTCGTGACCTTTTCATTGTTTCATTTGGTCATGATTATGATTTTCCTGCTCTTTATTTTTCAAAGCCACCAATATTTAATGATATACATTCTGATGAGTTGGAACTTCCACAAGTTGTCGAGGCAGTTTAGCAAGAGCTGATGGTTATGTCAGGTTCTCGTAGTCTTAAGGTTAGTTTCGCTTCTGATTAGAAATGTGTTGAATCCGTTGAGTCTCCTCATCACTCCATCACACCTATTGAAAATTAATTTTTCTTACAATTTTTACATCCTCCATCTATATTGCATGATCTGATCACTCAGTCGTTAGAGGAGTCATATGTAGTGAGCACTGTGGAAAAATGAAAATTTTATTCTCTCTTTATGTTCACTCATTTTTCGCAGTTCGAAAGTTTTCTCTTGCATTTCTTTGACTTGCAATGGGTTTAGAAACCATGTAGAAAATACACATAGATTCAAACTGATATATTTAATATGCTACAAAAAAATACTTGAATCTACTCTACAAATTGTTGAAACCAGTTATGATTGCATAATCACATGAACAAGAAAGAGAAAGAATTTCAATCGTGCAACACAAAGATTTATCTAGGGAAAGCCTCGGCTAGAAACCCCGCTATATGTATATTGCATAAGTCAAAAAATATGAGAACAATATAATGCTTCTCTTAGGATTGAGATCTCTCTGCATTATTTATGTCTGTCTCACTTTGATTCCTGGAAAATCTTGGCTCAATATTTAAACAAATTCTTGGCCTCATGGATCCTTATTCCTTGCACAGTTTCCTAGGGGATTAGCCCCCTATTAACAAGTAAATTCCCTAATTATAGTTGATAAGTACAATAAGGTTGTTACACTGACTCCATGCACCATGTGTATAATTTTCTGATTATACAATTGATAGTACACTTCCCTTTAACTCCAATCTCAACTGGGTATTTCTCAAAACTAAAATACATGAGTTGCTTATGAGTGAATTATTAGTTATATTATTGATCACTACATGTGAATTAAATCTAATTTAATTCACTTGACGTCTCACTGTTTCCTCCATCATTTAGAACTATTTAAATTGATTTTAACTCAAATTACGTAAGTTAATTAATTACAACTCACAATAAACTCTACCTAGGCCTCAAAAATTTAGGGAACACTCTAAATGCCTCCCATTAGACTCTCAAATCAAATTAACTGAACTAACTAATTCTTCCTAACTTAGTTAACTCGTACAAGCTGTCATGTGATGAAGAATTACAATTTCCTTCTAATTTAATTAAGGGAAAAATAAATTAGAAGCCTCTTCTTGTTTCCATTTTCAATATTTCTTGTTTCCATTTTCAACACTTCCTCTCAACAAGAAATGAATTCAACTCTATCTCGATAATGTACCTTTGGAATGTTTTGCATGCAACATTTCTCTCTATTGTTGTTTCTACTGCAACTTCTGAAATAGAAAAGCATCCAAACCGAATGAATGGTGATAAGTATGATGCATATGTAACCAAAGTCACTAAATTATAATAGCTATTGTATTGTCTATTGAAAACTTCATGATGTTGTTGACTCTACATTGTGCCATCTACACTACTGCCAACGTTTCTCTATGCTCCCCAATATTTTTCTGCCGCTAGTCTTTGCATCTGTCACTCTGAAATATGATTGCATAAATGACCACTGATCCATCATACTACTGTGTATTATGGGCCCCTATAGCAAGGTAATGATCCATGACACAAAACATCTCAATGGATCCTGCAAAAATTTCTACACTCTTGG
Source organism: Pinus albicaulis (assembly GCA_034641835.2). Lineage (NCBI taxonomy): Eukaryota > Viridiplantae > Streptophyta > Pinopsida > Pinales > Pinaceae > Pinus > Pinus albicaulis. The sequence continues at coordinate 1,343,188,354 of CM076581.1, read as the reverse complement.
GACTATTTCTTCACATCGCCCCACCTCTCTCCTGGAGGTATGACTACATGTGCTCCCTCTTCCCACTTGGACTGAAATTATCCCATACTGGAGGTCACTACTTGAGTGGATGTATCGACTCAACCTCCTCTATTTTTCTCTAATTGTGGCTGCTCCACAACTTGCTTAGACTGCTTCTGAAGCTGAATGTTGAGAGATAATTCATGATCCCTGTCAACCACCAAGTCTCTAACCTTTTCTTCCTCCCCAAATATTTTCATGCATCTGGTACCTCAAGTGCATACAGTTTCTTAACTCGCACATCGATATTTTTCACCTCTCTCGCAGAGATGTGTCCAAGGAAAACCTTTCCTTTGCTCAATATCAAATCATAGCCACAATCTTCCAATATCACAACGAAAACATTATTATTCTTTACTCCTAGAACAAAATATACATTTGTGAGTCTGAGAGGGGATCTAGACTCCCTCTGAAAGGTAACAGTATCAATTTTAGTCGCATTATACCTCCCATCATCTCCAAACGCAATGTTTTTCTTGAAATCTTTCTCCTCCAAGTCACTGAAGAGATCTCTATTCCCCGTCATATGAAACAAGGCATTGTTGTTAATATACCACATGCTTCCCATTACAGTTATTTCCATGCATGAAATGAGAGTAAAATCAACCTCAAATTGTGAAGCTAGAGCTTCACTTGCTTATGCTACTACAAACTCCTTCTTTCTTTCCTTCTTCTGTGGAGATTTCATGGCATACTACCTGAACTCATGACAGTGAAAACACTTGATGTTGGATAAGTATTTCTTCTTTCCCCCCTCTCCTTGGGACTTCTTTCCCTTGGATTACTTTCCTTTGTTGACTAATGAAAATTCTTCTTTTCTTTCTTCGAAAAAGCTCTCGTCTCTGGTGTTCCACCTTATCTCTTCATGTACCAAGTCAGACCATAATCACTCCCACTTTGGTAGCTTCTCCCTCCCATTTACCAAATCCTGGTAGTTTTCCCAACTCTTAGGAAGGACTATAAGTGCTAGGCTCATGAAATCATCCTCAGAAATGGTAACACCAACACTTCCAAGGTCATCCCGACATTGGGTGAACTTGGTCAAGCATTGTGGTATTGTGGTCACTGTTATTCTGAAACAAATTTTTTAAGTCCTTCCACATAGCATGTGGAGTTTCCTTCCAATGGATATTCGAGACAATATGATCTCGAAATCCTTCCAATAGATTCCTTCTTTCTCTATGTTCTTCTTCCATCCTTCCAGATATTGAGAATTTGTTGCTGCGAACTTAGGAATATCACTGGATATGAACTCCTTTAGCCCATTGTATTACAACACTGATTCCATCCTATCCTTCCAATATGTGTAATTCAAACTACCCTCAAGGGCATATTCAAGTCTCAATCCATATAAAGACATCTTGATCCTACTTCTGGTCTTGAAGAGTAGATCTGCAAATTCAATTCACCTGTTAAAGAAAACTCATATTATTCTCTTCTATAGTGATTCCTTCTCTGATCCCATGTAGAAAATCCACATAGATTCAAACTGATATTTGTAATATTCAAAAACAAAATACAAACATGAATCTACTCTACAAATTTTGGAAACTAATTATGATCACATAATCACATGAACAAGAAAGAGAAAGAATTTCAAACGCACAACATAAAGATTTATCTAGGGAAAGCCCCATCTAAAAACCCCACTATATTTATATTGCATAAGTCAAATAATATGAGAAAAATACAATGCTTCTCTGAGGCTTGAGAGCTCTTTGCACTATCTCTGTTTGTCTAATTCTAATTCCTAGGCAAGCTTGGATCAACAGTTAACCAATTTCTTGGCCCCAGGGATCCCTATTTCCTTGCATAGTTTCCTAGGGAATTAGGCCCCTATTAACAAGGAAATTCCATAATAAAAGTTGCACAGTACATCAAGGTTGTTTTTCTGACTCCATGCGCCACCTGCACAATTTTCTAATTATAAAGCTAATAGTGCACTTCCCTTTAACTCCAATCTCAACTCTGTCTTTATCATAATTGAAATGCATGAGTTATTAATGAGTGAAATATAAGTGTTATGATTGACCACTACATGTTAATTAAATACAATTTAATTCACTTGACCTCTCACTAGTTCCTCCATCATTTGTAACTAGTTAAACTGGTTTTAACTCGAATTAAATAAGTTAATTAATTAGAACTCATAGTAAACCCTACATGGGCCCCCAAAATTTAGGGAACAATCTACATGCCTCCCATTAGACTCTAAACTCAAATTAACTAAACTAAATAGGTATTCCTAACTTATTTAACTCATACAAGCTATCATGTGATGTGAAATTAGAATTTCCTTCTAATTTAATTAAGGGAAAAATAAATTAGAAGCATATTCTTGTTTCCATTTTCAATATTTCTTGTTTCCATTTTCAACACACCATGACACAACTGTAGCATGTCTTTCATGCACTTTTCATTTTTTATTTTTTTTGTGTTCATTCAAACTTCGAACGTTATGGTTTTCATTTTTTCATCTTTCTCGTTTACAGATTTGCTCGTATATATTTCTTGATACACATTCCCTCGCATACATAGCCCAACCAATGCGTCAATGGTTGCAATGGAAGTATCACTTCACATGAGTTTGGCCCATATGCTCTATTTAGGTTAGGATTAGGAGTAGTTTAGTTTTTTTTTTTTTTCTCCCTTTCCTTGTGTTTGTTTTCTTTCGGTTATAGGTTAGTTTCCGCATGAGATTGTGTTTGGATTCTAAAGCGAGCATGGTGAAATCCAAGAGGAATTTTTTCTACTGTTAATGCTTGGTTTTATGTCTATTCCCTCTCTTTTTGCAAATATTGAATTCTTTTAGTCAATTATATTCGGATGGAAAATATGTTCCTTTTCAGATAAAATCGTAGTGGAATCACGATGTTTCAATTTTAACTAGTACTTCTTACTCTAATTGGTTTTATCTTTTTGGTTAGTCCTTATCAATATAGTTGAGTAGAGTAAGGAGGGGAGGTAAATCTTAACAAGTATATCAGAGGTGTATATAAACATCCTTCTCTGAAAGGACAACATATTTTACTCTCTATAAGTCAGGATCCCTCTTTCACTCCATGAAATAAATAAGTGCCTCTGCACAGTTCTTTGAACAAAAATAATAATAATAATAATAATGAAAAAAATAAAATAAAGGGATAAAGAAGAGAAAAGATTCTTGCACAAAGAGGTGAAGAAAGAAACCCTATCAGGGTACTGTCAAGGCTCGCTTGCAACGGAGCAATGTTTGTGTTCCTGAAGTGACTCTGTCAAGGTACTATCCAGGCCTGCTAGAAACTGAGCAACACCAGGGATGAAAAATAAGACTGAAAATTTATTTTACTTGTGCCTCTATATACTCCTCATCCCCAATTGAAAATACTCATTTATTTGGCTTGGTTAGTGTGCCACCATTGAATAGGATGGAAGGGACTATGTATTTGACTCAGAATAAATGAAGAAGTTGTGGTAGTCAATGAATTGAGAAATACTTCCAGAAGTGTGAGACCGTTTTTTCATGAGAAAAGATTCAATTAGAGAGCTGGAGTTCTACCAGTGTGTGATCGGTGTTGGAGTGGCTACAACCGCCCTCCAATTTTTTTTTCTATGCTTAGATTTTAGATCCTAACCTTAATCTCACAAGAGCTTATCTTGGATTTCTATCAAGTATTCATGCTTTGATTTAGGTTTATCATTTTCATCTATGCTTTTGTCTACTTTTTTTCACACTTAACTGGTTTTTCTAAGTCACAAGTTAACCTCCTAACTTGGTCTTGCAGCAGTTGTAGGCTTTCCTCCAGAAACTGCACAATCCATGAGGGAAAGCCCAACCTTGATGATTAGAATTGTACATTATTGAATGGAAGTTATGCCTTGAGCCAAAAAACTGCACAGTGATGGATGGAAGCCCAACACTGAGCCCATAAACTACAAATTCATCGATGGAAGCCCAACACTGAGCCCAGAAAATGCGCAATCCTTCACTGAGCTTAGAAACTGCATAGCATTGAGCTGGAAAGTTTGCTAGTTCCCCAGAATTAAGCAATTTTTCCTAGGAGTATGCAAGGCAAGTTTCTCGAGAAAAAAAATATATATATTTGAAAAAGAAAAAGCATCCCTAAAAGCTAGGGGATATATGTTTAGTTTCCCAAAGGAAGCACACTTGTTATTTTTAGAAACTTCAACCAAGTGTCGCTTTTTCCTCGATTTTAGGCATACACATCATAAACCCTAATTCACTCAAATATATTTAATTGACACCCCTAGAGCTCATTTTCACACTCAATATTGGAGCTATAGCATTCCCAAGGAGATCAAGGAACCTTTGGTGTGGTCATCATTGCTTTTTCAGGTGAGTTTCTCTTTTAATTCCTTTTGTCAATTTTTATTATTTTTGTTTTTTGAGTGTTGTTTTCTTATTTACCTTCAGGATTGTAGGAATTTTAACTTTTTTTAGCTTGTAGAAATTTTGTTTCAAGTTTTCGTTTTCATTTCACAAGTGTCACACCAGTTTCTTTGTTTTTGCACTAATGGTCATTGTTGCAGTGACTTTCCTTGCCAATTTGATTTTATTCCCATTTATTTAGTTTTTTTTCTTCATCTATCATGATTCATTCACACTTAGTCATATATGCACTCAATATCACACCATCTCTCATATTTGATCTCTTTTCACACTTCCCTTGGGAAAATCTACAATTTCCATTGTTGGTTTTCACTTTTCCCAATTGGGCACTGTGCAATCCTAAGGCTCCAAATGAGAGATTAGCATCTAGAACTGCGTAGTACGCAGTACAAGCTGTCTGAACTACACATTGTGCATTTCTAGGGCTCAAACCACTTCCCTAGCCACTTTGACTACGCAACACACAGTATCTCCCAGTTACTTGTGCAGGGTTAACTATGCATTACACAGTCTCAAGCCATAATATTCATCCCTGGTTGTTGGGACCACAAAGTGCGTAGTTCCCATAGGAAACAAGTCCCTCTTTCTATTGAAAATTGTGTAATCCCTCACATCAGATTCCCAATGTGCTACTTGATCCTTCCTTGAAAGTATATTTACTAAAGATTGGTGTTTTCTTTCCACGAGTGTCTTTTTTGTCCCATTGGTACCATAGTTGTTGAGCACTTCTCTCAAGGAGTCAATATTACCATGGCACCAAAAAGAGCTGCTTCAAAATAAACCACTAAAATAAGTATTGGGGAGGCACTTGAGTAAGTGCCAGTTAACTTGCCAGCATATGCAGACACTCAATTGTTTATAGAAAAGGAATCATCATTGACATGTAAGCATGTCAAATATGCTTTTGCAAAGGACTTTGAGGAATACCTAGAGGAACAACATGTTTACCTCACCATCCAGAAATCAAGACTATACAAGGTTGCATGCACGTATCCAACCTTCCAATGTGCAGATGTTATCAACTGGATTGTTTTGTACATTGATGAGAAGACTATGACATTGAGAAATACCAGTGTATATAATCTTGGTACCTTTCTGGCATAATATTATTAACGCATGTATCATCTTCTCGAGCCATTAAATCTCATGGACTCATAATTTTATGCCACCTATTATCACTCCCCCCTACATCCCAAGGCCGAGAATGGAGCTGAAGGAAGGTAACCACAAACCAACCTTTAGGTCATGTAGCTAGCCCTACCAAGACCAGAGAGGGATCTCTCAATGTCACTTTTCAGTGAAAGGGATGACTAAATATAATATTTTAGGCTATATATTATGATCAATATATTAGAGTTTTTGTTTTTTTGGAGTTTTTCTGGATAGGAATGACAGTTGGAGAACTAGGTCTAGGATTTTGGTTTTATTTAAAAGGTTTAGTTGTATAGGTAAGGGTGAGGCCAGGTAGGTAAAATAATAATCATGATTAATTTTTCATTGTGTATAGATTGACCTGATAGGGATTCAGAATGAGCAATAAATTGAATTCATTCACCAGAAGAACAAAGACAATTTCATGTAAATCTTATAGAAAATAGAGCATGAAAAGCATGATTTTTGCCAATAAACTAATAATACTTAGGATAAAGAATCATATAAGTGAAAGATGGATTACATAACATTCAACATCGTGATTTTACAGAGAAAAAAAAATTCTCAAAGGCATACCACAGGAGTCTCAACACTAGGTCTACAACATTTTCCTTGATTTCATTAGCAAAATCTTCTACAATAGCTCCACTGCAGCTAAAAACTATCCATCCTCTCAAAATACTTGAGGTGGTCTAATTATAGAAAAAATAGGAATAATGACACCTCATAGGGTTGAAATCCTATCCAAAAAGCATCATAATTACATCATATGATTCACTTCATAGAATCTAGGGAAGTTAGAAACTTATCCCTAAAATTTAGCTAAGGACTAGGAGTGAGTGTCCCCTCCATTAAATAACATGTTTCCTCATCATAGAGGAAAAAAAACTCAAACACTTCAATTGCCACCTCATGGGACAACTAGCATCTAATTTCTGGATTTTTCTGGGCAAGATGATTGTCTAAAAGGAATCCTATGCAGAAATGTTGCGTTTGCAGCAAAAACATCACCCTAGTTTTGCAGAAGCATCATGCCAATTGAGGGTTGATTTTGATCCACTTAAGAGCATCCAATTCTAAAAGTTGTGTTGAGTAGCCCTATGAGTCTACTTTCCATAATACTTTAAATTTTTGGAAACCACCCAAACAAAGGCCTCCAAAAGTGCTTTTTCCCAACCTTACTCCAGAAGTGTCATGCCTTCTTCAAAACATTGGCAGAAGCATAGAGATGAGGTGGTTTTTTGAATTTTTATTCAAAATTTGAGCTTGTTATGGAAAACCAACTGCAAATCTGGTGTGTGCTAGTCAAGATTCACCCATCCATGTAAGAAAATATTTATTTGGAGGCTCTGAGAGAAAGCATCACACCTCGGCACAACACTTCTAAGGAGGCAAATTTTCCAGTTTTGTGCAAAAATCACCAAAAATGAAAAAAGTGCTCAAAATTCGCCAAAATTGGTTTTATAACACAAATGGAGGATGGGATAAATATCCATGGATTCCTTAGCAAGGAGGTATAGGTTGTCTTTCTTCTTGAGCTTCATTTGAACCTCTTTAAGCTTCTTTTTCACTTGTTTGAGTCTAATTTGTGCAATTTTGCTCCTGGTGCAATAATGATTGGTCATATATCTCTGGAGATTCTCGTTATTCTTATCTTTCCTTAGAAGCTTCTCAAGGTGCTCATTTACCCTATCAAGACAATAATCTGTGTCTTGATTTACTTCGTCAAGAATTAACTCATCAACAGTATTCCAACCTGATTTAGGAGTTGTTGACTCTCTTTCTCTGTAAAGCGCCTTATTGAGGCCTACTGTCCTTAGTCTTATTATTTTTTTTTCAACCTATGCATCCTCCAGTTGATCATCATTTGCAATCTCTTATTGCTTTTATCTGCATCAACATGTACATTTTTCTTGTCTTGGAGGAGAAGTTTCACCTTTAGCTGAAACTTTTCTTGTTGTAATAAATTGATTTGAGATTTTGCAATTGAAAACTCCTCCCTAAACTCTGATATTTCCTCATATTTCTCTTTAATTATTTCTTCAAATGAATTATCCTTAAGCTTCTCTACCATGTCAAAATCTAAGGGTTCTTGTTCATCATGGTGCTGCAATGGTGACTCGCCATCATGGCTAGGTGGTTGATCCACCTTTTGACTTTTCTCATGTGTAGTTTCAGCTGCCAATACACTTGTAATGGTATTGGGAGAAAAAACCATTCTATTTCCCTTTCCATAGGTTTGATTGATCTCAACCCTAGGTGATTTTAAAATCTAACCATGCCTGCTAGAAAAGACAACCTCCTTTGGCTGTACTGATGCTCTGGTATGAACAATGGGTGGAGTAGTGGCAGGATCTGATACTACTTTCTCCATGAAAACTTCCCATGTCATGTTGTTTGTTGAGAGCTAGTGCATAAAACTCATCTTAACCAAACCATGGTGAAAATTATTGGGATGAGAATTTCTACCTTTTCTTTGCACTTTTTATGCCATCTTGACCAAACTCCCGAATAGATAATTTGACAAATTAAGAGATTTGGTGGTTGTGAAATGCATAAGTAACTTGACATGGTATTGGTAGAGTCTTGAAAATATTCCCTCGCATGTAAAGTACTTCATGATGAGATTCATTAATGGGGCATACTTATCAAGTAAATTCCTGAAAGGAAAACATGTTCAAGTTCATCTCTATAATGAGGTTTTAGAAACATTGAATCATTTTCAAGGTCCAATTCCATGCCCTTGAACAAGAATTCTCCTTCATTTGGAATCCCTATTGTTGAATTGATGGCCTCTGCTGATAAAGTGAATTCAATGCCTGCAATGGTGGCCTTGTCTCTGCTCAATTTTGTGGCAAAAATGGTAGTCAATGGGGCATGAAATTTATCTTCATAATCTTCTCACAAAACCTCAGTCATCTAGTGTTTTCAAAACATATTTTAGCATATGAGGAAGCATTAAGTTCTTTCAATGTAGATGGATCAAATCTATAGTGGTGACCTCCCTTTTGAGATTTTTTCTCAATGTCTATAGTAGTTGTGAACACAGTCAAACCCTCCTAGATGAAGATGAGTGGGTAGGGATGGTGAATTTGAGAAAATAGGGGATATGGATAGGGTAGATTTAGGGGTTGTGGTGAGGTATGTGGAGGTTGAGGAAAATTCCCAAAAAAATGAGACAATAGGGTAATGTGTTATCTCAATAATACAAGTCGAATCACTTGAAATGGGTATGGGAAAATGGGTCAAAATAGGAAAACATAGAGATTTTCCAGTTTTTCTATGAAAGTGTAGTGAGCAGTTAGGGTTTTGATAAAAGAAGGGTAAAGAGGCATGTGAGTGGTAGGGGCTATTGGGGTAGGTTTTGTGAAGGGTTTTTGAAGGATGAGTGAAGGTTTATATGGTGGGAAAATGGTCTCCAATGGCCTAAACCAGTCAAGGAAGGAGAAACCCTAGAATGGAGGAGACTAAAACCATAATGATGAAAAACACTCATACAACCATGAATTGACTTGAAGGAGGCTTTGTAAGTTCAACTTAATAGTTTTTGAAGCCACAACATGTTTGCACAGTGGTTTTGAATATTTGGAATTTTATTTGAGGATTGAAAACCAAAAACGTAGAAAAGTTTGCAGAAGCGTAGCGCTGGCCCAGAAACATAGCGCCAATGACTAGAAGCATTGCGTTGACCTCAGAGAGGTTGCGGATTGGAAATTATTGCAAATTTTGATAGTTTTCTTCCACCCTTGACAATGGTAAGGTACCCTAAAGGTGATAGATGCACTTTATCGAGCAAGAGGAGGTAAAATGAGTGAAATGAATAACTTTTTTCCTTTTTATAACATCAATAAAAACACATTTTCTATCATTTAGTGAAAAAATGACCCTTTTGAAAAACACTTTGCTTTTTAAATATTTTGACAATGAAATAAGCTTTTGAAAGAAGAAAAATTGTCTCTTTTTATTCAACTACCTAAGCTAACATCCTTGCAAAGCTAAATTTGTATTGATTGAAGTGAATGACCCTTATTTTTGCCTACTTTAATGATAGATTTTGGATTTTTATGACGGCGAAGTGAAAGACACCTAGACACTGACCTAGGTGAAAACATGGTGCTTTAACCTAAAACTCCAGATGAAAGTGAGGACATGACTCCCATGTAGCATTGATGACATGAAAAAATGATGACACCTAAAATGTAATCCTATACCATGACCTAGATGATGGTATATTAACTGACTCATGACCATAAACACTTAAATGAATACTTGACAGAGATGAGTGATGATGACCATGAGTGAATTAAGGGAGCGACGCTAACCTAGACAACAACTAATGATCAAACTTTATTTGAAAATTTATTTGAAACTATAAAATTTTACCTAGGACCTTATTAACTAACCTTGAAATAGTACATTTGATCACTAATGGCTGACAAACACTAACATTGGCTCCATCTGCAGATGGAAACTCCTTTAGGAGGTGTCAATATCACCGTAGACTAGGTAGATTCATTCATTGGGAAATGGATTCAAAACTGGAAACTAAAATAACTTGATAAACTGAAACGACTAAGTGAAAAAAAAGCTAACTTAAACTCAAAAACTTGACTACTGACTAAACTTACTTATGGAAACAGACCATTGGGATCTTAGGACCTTTGCCTCAGGCTTCAAATCCAGATTATAAACACCCGCCTACTGAATATATATATATATATATATATATATATATATATATATATATATATATATATATATACAATCATGCGATATGATCCATCTAGTGTAACCAATCCCGCAAATGGCTACTTTCTTGAACCTTGCTCACACTTTCCTTGAGCAAGAAAAAGGAAAAAAAGATAGACAACTCAAAATGCCCACTGAACATGTTCTCATGATTCATAAATAAAATAATATTCATCTTCCGATATGGATACAACAAACTTACCATTGGATCCTTGAAATCATGAAAAATCACCTCTTTTGATGACTGGATCAAATCAACAAAATTATGCTTGAAAATATGGAATATTTTCATGTCTTGATGATCCAGGGACAATTTTCATTCATAATTAGTCCTTGTTCAATCCTGTCACGATCAATTTCAACTTCAAAGAAAAAGGGATCAACATGTTTGTCTAAAAAAATGTCAAAATTTTCTTTAGCATCCTCAAATATGGTAGCCATATCATGAGTATCGACATTGTCCTTTTGCCGATTAAACAATTATGTTTTGATCTCATTAGATAACTCTATTTGGAAACTATCATCTTGATTTTCATGATGGGAGACTATTTCTGATAGTTGATCCTCTTGTAGCTGTGGGGTTTTTTCAATATGAACTAGTTCACTACTTGCACCTTGGTCAAACAAAACTGACAAAATGGCTGCAAAACTTCACCTATCTCAAGAGAAGGGACATGAATATAATCGTAAATTTCATTGATTTCATCTTCATCTAAGGGAGAAAATGTTGGTGGTTGTAAGTTTTCTACATGTTGTAAATCCTCTTGATCATCATGAAAACTAACCTGAGAAGAGAAGTCATAAAGTGCCTCTAACATATCCTCATCATCCATAGATTCTATATCCTCATCAATACTTTCAAGATATTGAATGAAACCCTCAAAATGATCACAACAATTTTGTACCAGCATCAAAGATGGATAATGCTCTTTATAATTCTCAAAAACTATTGTATGAAAATCCTTTAAGGAACATATGCTAGTTGTTAACCATTCATACCATGTTCTTGCTTTGTCTTCTAGAGTAGCCATAAATATCTTAATTAACCAATCCATAGGAAACTTAACTTTAAGTCTATGTACATTCATTTGAAACTTGATCAAGTGCAAGGCAGAATCATCTTTATTTTCATCTTTGAACATGGGAAGATAAGATAATCAGTCAACACGAGGCATAAGATTTGGAAATCGATGGATATGAGACCGATCCATAGGAGCATACCTGGCATTCCTTCTTGTAGTTGGATCTATGTTGAAAACAGTGAAGTCACTAAGAAGTTATTCAAGCTATCAATTTTTTAACAGTGGAGTTGCCATGAAAACTCCAAAATTTTGGATTCTTCGACACTGGATTCACCAGGTGAAACATGACCATACTTCTTGTTCCTAACCACTATTCACCATCTGCAATCAGAGCTAATATTTGTTGTTCTTTCTCAGGAAATATTTAACCTTCGCTCCCCGGTAGTGGCGCCAAAAATGTTATCACTCCCCTTACTTCCCAAGGCTGAGAATGGAGCTAAAGGAAGGTAACCACAGACCAACCTTAAGGTCATGTAGGTAGCCCTACCAAAACCAGAGAGGGCTCTCTCAATGTCACTTTACAGTCAAAGGGATGACTAAATATAATGATTTAGGCTAGATATTAAGCTCAATAGACTAGATTTTTTGTTTGTTTGGAGATTTTCTGGACAGGAATGACAATTAGAGAGGGTGAGGCCAGGTAGGTAAAATAAGAAGAATGATTAATTTTTCATTTTTTATGGACTGAACTGAGAGGGAGTTAGAATGAGAAATAAATTGAATTCATTCATCAGAAGGACAAAGATAATTTCATGTAGATATTATAGAAAATAGAGCATGAAAAGCATGATTTCTGTCAATAAACTAATAATAGTTAGCATAAAGAATCATATATGTGAAATATGTACTAAACATTCAACATCATGAGTTTATAGAGAAAAAAAAAATGCTCAAAGGCATACCACAAGAGTCTCAACACTATGGATACAACAATGTCCTTGATTTCATTAGCAAAATCTTGTACAATAGCTCCACTGCAAATAACAACTATCCAACCTTTCAAAATACTTGAGGTGGACTACTTATAGAAAAAATAGGTTTCATGACACCTCATATGGTCAAAATACTATCCAAAAATCATCATAATTACAATAGATGAGTCATTTCCTAGAATCTAGGGAAGTTAGAAACTTATCCCTGAAATTTAGCTAAGGACTAGGAGTGAGTGTCCCCTCCATTAAATTACATGTTTCCTTATCATAGAGGGAAAAAAAAAATCAAACACATCAATTTCCAACTCATGGGACAGCTAGCATCGAATTTCTGGAGTTTTATAGGAAAGGTAGTTGTTTGAAAGGAATCCTATGCAACAATGTCGCTCCTGCAGCAGAAATGTCACGCCAGTTTGGAGAAGCGTTGTGCTAGTTGAGGGTTGATTTTGACCCACTTAGGAGCATCCAAATCCAAATCTGAAAGTTGTGTTGAGTAGCACTGTGAGTCTAGTGTCCAGAAAATTTGAATATTTTCAAAAAACCCACAGGAAGGCCTCCATAAGAATTTTTTCCCAACCTTTCTGCAGAAGTGTCGCGCCTGCTCCAAAACAATGGCAGAAGCATAGAAATGAGATGGTTTTTTGCATTGTATTCAAAAATTGAGCTTGTTATGGAAACCCAACTACAGATTTGGCATGTAATAGTCAAGATGCTCCCAACTATGGAAGAAAATCTTGATTTGGAGGCTCTGAGAGAAATCTTCATGCCTTGGCACGATGCTTATGAGGAGGAAAAATTTCCAGTTTTGTGCCAAAATCACCAAAAATGGAAAAAGTGCTCAAAATTGGCCAAAATTGGTTTCATAACAACTGTGGAGGATGGGATAAACATCCATGGATGCCTCAGCAATTAGGTCTATGTTTTATTTCTCCTTCAGCTTCATTTGAGCCTCTTTAATCTTCTTTTTCACTTGTTTGGGCCTGATTTGTGCAATTTTGTTCCTGGTGCAATAATGATTGCCTTATGTCTCTAGAGATTATTGTTCTTCTTATCTTTCCTCATATGCTTCTCAAAGTTCTCATGACCCTATTAATACTTTTATCACTCCACTAGATCTCTAAGGTTGAAAAAGAGTCCTAGCAAAGGTAATGATATAACAATATTTTAGCTTAGTAGCTAACCCTACAAAACTAGAGAGGGATCTCTCTACAAAATCATAGCCAAGAGGGCTAGATGAATTAGGATTTTAGGCTAGGTATGAGTACAGGGTTTTTTTTTTTTCTTTGGGTTGCTGGATGAGGATTAGGTCAAAGAGGCTAGGTTAGGGAAAATAAGATTAGGGTTGCAGAGATTCAATGGGGCAAGGTAGATAGAAAACCAAACACTTTAGGGTTTCAGGGTGAGATGGATCAAAATGATGAGGAGCTAGAAAGAACAAGGCTAAGCATGAATTCTTTCTAAACTAAAGAAGATGAACAAACTATGAATATCTTCCCAAAAAAGAGCATGAGAGATGCATTTTTTTTATCAACTTGAAAACCAGCATATCATAGAAATGAAACAGATCATGAAGAAAAACATTCATACATAATGATACATACGAAGAAAAATGCTAAATTTCCATACCACGGGTATCCCAAAGAAATAGCTACGACATTTTCATTAATTTCCTGCCAAATATTGATTACACTAGAGTCTTTGACTAATGCAACAACATCCAACCTCTGAAATGAATAAAAAATTACAAGATGTAGACAAAAAAACAACTTCTCTCATCCTCAGGTGTCGAATCCCTGAGTGGAGGAGTAGTTCCACCAAAAACTAAAGTGATACCTAGAGTGTAAGGAGGTCAAACTGACGAATCCCTCACTATTTGGAAACTGATTCATTACATCATCATCAAAAAATTTCATCTAATGTATTTACTCTAGGTAAGTGTAAAAAAGCCATAATTACATTTACATCATTGATTTACAGAGGTTAAAACTCCATTTTCCAAGTGAAACTGAGAAAAAGTGAAAATTTTGAGAAATATCAGCAAACTGAGAAAACGTGTCAAAAGTGTAGCGCCACTGCTCTAAGTGCAATTCTATCTTCAGCTTCACTTTTGAGGGGGTTCCAAGTGTCCAAATTGAGGTCAGGATAGCTCATTGGAAATCCTGTCTAGTCTAGTTTTCAGATATATGTTTGGTTTCAAAAATGGTGTTGATTTGACCCTCCAAAAACTAGTTCTCCAAAGACTGGTCAAAAGCACAGCGCCAGCCTCCAAAACAGGGCAGAAAGATCATTTTTTTAGTGTTTTTTGACATTTTGATTGCATCTTTGACCAAAAAAAGTTTAGAAAATTTGTTTTCATGACTGAAAATTTCCTTATGAATCCAATGGTACCTTCATTTTGTCCATTGGAGGTCCCTTATAAAAGCGCAGTTCCCTAGGCATTGTGCTTTTGCCAGTGCCACTATGCAAAATTGGCAAAAACACAAAAATTTCCAAAATTTTCAAAATTTGCCCAAATTTCTTCAAATTTTCTGTTGTGGGATGTTGATAAGGTTTATTAGGTAATGAGTGATGCCTCAAAAATAATATCAAGCTTTTACCCTTCATTTTTCTTGGTTAGGGTTCCAAGTCTTGATTTGGCCTTTTGTAGCTTTGAGCTTGCAATTTGGTTTTTCTTGAAGTAGTGCTTGGCCCTCTTTCTCAATATGTCATTATCATTGTTTTCCTTCTCCAAAAGATTTTAAAGATGCTAGTTGGCCCTGTCAAGCCAATTCTCCTAGTTCTCATTGTCAATGATGGCAAACTGTTCATTCAAAGTGAGCTTATTAGCAAGCTAAGCCTCCTTTTGCCTCTCTATTTCTAGAGCTCTTTTTAGCCCTCTAGTCCTAGGTCTTATTCTTGGCACTTTTTCTTCTGCCTAATTTATTTCACCATATCTTTCATAATCCTCATCAAGCAAGGAATTTTCTTTGTTTTCTTCTCTTTTTCCCTTGAGAGGTTGAATCTCCATTATGGCCTTCTTGGTCTTGAGTTGTTCACTTTCTTTCACATAGTATGTAATGACAAACTTATATCTCTTTAAGTTGGTCTGAAGCTCCTTTATTTGGGCTTCCTTCTGCTTAATAATCAATTTGGATGCCTCATCATCATGCTCCTCATCTAAATCAACAAGGTCAAAATATTTCTCTTTCTCATGAAGGTCATCCTCCTCATGAATGCCTTGCTCATATATATCTTCCTATGCCATATTTTGTTTTCCCTTTTGTACCTGCTTTGTTGGTGAAGAAGGAAGTGCCCCTCCCACAATATATAGGGAAAACATCTGCCTATGTCCTCTCTGATATGTCTTTTCCAACATGTTGATTTCAACCTCTTTAGGATTGTTGACCTCAACTCTATTAGATGACTCTTCCTGCTCATAAAATGGTGGTGATGGTGGTGATGGTGATGGAGTAGGTGAAGTGGAGTGTGGTGGAGGCATATATGTAGTTGGGTGAGATGAAGAAGGTACATCTTCAGCATGTGGAGAAATGAAGATTTCATTTGCAATGAATTTATCCCATGAGATGCCCAATTGATCAAGGTGATGAAGAACAATGATCTTGATCAATGAATAATGGAAGAGGATATTCATCTGTTGGTGATAGTCTCTCTTTTGCAAAATGTAAGACATTTTATCTGTACTTCTGAAAATAAAGTATGGAATATTAAGCAATATCACTCTTGTGAAGTGCATCAGGAGTCTAATGTGGTATGTGTAGAGCCTAGAAAACATCCCTTCATAAGAGAAGTACTTCATGATGATTTTCATCATGGGTGCATACCTATCAAGAAGGTAGCTGAAATGGAAAACCCTCCTCCTTTCATTCCTGTATCTGGGTTTAATGAATGGTTCATAGTATTTATCCTCCAAATCCTTAGATTTAAACCATTTCTCTCCCATGTTTGGAATCCCTGTAGTAGTAGCAATGACAAATGTAGATACACTGAAGGTCACACCAGCAAGGGTCACTTGATTTTTTTTATGTTTGAATTGAAAACTCTACTCAACATGGGATGATGTTGTACCCTTTAAATCAGGTTTCAAAAATCAAGGCAACCTACATATTTAAAACAACTGATAGTCATGGGAGAGGCCCTCAATTCATCTGTGTTGGTGGGCTCTAGTCTTAGGATTCTTCCTCCTTTGTGAGGCCTTCTCTGTTCTCTATTCTCTTCTCTTTGTCTACCGTCCTCTTCCACAAAGTATTTGTCTTCCTCCATAATGTTTTGGTGGCCTAGAAACCCTAGGGATAAGGTAGATGGGAATGGGGAGTGAAGATGGGTCTAGGGAATAGGGATAGCTCTAGGAAAATTTAGGGAGATGGGGGAAGGGATTAGGGAACCATGGGAGGTGATGGGAGGTCAAAATATCAAGGTAGTTGGAAGAAAATTTAATTACAGCTTTAGGGAAGGGGTTGCCTAGGAATGTAGAAGCCTAGGAGTTAGGGTTTTTAGGGAGAGGGACTTAGGGATGTTGGAATGATAGTGTAAGGGTAGGGATGGGTTGAATAGTGATGTAGGAAGGTATTGTAGGGTTCATGGGTAGTAAATTGAGAGTGAGGGGGTGATACTAGGGCTTTCCACTAGACACAATTAATTTTTCTCATGAAGAAAAACACCATAAAAATGAAATTTAGGAAAGCAAGGAGGAAATGATTTTGTATCACTTACTTGATAGAGGAGTAAAAAAAATTATGCTAAAAATTCGGAAGAGTGTGAGGATTTTTTGTGGCTTCTAGGGCTTGCTGAGAAAATGCACAGCACCAAGCCCAACAGCGCAGCGCCTGAAGTGAAAAGGGCAACGCCAAGTGCTCTAAGCGCAGTGCATGTTGCCTACGTGCAACGCCACCCTCATCTAAGAAAAGTGCCTCAAAAAAATTTTCTTTGACTCTGTAATTCAACTTTTTCGAGCTGAGGGAGTACAAACTCAACCTTTGGATGTGCAAATGAGTTTGAATGGGATGTCTTAGTGGTCTGTATACTTCATGAAATTGATGATTTTGGGCCTTGGGACCCACTTTATTCCTTTGTTATTCACTTAACCTTTTGAAACTTTACCCTTTACTTGACTCTTTCCTTTGACAATTTTATCTTTTGATGACCTTTGATAATTCTTTGAATTTGACTTTTTGGTGGTTTGGCATCTTTGGAACACTAAGTTAGCAGCTTGGGATGGTGAAATTATTACAATTTGAAAGGCATAAAATTACATAATGAAAATATTAAAAATTACATTTGAACTCAAAATTGCATGATGAAATAAGAATTTCTCTTTACAAATCATCTTCACATGGTAGAGAGATGTTATTTTATCACCCTTTACTTGTTGGTATTATGTAGTGGAGATGAAATTTTATTAGACCTTGGAAACCCTAATGACCTAATAAGACCTTGAAAAACCCTAAAAGACCTAATGAGACCTTGAAGGACTGAACATCAAGATGACATAACGATACTGACTTTATTAATTTTGTACAGTTAGCAAGGTATGAAATTGTGTCAACAAGTAATCAAATTGTGAGGAAGACTAATATTTTTGGACTAGGGATACCATCAGTGATTAATTTTTTGCATGACCTAGTGGAATGAATAAAAATTTCTGAATGGGACCCCTAAAATGATATGAAAAGTGGAATTTTGAACATTGATGGCAGGATGCAAATGCTGACACTAACAAATACAATACCCTTTGTCTTGACTAATTTCATCAAGAATTAACTCATCAAAAGTATTCCAACCTGATTTAGGAGTTGCTGACTCTCTTTCTCTCTAAAGTGCCTTCTTGAGGCCTATTTTCCTTGGTCTTCTTCTCTTTTTTTCAACCTCTACATCCTCTAGCTAATCATCATATTCAATCTCTTTGCCCATTCCTTTATCTGCATCAACATGTACCTTTTGTTTGTCTTGGAGGAGAAGTTTCATCTTTATCTGAAAATTTTCTTGTTGTAGGAAACTGATTTGAGAGTTTGAATTGAGAACACCTCCCTCAACTCTGCTATTTCCTCATATTTATCTTTAATTTTTTTCTTCAAATGTCTTGTCCTTAATTTTCTCTCCCATGTCAACATATAAGGGCACTTTTTCATCATGGTGCTACAATGGTGACTCACCATCATGGCTAGGTAGCTAATCTACCTTTTGAATTTTCTCATGTATAGTTTCAGGTGTCAATAAACCTTTGATGGTCTTGGGAGAAAAACTCATTCTCTTTCCCTTTTCATAGGTTTGAGTATATCAACCCTGGGTATTTTTTAAATATGCACCTACCTGCTAGAAGAGCCAACCTCCTTTGGTTGTACTGATGTTGTGATATGAACAAGGGGTGGAGTAGTTGCAGGAGATGATGCTACTTTCTCCATGAAAACTTCCCATGTTAATTTGTTTGCTGAGAGCTGGTGCATAGCAATCATCTTAACCAAACCATTGTGAAAAATACTGGGATGAGGATTTCTACCTTTACTTTTCACTTTTTCCGCCATCTTGACCAAACTCCAGAATAGATAATTTGACAAATTGAGGGATTTGGTAGTTGTGAAATGCATAAGTAACCTGACATGGTATTGGTAGAGGCTTGAAAATATTCACTAGCATGTAAATTAATTCATGATGAGCTTAATTAATGGGGCATACTTATCAAGTAGATTCCTGAAAGGGAAAACATGTTCAATTTTATGTCTGCAATGAGGTTTTAGGAACATTGGATAATTTTCAAGGTCCAATTCCATGCACTTGAACCAGACTTCTCCTTCATTCGGAATCATTTTTTTCTGAAGTGATGGCCTCTACTGATAAAGGGAATTCAATGCCTGCAATGGTGGCCTTTTCTCTGCTAAATTTTGTGGAAAAAAGGGTAGTCAATGGGGCATGACATCGTATCTTCATAATATTCTCACAAAATCTCAGGCATCCAGTGTTTTCAAAACATCTTTTAGCATATGATGAGGCATTAAGTTATTGTAGTGCATATGGCTCAAATCTAGAGTGGTGACATCCCTTGTGAGATTTATTCTTAGTCTCCATAGTAGTTTTAAACACAATAAAACCCTCCTAGATGAAGATGAGTGGGTAGGGATGGTGAATTCGGGAAAAAAGGGGATATGGATAGGGTAGGTTTAGGGGTTGTGATGAGGTATATGGAGGTTGAGGAAATTCCCAAAAAATTTGAGACAGTAGGGTAATGTGTTAGCTCAATAATACATGTGGAATCACTTGAAATGGGTATGGAAAATTGGGTCAAAATATGAAAACACAAAGATTTTCTAGTTTTGTTTTGAAAGTGTAGTGAGGAGTTAGGGTTTTGATGAAAGAAGGGTAAACAGGATTGTGAGTGGTAGAGGGTTTTGGGGTAGATTTTGTGAAGGGTTTGTGAATGATGAGTGAAATTTTAGATGGTGGGAAAAGGGTCTCCAATGGCCCAAATCAATCAAGGAAGGAGAATCCCTAGAATGGAGGAGAGAAAAACCCTAATGATGAAAAACACTCCTAAAACCAAGGATTGACTTGAAGGAGGATTTGGAATTTCAAATTATTGGTTTTGGACACCACAAGATGTTTTCACAGTGGTTTTGAAGCTTTGGAAGTTGATTTGAGGATTGAAAACCAAAAATGTAGCAAAGCTTTCATAATCATAGCGCTAGCCCAGAAACATAGCGCTAATGCCTAGATGCGTCGCGCTGACCTCAGAAACATCGTTGATTGGAAATTCTTGCAAATTTTGGTAGTTTTCTTCCACCTTTGACAATGGTAAGGTACCCCTGAAGGTGAGATTTCCACTTTTTATTGAGCAATATGAGGTAAAATTAGTGAAATGAATCACTTTTTTCCTTTTTATAACATTAATAAAAACACCTTTTTTGTCATTTAGTAAAAAAATGACCCTTTTGAAAAACACTTTTCTTTTTGAATATTTTTACAATGAAACAAGCTTTGGAAATAAGAAAAATTGTCTCTTTTTATTCACCTACCTAAGCTAACTCCCTTGTAAAGATAACTTTGTATTGATGGAAGTGAATGACCCTTCTTTTTGCCTACTTTAATGACAGATTTTGGATTTTTATGATGGCGAAGTGAAAGACACCTAGACACTGACCTAGATGAAAACATGGTGATTTAACCTTAAACTCTAGATGAAAATGAGGACATGAATCCCATGTAGCTTTTTATGACATGTAAAAATGATCACACCGCAAATGTAATCCTAGACCATGACCTGGATCATGGTATATTAACATATTCATGACCATAAACGCTTAAATGAATACTTGAATGAGATGAGTGATGATGACCATGAGTGAATAGAGGGAGCAACGCTAACCTAGACAACAACCAATGATCAAATTTTATTTTAAAATTTATTTGAAATTATAAAATTTGACCTAGGACCCTATCAAATAACCTTGAAAGAGTACATTTGATCATTGGTGACTGATAGACACTAACAACCCCACAACTATATGAAAACAAGAGATATTATCAAAGGCTGGGTGAAATATCCATCGAATTTTTGACGAAAACCCACCCATCCATACAATAAAAAGTCGCTCGGGAAGGCCTGCAAGATCTTGGTCATCTTAGCTTGCAGAATATACAGTTAGCCAAGCATAGAGACCTTTCCTAAAGGGTGGGATATCTTATTGAACGAGGGCGTAAACGAGGGGAAATATTTCAACTAGTAAGATCTATTGGCTCATAAGTTGAGAGCCCATGTAGCACAAGCCCAAGATTCTACCAAGGGCTAGAAATAAAGGTTTTATATGTCTGCATACTTACTGGATGAAATATGTGCACATAATCAGTTTCCTAGCATGAACTAGACATGGACACCACGAGATATTGTACTGCATATATTTTATGTTGCTTTGGAATTGCGGTCATCGAGGATTTATGGAATAGCTAATTGATCACATTATTATTACACTATACAATATTATCTTTTAGGAGGACCCACCTTGCATGTCACAAGGAGCAATGGAGGAAATATCAGAGATTTCAGATTGGTTTTCCTTTTATGGATGGCGTGCTTATTCAAATGTTCGGTGGCCAGAAGTTGTCGCATGTTTTTCCAAGGTATGCCACTGACAAGCTTGTCATGCAAGAAGTGTCATATCATCTCTCCACAGGGTGGTCAAAAACACTGCAGAGGAATAAGAAATAACCATGGCCACTCTTCCTTTGCAAATCGAATTATATGAGATTAATAATATCAAAGTTGCAGATATCGAAGTGAAATCCATAGTAAAGTTTGAGTTCGGTACAAAATATTTCAATTTGTATCATCCGAGGGGAATTTCGAAGACCATTATGTGATAATATACTACAATTGGGTCAGTGAGGCATTTCATCGATAGGAGGAGGAGCCATGGAAGAATTGACATAATTTCTCTAGAGCCCGCAAGCTAATTAGTATATGTGGGGACTTCAAAGGCCACTTCGCAGATGAAAATAATTCTATAAGAAACAATAGTAGAAGGTAGCAACCCCGTAGAAGAAAAGGGAAAGAGAAAGGTTGATGACAGTGCAAAGGAAGAACAGATCTAGAAGATGAAAGTGGATCCAATCCATACATAAGCATATTTGGGAGAATATGAAAAGAGGAAGAAGAGGTTATAGAAAGCAAAGTGGAGGAAGAGATAAAATAAAAGATTAGAGGAAGCGGAACTGAGAGTGCAGAGAGAAAAAAAATAACTTAGGTAAGAACAAGAGAAAATGATAATAGAACAAGAGGATAAGTAGAAGTAGGATGAAGACGAACGAAAATATGCAACAGGAGAAGAGACATCGATGATTCAAGTTGAAGAGAAAGAACAGAACCAACTTGTAGCATAGGGAGAGAGTAAACAAAGGAAATATCGATATCTTGCTCAACATATTGAAGACTTGATTGAAGTGGCAGACATGGATTTGGGACCAGAGCCATAGGATGAATATTTTTAATATTAGGAATTTGGCTTCTGTGATCCATAAAATATGTATCAGAAATTTTCGGTAAAAATCACATATAAGAAATTTGTGTCGACGCGTTTCAAACCAACAAGTGTGGTTCATCATCATGATGAACCACACTTACTGGTTCGAAACACGTCGACACAAATTTCTTATATGTGATTTTTACCGAAAATTTTTGATACATGAATATTTTTATTTGATTCCTAGTGCACCACAGGTCACCGTTTATTCTCGACCACCTCCAGCCGCAGAGTTAGCCCTAAGTGAGGAAGGAGACATAGTTCCTCTTGATGATGATCTGGTAATGGATGTGTACAATTTTTCATATGACGAACTCCAAAGTAGGATTATACAAGCGCGGAGAAATAATTTTCCAGATGATCATGCATCACCTGCATTCATGAGAGAAAGGGTGATAGTGGAAGACACCAAAAAGAATCCAAATGCTATCGTTGAAGCCAACTTGGCCTTCGTGAGTGCAACGAAATCAAACACTTGGTATTTGATGGTCGAGAATGAGAATTTGGTTCAGAATCTACATGATACCTGTCAAGAGATAGAAAAACTTCACATATCAATGCAAAATGCATCTTTCGCACAAGTCTACCTGGGGGAAATGAGAGAAATGGTAGTTGGTGAAGTATCCACACTTCGAGAGACCACGTGGGGGCTCATGATCATACAAAAGGAAATTGTTTGATTTCATGGCCTGGAATAGAAAAGGAAAGAATTTTTCCAAATTCTCAAGACTATGCAAACTACTATCACCATCATGCAAGAGTGGAAAATGCGATACAAGGGGACACCACTCAATTTGGTAAAGAAAATGAAGTTGTGGGTAGAGCTAAAGAAAGCAAGAGTTTGAATGTTTATCCAAAATGACAAGCAACTCACCTTGTTCAATGGAAAATTTTAGGCCTCATATGTAATATTGTACAAAAGTTTTGATTTCATGGTGAGCGCCTACAAGATCCCATCAGTCACATCACTCGCCAAAGCTAAGCGCAAACATCAAGTTAGGCAAGAGATTGAAGAGTATTTGAAGAAACTAAAACAGATTACCACCAAGGAGGATTTGGAGTTGAATAGATAGAACATGAAAATATACATTGGTGGTCATGTCCAGATCAGAATAATGTTTCTCCTTCCTTAGAAAGAAGTTAATATTGGATCCAATTCATTGTACCCGAATGCTATGGAGGCTAGAGTTTACTTCCAACATTACACCATTGTGCATTTTGGGGATGTCATCGAGCAATACCAAGCTTGGCATAAATATGTTACCAAGAAGCACCAAGTATAATTTTTTGAGCTATAGTTCACCCAAACTCCAAAATCACAGTGTTTTGTCTTGTTAGGCTATCAAGTTGTCTCTACCCTATTTTGTCTCATATGGGTACAAGTGGAAAATGTAATATTATGTGTAATTATTGTAAAAGTGAAATTCCAAGTGTCCATATTTGAATGTGAAGAGTCATATTGTAATGCAATGAGTTATATTATATAGAAGTTTTAGATTCATGAGGGGAGTCCAAGAGTCACAAAGGGGGCATGTGAAGATTCACTCCCCTTTGTTATTATAAATAGATCCTTATAACTCATGTAAGAGGCTTTTGGGAGTCAATTTTTGGCTAGGCTTAGGCTTAGGAAGAGCTTGGGATTTTTTTGAGAGCCTTGGATTGTATGTAGCGTAGAGGGAGTATACTTCTTTGGAGGAGCATGTGTTGTTGAATTTATGTTCCACTATAGGGGAAAGTGGTTCTTCAATGGTGTATGTATGAATGGAATTTTCACTTTTAATAAAACTCAGAGCCGACACACTTTCATGCACATATTGTGAATATAGTAGGAATAATCTTGTTGTATTTACGATGTATGTTATTTAAATTACGCATATTCTTATGAACTATTTCGTTTAAATTTTTATGAACATTGTTGGATGTATGTTTATGTGTTAATTCGTCACCTTAACTAGTGGACTATTACACATGTTAGTTTATGCGATCTACTTCTTCTCGTGTGTTCCTTCCAAGTTGCATACTATTATAGGCTTACAATGGGTGCAATTACTTTTCCCTTCATGTGTTGGAACTTTCACGTGTCACACTTGACTTTCTGCAAGGTCACATACTTGTTCTCACCAAAGACACCATGCAAAATTCTATGTGTTTTGCAAACCCGGGCATATCATTAACACCACACGGTTGGGACTCCTACTCCAAATGTTGTGAGGTCTAGTTAGGACTTCATATAAGGGATATCCCCTGAATGTTGGCAGGTCCAACCCTGTGAATAGATAGATCCAGGTCATATTTTCAAGGCATTGCAGATTGGTTCAACCCAGGAGATGCTACTTTCTTCATAGTTTATGGTTCCTACAAGTTGCCTCACCAGTTACCAACTTTCATTACATATAAGGTAATTATTTAAGTGGTGACATATCAACTTTCCACAATCTAACAAAGTCTCTCGTGAATATAAGAAAACCCATGGCCTACTTTTCCTTTATATATTGGGGCTTATTGTATCAAAAGCTTCAAACATTCGAAAGTGGATCCAAAATATCTAAAGCATTATTGGTTCGGCGTGCAAAGATATTTTGATACTATAGCTAGGAAAAATCTTTGGTATAGGATGGAAGGGATTAAATAAGCTTTCAATTCGAGGGATGATATGATAAAATTGTATGAAAATGTTATTTCCAAGTTTAGGAACACTAGAGGTTGGTTAGAATAAATTAACAAAAATATCATATTCAAGCAAGGTTGTCCTTTATCTCCTACCTTTTTTAACTTATATATTAGCAATATAGAATATTTTTTCATATAATCAAGTTGTGTCATCCAACTCTCTCTAGTATATTCATCACCCTTATTTACACTGATGATATTACTCTTATGGCAAGGATTTTCTATGATATTTGCAAGAAACAAAGAATCTTCAAGTATTATTGCTCCAATATGACTATGCTTATTAATACTGAAAGAAATGAGATTCATACCCAATAAGATCATAAAAAATACTTTTGTATATGATAACAACTTGGAGGAAGTGCTTTCATACAAATATCTTGCAATCAATATCATGAGATTAATTGGAATTATATATTTGAGAAACGATTAAATGGAGGATGGAAAACTTATCATGGGCTTGTAATTATAATCCAACATAATGTGGACATGGGATAAAAATAAAAATAAAAATCCTCTTTTTGAGACTTTGTTACTCATGTTATTTTATATGGTTGAAAATCAGATGCGTAATCTTTGGATCATCTTTGAGAAAGATAAAATAGATCCAAAATAAATTTATAACTCATAATCCAAAGTTAAATGAAATGTGTCTTATCCTATCATCCTCATAGGAGAAACCATTCCCCTACTGAGAGTATCTAATGGCTAGGTATCTAACATATAACAACAATACCAAACAACATGGAAGATAAAAGGCTTCCTAAATTCTCCTTAAATTCCATCCATAACCATCTATGGCTGAAGAAAAGATGGCAAGGATGCCCAATCTTGGCTAAACCATTGTGTGATAAAGGAATAAACGATTTTGTAAAATAATAATATATTACAAATATTATTACATCAAAATTTCAGGAAAAAATGTGGTGCAATAAAGAGTTAGAGGGAATATGAAAATTAGGATATTATGAGGAGGTGATCATCCCTAAATTTAAATATTATAAGTATCTCTCTATTTATAGGAATTTAAAGAAGAAAACAAGCATTATTAAAATAAGAATTAATTCTGATGACCTTCATAGTAAATTAGGAATTGGTGAAATCCTAAAGCACCTTAAGGCGAAAGAGAGTGTCACTTGTGTGACACTAATGGGTTCACAATAAAAAAACACTTTCTCTTATAATTCCATGCATTTAGTAATATTTCATCTCATTTTAAAAATATTTGTCACACTTCCAACCCTCCTAAAATTTCTACTCAACAAAATTATGGTGATATTGGAATGCTTCTAGTAATGTTTTTGAACACATAAATAAAATTATAAATAATTATAAGTAATATCTTACATTCTTGAAGTATAATAGACCAATTTGGTCTCAATGGATGTTAATCATCATCATCATCATCATCATCATCTTATGGTGTGATACAGAATGTAATAACCTCCTCCCACATACACCCAAGTAACCGACCAACCAGGAAAAACATGTGACAAAGAGTTATTATGATATGATTAAACTCCCTATGTATCAGTTAAGTAAGTGGAACCAATGGGACACAACCAAACTGACCTTCTACACATGTAATAGGAGCCATCCAACCCTTCCAAGTGACTAGCCCCTGAGAAAACCTGACATTTTACTCCATTAAAGCCTCATTTTCTCCCATTACATGGGCATGCATGCGATTGATATCCTCCAATCGCTCCCATAAAAAGGGAACTTTTGTGACTTGGGAATTTTCCAGGTAGTTTTGTGCCAGCGAATCCAGATTCTATGCCACTTTTTTTATTCCTAGTGCACCACAGGTCACCGTTTATTCTCGACCACCTCCAGCCGCAGAGTTAGCCCTAAGCGAGGAAGGAGACATAGTTCCTCTTGATGATGATCTGGTAATGGATGTGTACAATTTTTCATATGACGAACTCCAAAGTAGGATTATACAAGCGCGGAGAAATAATTTTCCAGATGATCATGCATCACCTGCATTCATGAGAGAAAGGGTGATAGTGGAAGACACCAAAAAGAATCCAAATGCTATCGTTGAAGCCAACTTGGCCTTCGTGAGTGCAACGAAATCAAACACTTGGTATTTGATGGTCGAGAATGATAATTTGGTTCAGAATCTACATGATACCTGTCAAGAGATAGAAAAACTTCACATATCAATGCAAAATGCATTTTTCGCACAAGTCTACCTGGGGGAAATGAGAGAAATGGTAGTTGGTGAAGTATCCACACTTCGAGAGACCACATAGGGGCTCATGATCATACAAAAGGAAATTGTTTGATTGCATGGCCTGGAATAGAAAAGGAAAGAATTTTTCCAAATTCTCAAGACTATGCAAACTACTATCACCATCATGCAAGAGTGGAAAATGCGATACAAGGGGACACCACTCAATTTGGTAAAGAAAATGAAGTTGTGGGTAGAGCTGAAGAAAGCAAGAGTTTGAATGTTTATCCAAAACGACAAGCAACTCACCTTGTTCAATGGAAACTTTTAGGCCTCATATGTAATATTGTACAAAAGTTTTGATTTCATGGTGAGCGCCTACAAGATCCCATCAGTCACATCACTCGCCAAAGCTAAGCGCAAACATCAAGTTAGGCAAGAGATTGAAGAGTATTTGAAGAAACTAAAACAGATTACCACCAAGGAGGATTTGGAGTTGAATAGATAGAACATGAAAATATACATTGGTGGTCATGTCCAGATCAGAATAATGTTTCTCCTTCCTTAGAAAGAAGTTAATATTGGATCCAATTCATTCTACCCGAATGCTATGGAGGCTAGAGTTTACTTCCAACATTACACCATCGCGCATTTTGGGGATGTCATCGAGCAATACCAAGCTTGGCATAAATATGTTACCGAGAAGCACCAAGTATAATTTTTTGAGCTATAGTTCACCCAAACTCCAAAATCACAGTGTTTTGTCTTGTTAGGCTATCAAGTTGTCTCTACCCTATTTTGTCTCATATGGGTACAAGTGGAAAATGTAATATTATGTGTAATTATTGTAAAAGTGAAATTCTAAGTGTCCATATTTGAATGTGAAGAGTCATATTGTAATGCAATGAGTTATATTATATAGAAGTTTTAGATTCATGAGGGGAGTCCAAGAGTCACAAAGGGGGCATGTGAAGATTCACTCCCCTTTGTTATTATAAATAGATCCTTATAACTCATGTAAGAGGCTTTTGGGAGTCAATTTTTGGCTAGGCTTAGGCTTAGGAAGAGCTTGGGAGTTTTTTGAGAGCCTTGGATTGTATGTAGCGTAGAGGGAGTATACTTCTTTGGAGGAGCATGTGTTTTTGAATTTATGTTCCACTATTGGGGAAAGTGGTTCTTCAATGGTGTATGTATGAATGGAATTTTCACTTTTAATAAAACTCAGAGTCGACACACTTTCATGCACATATTGTGAATATAGTAGGAATAATCTTGTTGTATTTACGATGTATGTTATTTAAATTACGCATATTCTTATGAACTATTTCGTTTAATTTTTTATGAACATTGTTGGATGTATGTTTATGTGTTAATTCGTCACCTTAACTAGTGAACTATTACACATGTTAGTTTATGCGATCTACTTCTTCTCGTGTGTTCCTTCCAAGTTGCATACTATTATAGGCTTACAATGGGTGCAATTACTTTTCCCTTCATGTGTTGGAAATTTCACGTGTCACACTTGACTTTCTGCAAGGTCACATACTTGTTCTCACCAAAGACACCATGCAAAATTCTATGTGTTTTGCAAACCCGGGCATATCATTAACACCACACGGTTGGGACTCCTACTCCAAATGTTGTGAGGTCTAGTTAGGACTTCATATAAGGGAGATCCCCTGAATGTTGGCAGGTCCAACCCTGTGAATAGATAGATCTAGGTCATATTTTCAAGGCATTGCAGATTGGTTCAACCCAGGAGATGCTACTTTCTTCATAGTTTATGGTTCCTACAAGTTGCCTCACCAGTTACCAACTTTCATTACAGATAAGGTAATTATTTAAGTGGTGACATATCAACTTTCCATCAGTCTAACAAAGTCTCTCCTGAATATAAGAAAACCCATGGCCTACTTTTCCTTTATATATTGGGGCTTATTGTATCAAAATCTTCAAAGATTCGAAAGTGGATCCAAAATATCTAAAGCATTATTGGTTCGGCGTGCAAAGATATTTTGATACTATAGCTAGGAAAAAGCTTTGGTATAGGATGGAAGGGATTAAATAAGCTTTCAATTCGAGGGATGATATGATAAAATTGTATGAAAATGTTATTTCCAAGTTCAGGAACACTAGAGGTTGGTTAGAATAAATTAACAAAAATATCATATTCAAGCAAGGTTGTCCTTTATCTCCTACCTTTTTTAACTTATATATTAACAATATAGAATATTTTTTCATATAATCAAGTTGTGTCATCCAACTCTCTCTAGTATATTCATCACCCTTATTTACACTGATGATATTATTCTTATGGCAAGGATTTTCTATGATATTTGCAAGAAACAAAGAATCTTCAAGTATTATTGCTCCAATATGACTATGCTTATTAATACTGAAAGAAATGAGATTCATACCCAATAAGATCATAAAAAATACTTTTGTATATGATAACAACTTGGAGGAAGTGCTTTCATACAAATATCTTGCAATCAATATCATGAGATTAATTGGAATTATATATTTGAGAAACGATTAAATGGAGGATGGAAAATTTATTATGGGCTTGAAAACAATTATAAATCAACATAATTTGGACATGGGATAAAAAATAAAAAATAAAAATCCTCTTTGAGACTCTTGTTACTCATGTTATTTTATATGGTTGAAAACTCTGGGATGCAGAATCTTTGGATCATCTTTGAGAAAGATAAAATAGATCCAAAATAAATTTATAACCTATAATCCAAAGTTAAATGAAATGTGTCTTATCCTATCATCCTCATAGGAGAAACCATTTCCCCCATTGAGAGTATCTAATGGCTAGGTATCTAACATATAACAACAAATTAAACAAGATGGAAGATAAAAGGCTTCCTAAATTCTCCTTAAATTCCATCCATAACCATCTATGGCTGAAGAAAAGATGGCAAGGATGCCCAATCTTGGCTAAACCATTGTGTGATAAAGGAATAAACGATTTTGTAAAATAATAATATATTACAAATATTATTACATCAAAATTTCAGGAAAAAATGTGGTGCAATAAAGAGTTAGAGGGAATACGAAAATTAGGATATTATGAGGAGGTGATCATCCCTAAATTTAAATATTATAAGTATCTCTCTATTTATAGGAATTTAAAGAAGAAAACAAGCATTATTAAAATAAGAATTAATTCTGATGACCTTCATAGTAAATTAGGAATTGGTGAAATCCTAAAGCACCTTAAGGCGAAAGAGAGTGTCACTTGTGTGACACTAATGGGTTCACAATAAAAAAACACTTTCTCTTATAATTCCATGCATTTAGTAATATTTCATCTCATTTTAAAAATATTTTTCACACTTCCAACCCTCCTAAAATTTCTACTCAACAAAATTATGGTGATATTGGAATGCTTCTAGTAATGTTTTTGAACACATAAATAAAATTCTAAATAATTATAAGTAATATCTTACATTATTGAAGTATAATAGACCAATTTGGTCTCAATGGATGTTAATCATCATCATCATCATCATCATCATCATCTTATGGTGTGATACAGAATGTAATAACCTCCTCCCACATACACCCAAGTAACCGACCAACCAGGAAAAACATGTGACAAAGAGTTATTATGATATGATTAAACTCCCTATGTATCAGTTAAGTAAGTGGAACCAATGGGACACAACCAACCTGACCTTCTACACATGTAATAGGAGCCATCCAACCCTTCCAAGTGACTAGCCCCTGAGAAAACCTGACATTTTACTCCATTAAAGCCTCATTTTCTCCCATTACATGGGCATGCATGCGATTGATATCCTCCAATCGCTCCCATAAAAAGGGAAATTTTGTGACTTGGGAATTTTCCAGGTAGTTTTGTGCCATCATGTCATCTTTGGTTGCTCTCCATAAGATCGAAATTTGTTGCACTTGGTACCATAACTTTGATATCTCGTACTGCAACTGTTCCTCTTCATGCGTCATAGTATAGATTTTTGAGGACTTAATGGGTATGGAATTATTTTTTTGAGGCATTGTAGAACCTAATATTGATATCTATTCTATAATATTCCCTTGGAATCAATTCAACTTGATTCTTCAAACATGACTTATGAAAATTGGAAAAAAATACACACATTTTACTTAATTTTGCAGAGCTCTATATTTAAATTGAGTTATCTTTAAAATTGAAGATCCTCAATATCTGAAATTCAGCCCTGTAGTAGCCCTCTAAAGATTCTTTCAAATTCCATAGGTCTTATCTGATTTGGATTCTTTAAGGAAAAGTTATGTCCAATCTCCCACAATGACCCAATTTTGGACTGATTCAGTAGAGGGAACTTGTACAACTTCCCACGTGTCACTGTTTCCTCCTTTGGCTCTAAAATTCATAGACCGAAAACTAGAGTCCGTGTACTTGTAGTCACTTCTTACATCATTCCAATCCGATGCTCAGAGAGAGAGATATGAATATTTTCCCACGATCCTCTCTTTGAGATGAAATTCAGAAGCCTCAAAAAATACCTAACTTCCACAGATCATATCTCCGAAAATGTTGCGAAAAAAGCTCTGAAATTTTGCGATGATGTTCCTCAGGATTTCGGCTTTGTACCCCAAAAATTTCAACTTCTAAACCTTCATAGAAAAAAATTTATAGCGAAAATACCACGATGACCTATTTAGGTTAAATTCAGGAGCCTGCAAAATGACCTAACTTGCACAGATCATATCTCCGAAAATATTGTGAACCAAGCTCTGAAATTTTGCAAAGATGTTCCTCAGGATTTTGGCTTTGCACCCTAAAAATTTTAGATTCTGAACCTCCATAGAAAAAAAAATTATAGCGAAAATGCCACGATGACCTGTTTGGAGTAGCCAAACCCTAGAATCTCAAAGCTTTGATACCAAATGTTGTGAAACCAGCTCCAAAAAGAGAAGAAAAGAGATATCAAAGCCTTAGAAATAAGCCACTTTTAGGGGGCAACCTCCAATAAATTACATGAATGAACAATTGTTTGATGATACAAATGACAAAACCTTCTTTCTATATATAGGAGCCCATGGGGCCACAATGTAATCCTAGCCGACCTAACAATAATAATGTAAGGGCACAATAATAAAAATATGGGGGTTACAAGGGTACAACAATAACAATAAGGGGGGTTGGAATAACATAATAAGGGACTACACTATTAATATAGGGGCTTAACACCCTTAATTAAATTGGACAATAAATTGTAATCTTATCTCATGATCACTTGTAATAGTTAACTGAGTGTGATAAACTCAATTAGCTCATGAATTTCTAGTTGAGGGTGGTTGGTGAGGCAAGCAGAGTGAATCTATTAGTTATTGAGTCCAAGTTGCAATTAGTGCATTATTTTAATGCATGATAAATCAGTTAACTCAATTAATTGAGTTAAAATCGGTTTAACTAGTTGTAACTATTCGTTGCACTAGTGAGAGGTCAAGTGAATTTAGTCAGAATTAATTCACATGCAGTGATTTTTCATGTAACTAATGATTCACTATTAATATTTGCATCCATGGCAGTTCCAAAGGATAGGTTGAGATAAAAGTTAAAGGGTTGTTAACCATAAGTTGTATCATTAGTAGGTTGCTCGCATGCAGTAAGACAAACATAGGATTTCCCATGATGTTTGCGCAGTCAAGGAAGGCTAAAATTCCTAAAGAATAGGGATTTCATTACACATGAATTGACCAAGCAAGGCAGGTTGAGAAAAGGCTGAAAATTGGCTAAGTGTTGGTAGATTTTGTCCGGATTAGTGTGAGATAGTTGTGAGTGCAGGAGACTCTTATTAGAAGAGTGAATTGCAGTTGTTTCATGATTCCTTGGTGAATATACAATAGAAGTTAGAGGGTTTTTTAGCAGTAAGCTTTCCCCGGGAAAATATCGGTGGTGTGGTTTGATTTTCTTCTTTCTTTACTTATTGTAATTGGTGATCATGTTTATTTTCCGCAATTTATTCGTAGAAGGATTCAGTATATTTCTTTAGCATATCACATGATCGGATTGAATCCATTGGTATACACATTGTTTTTATAATTTCTTCATGGTATAAAAGCACAGGAAATCACTATAGTGGAGAAGAAATTGAGTTTGTGCTGAATAGCATTCGAATTTGCAAAAGTATTCTTTGGTGCAACAAACAGATCAAGATCAAGATGGATTTCAATGATTTGAGATTGGAATATGCACTTGAGGGAAGTTCTAATTATATTTCATGGAAAGATAGGATGGAGCCAATTATAGAGGATGATGGGTTGAAATAATTCATTCACAATGACATTCCCAAACTCGCAGCAGCAGATGCCGCTCTTCTTAATGCTTAGCAAAAGAAGGTTGCAAAGGCGAGGAGGATCTTATTGGAGGGAGTACGAGACCACATTGTCTCAAGTATCCATGGAAAAGAGACTCCATATGCAATGTGGAAGGCTTTGAAAGATATGTTTCAGAGTAGTAGTGACCACAGAAAATTGGCACTGAAGGACAAGCTTAAGGAAATAAAAATGGAGAAAGGTGAAACTATTCCGAAATATTTAACCAAGTTTTTCCAATGTTGAGATGAGCTTAGGAGCATCGGAATTATCTTCACGGATGATGACTTGGTGAGCCTAGCTCTTCTAGACCTTCCCAAGAGTTGGAATAGTTATCAGGACTCTGTCAATGGGAGGTAGAAATTGCCAGATTGGGAGTGACTTTGGTCAGATTTGGTGCAAGAATAATCTACGCATAATACTAGGGATGGATCCTCATCTAGGAAAAATGACGAGGAAAATTGTGCCTTGGTTGGTAAGGCAGAGAAGGGGAAGGGAAATAAATCCTATTCCAAATCTGAGATCGATAGAGAAGGAAAGAAGCGCGACATGTCTAGAGTGAAGTGTTTTCACCATCACAAGCATCGAAATTATGCCACTAATTGTCCATAAAAGAAGAAGAACAAGGAGGCTTCAGGATCTGCAGTTGGTGAGACTTTGGCCTCGCAATTTGAGTTGAAATTATTTCTCATCACATGCATGGTGTCAAGTGTGATGGGATCAGTGTGGTACTTGGATAGTGGTGCATCTTTCCACATGACGGGAGACAAAGAACTTTTCAGTAGCTTGGAGGAGAAGGATATCCAGAATCATATCGAAATTGATGATGAAGAGAGGTATAACGCCATCTTTATTGGTACAATTACCTTCCAGAGACAGTCAGGTAAACCCTTATTATTAAAATATGTCATGCATGTACCAAGCTTGAAAAATAATTTTTTTTTAGTTGCAATGTTGGAGGATAGAGGTTATGATGTGGTTTTGAGTGAAGGGAAAGCATTCCTTCATCACAAAGCCACGGGACAATCCAAGAAGATTAGGGTTCATGTGAAGAATATCTACAAACTTGATGTAGATGGATGCACAACATTGATGGGTAAGGTAGACAAAGTGGTGAGTCGAGATTAGGGTGAGTTCTGGCACAGGAAATTGTGCAATCTACACCACGGTGCCTTGAAGGTCATGCAACATATTTCTACAGGGCCTCCAAAGGGTACTCTTGCACAGATAGACACATGCAAGGTATGTACCATGGGGAAGTATGCAAAGGCCACTTTTCACGAGAAGGAGAACCGAGCAGCTGAAATCCTTGAGAGAGTTCACTCATACGTGTGTGGACCATTCTCTATAGCTTCGACAACAAATAATAGGTATTATGTGATCTTTGTTGATGATTTTTATGGAAAGTGTTGGATCTACTTCATGCAGAAGAAAGATCAGACGTTCTCAAAATTTTGAGTTCAAAACACTGGTGGAGAAAGATACGGGGAAGCATGTGAAGGCTCTTAGGAGCAACAATGGTGGTGAGTACATCTCCAATGAAGTCAAGAACTTTTGTAGCAAAGAAAGTGGCAGATGGGAGTGTGGAGAAGTACAAGGCTATATTTTTATCTCGGGAATTCTCACAAGTTGGGGGGATTGACTATGAAGAGACTTTCGCACCGGTTGTGAGATACTCATCGATTAGATCTATCCTTGCTCTCTCAGCACAGATGGGGTGGAAGATATATCAAATGGATGTGAAAACTATGTTTCTCAATGGAGTTATTGAGGAATGAGTGTACATAGATTAGCTAGAATCTTTTTAGACCTTTGGCAGTGATTCGCATGTGTGCAGACTCAAGAGAGCATTGTATGGGTTGAAGCAAGAACCTCGTGCTTGGTACACCAGGATTGACATCTATTTCACTGGGTTGGGCTTCACAAAGAGTGAAGAAGATGTTAACTTGTACCAGATTGTGGCTGATGGTAAGCTCTTGATTATCGTACTTTATGTTAATGATCTAATTGTGGCAGGTGATGAGCAGCTCATAATTTCTTACAAAGAGGATCTTGCAAGATATTTTGAGATGAAGGACATGGGACTCCTTCGCTATTTCCTTGGTTTGGAAATATGGCAGCGAGATGGTGAGATATTTTTTTCTCAAGGCAAGTATGCCAGAGAGATTCTGAGTAAGTTTCACATGGAGAGTTGTAAACCCATAGGAAATCCTTTTCCAAGAAACTGGAGGAAGGAGGATCCTAATTCAGGTGAGGTAGTGGATGTTATTGTTTACAGGAAGCTTGTGGTTTCACTGATGTACTTGGTGAACACCAGACTAGACATTTTCTACGCAATTAACCAACTAATTCAAGCTATGGTTAATCCGACCAAGAACTTTTGGAAGGCGGGGAAGCATGCCTTGAGATATATTAGGGGCACTACATAGTATGGATTATGGTACAGACGGATAGAGGGAGTGAAGCTTAAAGGCTTCATGGATGCAGATTGAGTAGGTAGTCCATCAGACAGAAAGAGCATATCAGGAGGGATGTTCATCATAAGATTGACAGCAGTTTCTTAGTACTACAGGAAGCAGAGATCTGTGGCACTCAGTTGAGCCGAGGTAGAGTACATGGAAGCCATTCAGGCTGCATGTGAGGCCATCTGACTGAGGAAGATTATGTTTGGTTTGTTTGGTCATCAGATGGATCTGACGGTGATACATTATGATAACTAGAGTTGCATTAAACTCTCGGTTAATCTGGTATTCCATGATAGGTCCAAGAATATATACATCCGGTACCACCATCTCAGATATTGTGTTCAAAGGTACATTATGTTGCTTTAGTACATTCCCACAGAAGATCAGGATGCATATATTCTGACAAAGGTGCTCGCCAGGAGAAAATTCGAATACCATAGAGACAGGATCGGGGTAGTTGATAATCCCTTTCTTGTTGAGAGGGAGTGTTGAAAGTCAACAAGAAATTGCAGCACACACACTAGTGTGGGACCACAGGTCCTAGTGATACATTAGTGTAAAAGCCAATTTATTTAATGAATTGGAAATGTGTTTAATTTAATTTTCCCTTAATTAAATTGGACAATAAATTTTAATATTATCTCATGATCACTTTTAATAGTTAATTGAGTGTGATAAACTCAGTTAGCTCATGAATTTCAAGTTCAGGGTGGTTGGTGAGGCATGCAGAGTGATTCTATTAGTTATTGAGTCCAAGTTGTAGTTAGTGCATTAGTTTAATGCATGAGAAATCAATTAAATCAATTAATTGAGTTAAAATTTGTTTAAGTAGTTATAATTGTTTGTTGCACTAGTGACAGGTCAAGTGAATCAAATAAGATTTAATTCACATGTAGTGATCTGTCATGTAATTGATTATTTACTATTAATAGCTACATGCATGTTAATTCTAGTGGAGACCCAGTTGAGAAAAAGGTTAAAGGGATGTTAACTATCAGTTGTACCATTAATAGGTTTCCCATATGCAGTAAGACAACCATAGGATTTCCCATGATGTTTGCGTAGTCAAGGAAGGTTGAAATTCCTAAATAATAGGGATTTAATTCCACATGAATTACGCAAGAAAGGCAGGTTGAGTAGAGGCTGAAAATTGGCTAAGTGTTGGTCCATTTTGTCTGGATCAGTGTGATACAGCTGTGAGAGTGTGGGAGACTCTTGTGAGAAGAGTGCATTTTAATTGTTTCATGATTTCTTGGTGAATATACAATAGAATATGGATGGCTTTTGAGCAGTAATCTTTCCCTAGGAAAATATCTATGTTGTGGTTTTATTTTCTTCTTTCTTTGCTTGTTGTGATTGGCGATCATGTTTATTTTCCGCAATTGATTTGTAGAAGGATTCAATATCTTGCTTTATCATATCGCATAACTGGATTGAATCTATTGGTATACACATTTTTTTTATAACTTCTATATTTTTTCCGACCAAGGCTTCCAAGACTAGTAACTCAACCCAATCTGTTACAAGTCTTCTAAAGCATTTTTCCAACTAAGGCTTCCAAGAACTAATAACTCAACCCACAACAAAAGGAACATGAAAACCAACCAGAAGAAAATTTTAAAACATGCAACACCATGGATATATAGGAAATAGAAATTGTAATATCCCCAAAATTGGGATTGCACAGCAAACCTGCTAAAATAATGCACTTCTAGGAGATTTATGCACAGAAATGATTTTGCAGCCCTTGGATCCCTTAGATCAGCAGATCTGGATTCTATATCCAAAAGGGGATCAAAAACAAATCAAACTAGGTGTGGTAAACAGATCTCCCACCACCTAGTCTAGCTGAAAAACACCCTACAAGAGGGGTTGTAGCTATGCACAACAAACTGCTTCAGAAATAACGCAGTCTTGGAAAGCATGCGTAGGAGACCATCAAATAAGATAAAATTTTTACTATAAAAAATCAAATAAGATTTACAATGATTCTCTTACAATATACAGTAGAATACATAAGACAAGAGAGAAGGAAATCTTCAGAAAAGGAAGCTGCAACATATGTATAAACTGCAAAAATGGCTTAACAACGTTATTTTATGGAGCTACGGCAGCTGAATGTTACACTTCAGATATAGAGCATATCTATGTATAATATATCAGATCCATTTTAGATCTGTACACTAGAAAGGCTCTATTACAGTATCCCCTTGGGGTTTTGATCAAATCATGCAATACAAAGAGTAGATCTGAGTTTTAAGTAACAGATATGCAATATTATTCGGAAATTTTTGAAGATGAATATAGATGGAAACAGATTAGATCTATATAAAACATGGATCAGCAAGCTAATCCATGGATCACCAAAGTGAAATGCAAAGCCCAACACCAGAGATCTCTCATCAAAAGTGGGATCAAAACACCCTGCAAAACCTCCACTAAAAATAACGCAGTCCCTCAAGGGAAACTGCATTGTAGCTTGAATAACTGGGTTGGCCTAATGCCAAGATACAAATCTGAAGCTCAAACAATTTATGCACTCTTCCAGGAGGTTAAAAGACACACTCACTGAGAAGAGGCACCAATACAAGCTATATCTAAACAGATCCAGTGTTCCACTTGCTGCAGCCTACAAAAGAAACTAAACCCTCACTGGATCTGCATTGCAGTTGCAAGTAGAGCTTGGCCAAATGCTTGATAGTGGATGAAATCAGAAATACTCCTCCAAGAATCCTCAATGGAAGAGGTGAAATCCCTGCATAGGAACTCCAAGTGCTAAGCAGCACTATTCTCCACTGAACAACAGAGAATAGTATTTGTCTAAATAGACAAGATACTCAAAAATATAGGCAATCAACAACCTTCTCTTGCTGCCTTCCCCTTCCTTTTATAAGATGAAAGCCTTTGCAAACCCTAAACCACCTTGATGAGTTAGCTCTTTTCACATGAGGTGCCTCCTTCTAGAACTGTGTTGTCCCTTCATGAGGTGCATTGTATCTAGACAACACTATATATTTGGTCAAGGTTGAGCCAGTCTCATATATCAAACCTCTTTCACACCTAAAAGTGATTTGTTTACATGGCCCATATTTATCCATGTTCATATGGGCATTGATTTATTCATTCTTTTAGGAGTTTTACATGTCCTCCTTTATTCATTTATTCATGCAATAGAAAAATGAGGCAAAATTGCATATTCCTCTTAGCTTAGGCTAAGTAGGAATATTACAGTCCTCCCCTCCAAAATGTTGCTTGTCCTCAAGCAACTGATAGGGTGAGAGTTGTAGTACTTCCCCTCCTCCATCGATGACACCATCAATGATCGAGTCCTCATTATAAACCAAGTGTTCATCAAGCCAATACATCATGAATTGTTCCTCCAGGGTCAACATAAGATGTGCATAGTCCATCCCACCAAGAGTGAAAAATTCAACAGAAATAAGCATGGCTGGAGTAATGCTCTGTCTAAAACATGTAGCATGAGGTACAGGGAGAAGTTCCAATCCATGTAGTACATACAAACTACCCATCCTCCCTCCATACAATCTCATAAACAGTACAACTATATCATCCAAGTATGGAAGCAAGACTACATATATGCAAATAGAAATCTAAGCCTAAGGAGGTGGGTCAAAATCCCACATGTGATTCCAGCGTAGTGCCTCCCCTGCCTGCATTAGATCAAGGTGTGGCAAGTGGCATTCCCACCACACATTTGCTACATGAGTCACCTTAACATGGGTGAAGATGTCAGATATGTTTGGTGCCTCTGGAAAGCACCCATCATGAAAAGGAATCTCCCTTTGCACAACAAGGGAGTGGCCAAGTTTAACATTTCTATTGGCCCACCCAAAGCAATGAGATCCACGTGATCTCTCACTCCCTTTAGGAGTCATATCCTACAAAATCATGGTAAAATAATGTGACAAATCAGAAAATAAATTTTTCTCTACATGATCAGATCTTTCACCATCAAAGTTCCTCATACACATGGATTTGTGCATGGGCATTCCCCTTCTCTCAAAAGAAGGAAGGAATGGCTGAAATGAATCTTGCATAGATTCCCTTGGCTGTCCCAACTCCACATATCTCATGCACTCTTGAAAGTGCTAATGTAGTTCCTCTCTCAAGCCTTCCCAATCAAAGCTCCTCATGATCATGGTATAGATATCCATTGAATGCATATGGCTGAGAAAGAATTATTTTTGTGCCCCTTGTAGTATCTTCTGCTTGAGCTTGGAAGCTCTAGCCAAGAAGACCCTACCATGATGATAGATGACTCCCCCTCAGACTAAGTAGCCCTCTTCTTGCTGCATGTCATCTAGTATCATACCTGTGTGGAGATATTTGGAATACTCTACAAGTAGTTGAGATCTCCAATACAGATCCACATTGTTCAACAATGACAGTGTTGATGATACATCCATGGAGGTGCTTTTCATGTTGCTGATCTCTTCTTTGACATCTCTCATGCCAAATTTGTGTGTTGTAAAGCTGATCCTCCCATTCTTCTCCTCCCACAACGCAGATCTAGAAAAGAGAAAGGGTGATAGTTATGGAGTGAGTGAGAGGATCCCCCTCACTCTTGAGTTGTCCCAAGCCCTCCAGCGTTGTAGCTTGGTCTCCCATTGCTCCAATCCTTCTTGGATCTAGATTTGGAGTAGCACTTTGTGAGGCCTCCCCAACAAGATCTGAATCTGGTGGCCTCCTAGATGGTTTTCCACTAGATAAGAATGTCCCCTGTAGGATTCTCATGAACATAAGAGAAGGGACAGTTTGATCTTTGCTTCCACTATGCAAATCCATCTCTTTTGTTTGTGTGGAAGTGCTAGGTGAGGGATAAGTATGCATGCCTTGGATCATTTGAGGTTTACCACTCTTCATGTCCACCCATTCCATCTTCAAAGCCTTCCAATCAGTGGTGACTTTCCCCAATGTAATCAACCATTGGACAACCAAAATGATATTGGTGTCTGGTATGTCAACTACAAAAAAGTGATCCACCAAGGTGTAGGACCCCATAGTGACTGAGAGTGATGGGAAATATTGCATGCATTGCATTTTCCTATCTCCAGAGACAAAAAAAGATAATCCTTCAAAAGTATCAATGGGTATTTCCCTCCTCTGCACAAGATGAGCATCAATAAAGTTGTGGGTTGCCCCACTGTCAATCAATACATATACCCTCTGATTCATGATTGAACCTTGTACTCTTAGGGTAAAGTACTTAGGTACTCCTCTCAAATATGCAAGAGCTCCTCCCATTGGAGCAAAGGCTCCATCCCCATCTCCAAATGGTGTTGGATCTCCCTCAACATTATCAGCGCTATGACCGCTTCTTGGTTAATCATCTTCATCTTCCTTCTCAAAATCTGAGAAGACTTCTATGTAGTGTGATTTCCTAGCAGCACATCTATGTCCAGGTTCCATTGACTCTTGGCAAGTGAAACATAGTCTCTTCTTTCTCAGCTCCCTCCTAACTTCAATATCAAGAGGCTTCTTGAATGAGCTCTCCTTGGAAGGAGCAGTTTTTTCTTCCTTCCCTTTAGAAAGGCGAGGGGCATTGCTCTGGAAAGTTGCCTTTGCTTTTGGCAAGGCATCTTGGAGGTCTCTAGCCCTTTCAATGGCATCATGCAAAATTATGGGCTTGGTAGATTTAACCAACCCATGCAAAGGTTCCTCCAAGTCATCGATGAACATGTACACCCTCCTTGCCGCAGACAGATCAGGAACCATAACAGATAATCTCAGAAACTCAAAGATATAAGTTTCTGTATTTCCTGATTAATTTAACTTTGAAAGGCTCATGAAAGGTGCTTCTGGATCCTTTCTATCAAACCTCTCCACCAGTATTCTAGTGAATTCAGAATAGGTAGTCACATTGGTATGACCCAATGTAGACAACCCATGGAACCACCAATTGTGTGCTTCACCTTCAAAGTGCAGCGCTGCAATCTTGATGGCTTCTGTCTCAGGGACTTTGTTCAACTGAAAGTAGATGTCCAGATTTTCTACCCATGCCTTGGTAGAACTGGTGGATGACCCATCAAACTTGGGAAAAAATAATCTACACATAGAGTGATGTCTATCATGATTAGGGAAGAACCCACCATCTCTATACTAATTCCTTGGTCTTATATTGTCCTTGAGGTGATAAAATTCTTGGAAACTCAAGTGGTCCTTGAATCTCTGATTCTGAGAATCATATTCCACAAATTAGTCTTCAAGGGATGCTTTCTCTTGTGGTCCTTAATTCTCCACAGCCAAGAAGGTAGGCATGGTGGAGCATTGTGGAGCTTGTGGTTGGTTCACTAGTTGACCAGTCCAGTGATGAGACGTGCCAGAGCTTTCCCCGGGATGAAATCTCCTAGGATATTCCCTCATCCTGTCCATTCTCATCTCTTTGATCTCTCTAGCAAGATCTTGCATGGCCACCAAAATATTTATTGCAAACTCTTCTCCTTCTTTATCACTTCCAGTTTCATGGGCTTTACCCTTGTCTTGATCCTCAGTGGTGTAATCAAACTTCTTGTGGCTTCTATTATGATACCTCTTCTCCCTCTCAGTAAGAGGCTCATCTTCTTCTGAATGCAGCATCGTTGTAATTCTCCAATGCAAGCACAGGCTGCGCCAAGAAAGGAGCCCTGATACCACTGTAATATCCCTAAAATTGGGATTGCACAACAAGCTTGCTGAAATAACGCACTTCTGGGAGATTTATGTATAGAAATGAGTTTGCAGCCCTTGGATCCCTTAGATCAGAATATTTGGAGTCTAGATCCAAAAGGGGAGCAAAAAAAAATCAAACTAGGTGTGGTAAACAGATCTCCCACCACCTAGTCTAGCTGAAAAACACCCTACAAGAGGGGCTGCAGCTATGCACAACAAACTGCTTCAGAAATAATGCAGTCTTGGAAAGAATGAGAAGGAGGCCATCAAATAAGATCAAATTTTGACTATATAGCAGCAAATAATATCTACAATTATTCTCTTACATTATACAGTAGAATACAGAAGATAAGAGAGAAGGAAATCTTCAAAAAAGGAAACTGCAACATATGTATAAACTACAAAAATGGCTTAACAATGTTATTTTATGGAGCTGCAGCAGCTGAATGTTACACTTCAGATATAGAGCATATTTTTGTATAAAATATCATATCCATTTCAGATCTGTACACTAGAAAGGCTCTATTACAAGATCCCCTTGGGGTTTTGATCAAATCATGCAATACAAAGAGTAGATCTGAGTTTTAAGTAGCAGATCTGCAATATTATTCAGAAATTTTTGAAGATGAATTTACATGGAAATAGATCAGATCTATATAGAACATGGATTAGCAAGCTAGTCCATGGATCACAAAAGTGAAAGGCAAAGCCCAACACCAGAGATCTCTCATCAAAAGTGGGATCAAAACACCCTGCAAAACCTTCACTGAAAATAATGCAGTACCTCAAGGGGAACTGCGTTGTAGCTTGAATAATTGGGTTGGCCTGATGCCAAGATACAAATCTAAAGCTCAAACAATTTATGCACTCTTCCAGGAGGTTAAAAGACACACTCACTAAGAAGAGGCACCAATACAAGCTATATCTAAACAGATCTAGTGTTCCACATGCTGCAGCCTACAAAAGAAACCAAACCCTCATTGGATCTTCGTTGTAGTTGGAAGTAGAGCTTGTCCAAATGTATGATAGTGGATGAAATCAGCAAGACTCCTCCAAGAATCCTCAATGGAAGAGGTGAAATCCCTACATAGGAACTCCAAGTGCTAAGCAGAACTATTCTCCACTAAACAGCAGAGAATGGTATTTGTCTAAACAGAAAAGATACTCGGAAATATAGACAATCAACAACCTTCTCTTGTTGCCTTCCCCTTCCTTTTATAAGATGAAAGCCT
Source organism: Pinus albicaulis (assembly GCA_034641835.2). NCBI lineage: Eukaryota > Viridiplantae > Streptophyta > Pinopsida > Pinales > Pinaceae > Pinus > Pinus albicaulis. Next base: position 1,343,144,440 of record CM076581.1, on the reverse strand, counting down.
TTGCAAACCCTAAACCACCTTGATGAGTTAGCTCTTTTCACGTGAGGGGCCTCCTTCTAGAACTGTGTTGTCCCTTCATGAGGTGCATTGTATCTAGACAACGCTGTAGATTTGGTCAAGGTTGACCCAGTCTCATATCTCAAACCTCTTTCACACCTGCAAGTGATTTGTTTACATGGCCCAAATTTATCCATGTTCATATCGGCATTGATTTATTCATTCTTTTAGGAGTTTTACATGTCCTCCTTTATTCATTTATTCATGCAATAGAAAAATGAGACAAAATTGCATATTCTCTTAGCTTAGGCTAAGTAGGAATATTACAAATGTACTAGGAAAAACCTCAATGCAATCAATCATCCATGCCAATGACATATCATAACCAAATAACCACATGAATATTCCATGCATGCCAAAACTAGTATGAAAATAATACATTTAACTTGGTACTTGCAAGCAAAATCTGTTGTAGTTGTTGATCCTAATGTCCTCTTGTGCTTTCCTGCTTTTACTTTTCCTTCTTGCTCCAAATCCCAAGTATGCCACACTCCTCCAAGAGTGCTCCAAGGAAAACTCAAGTGTCCAAGAGTATGAGAGAGAGAGAATAGATTGAGAGCTCCAAAACTGGACTGACAAAAATGTAAATTGATCCTCATAAGCCCTTTTATTAATGAGGCCTTAATTTATTTAATTTTACATTATTTTCCTTAATTTTTCTCCTCAAATTCAAACTATGACCTTTCTCCTTCCTTTTCTACTATTCCCATTATTTTCATAAATAAATTCAATAAATCCCACTTTTCCTTTCTAAAGCCTTTTACATTTCCATTACCAATTTCCATAGCCATTAATTAATCACAAGTGATCCCCGTCACTATGTTTTTTCTCAACATTTAGCTTGGAATACTTGTCCCATGACCAAGATCTTATTTTACCTTTATTAAATTTTACATGGATTTTTGACCAGGGTTGTTACAAAACCCTCCCCCTTGGGGGAACACTGTCCTTGGTGTTCAATGGCGCCTACAACCAGCAATATTGTTGAAAGAAAAATATATCGCTCGTGGAGCTTTATAACTTATCTCATTGCAGTATTAACAATGAACATATATTTAAAAGAAAACCAGCATGAAACATAACATTATGAAAGTCATAACAACATAACACCCATGCCACTTATTGGAGCTTTATAACATACCTCATGGTGGTATTTACATCCATATACATATTTACATAAACCAAAACATATACCAACCAAGGAATAGAGAAGGATACATAGACCGAATCTGATCTGACATCTCCCATATAGCTTTATCTGGCCCAAAGTGCTTCCACTGCACTTTAACCTACTCGATTTCTCGGTTTCGGAGCATGAGAATATTTCTATGCAAAATGCACTAAGGTTCCGGCTGGAATTCTCCTTCTGGATCCTCTTGCAATATAGATGAGTCAATCACATGATCAACATCTTTAAAATACTTATTAAGTAATGACGCATGCAAAACAATCATGGACTTTCACTGTCGGAGGCAGTGCAAGTCGATAGGCTATTGGTCCAATCCTTTCAAGAATATTGAGAGGTCCACAAAACTGAGGTTCCATCTTGGCAAATGATCCAATCCTCAAGGATCTCTTCCTAGCCTTGATGTGAAAGTACACGTTTTCCTCAACCTGAAACTCCTTAAACAACTTGTTTCGATCTACATAATTTTTTTCTATCTTGTGCTACCTTTAGATTCTTCTTGATTACTTACATTTCTTGTTCCATATATACCAACATATTTAGTCCTATCAATACCCTATTGACTGGATCACTCCAACTGATGGTAGTATTACAACTTTACCCATAGAGTGCCTCAAACGAACTCATCCTTAGAGACTCTCGATACCCATTGTTGTAAGAAAACTCTACCAATGGAAGATACTCTTCCTGCTTCCCTTACTGATTCATCACATACATCCTCAACATGTCCTCTGATATATTGTTGAATCTCTCTATATTTCAATCTGTCTGTGGATGATAAGTTGTGATGAAGGCCAAATCTGTATCCAAACATGCAAATAAATCTTTCCATAACATCGAAGTGAACTTAGCATCTCAATATGACACAATATTCTTTGGAATACCATGAAACCTCACTACATATCTGATGAATACTTGTGCTACATCATTAGTTGAATATGTAGAATTCACTGGAATGAAATGTGCTACCTTTTTCAACTTTTCAACCACAACTATAATCAAATCATGTTGTCTATATTTCCTCGGAAAACCTGTGATGAATTCCATGGAAATGACCTCCCATTTCCACTCTGTAATTGAAATCGGCTATAATAACCTACCTGCATGCTTATACTCTACTCTTACTTGTTGATAATCCAAGCATCTAGCCACATAATTTACCACTTCCTTCTTCAATTTTAGCCATTAGTAGAACTTCTTCACTACTTTCAATGTCTTATGATATCCCGAGCGACCTAAATATAGTTTCACATGAAAATGCTTCAAGATAGTATTCTTGAGCTCATTTTTTTCTAGCACATATATCATGTCCCTAAATTGACCAAGTCATCAACTGTGAGATGATAATACACATACTGTGCACTCATACTTGCACTTGTACATGTACCTGTGCTTGTGCCTGTACCTGTAATATGTTGTAACCTGTGCCTAAGCTCCATGTACCTGTTATCATGCTGACCTGCCTATAAGATTTGATCATGTAAGTATGTCCCATAAGAACTCATAGTTGCTATATGATTCACTTGTATCCACCTGCTAAGAGCATCTGAAAGCCTGTTATCTTGACCTTTAATGTACTTGATCTCAAATTCAAACTCATTGATCACGGCCAACCAGCTAGCTTTTCAAGAATTAAAATTTGGTTGGTCAAATAGATACTTCAATCCATTGTGATCACTCATCAATACAAACCTCTTGCAAAGAAGATAATGCTTCCACATCTTCAATGCATGGATGATCATTTCCAACTCAATATTATGCGTCAGATAAATCTTCTCATTCTCATTCAGTTTTTGTGACTCATAACATAACGCATGTCCTTCCTTCATAAGGACTCCACCAAGACCTCTCTTGCAAGTATATGTTCATACCACAAACTCTTTGTATGTATATGCAGTCTTTAACACTGGACCATTTGTCAACCACTGCTTCAAGTGCTCAAAATAACTGTGCATTCCTCTGTCCATTCAAATTTATTACCTCTTCGTTGCATTGACATGATATGATATTCAATGTGAGAGAAATTCCCGATAGGGAAATTTTAAGGGTGGACGTTTATCTTAAATTTTAAAAACCTTGGCGAATCTTAGTAGTCCCCTATATGTATATTGTAAATTTTTTTATGTTATTTTTGTAAAAATATTTAGTTTTCTAATAATTCTATATTAGTATATATAAAATTTTGGTGATTTTTGGGGTAAAATAATTGTATACTATAAAATTTGGGCAAATCAATTTGAAAAAAATGGAAATTGGCAAATATTTTTTTTGGAAAAAGCATGAAAAATTAGCCCACCTGCGAATATTAGCCCCTAAAAATTCCCCTGATTCCCAATGAACCTCCGATAGTAACCTTCTAGCCCATGAATGATCTTACCTCATCCACATTTCCAGGAGCTTCCATGATAGCTCTTATCTTCTATGGATCCACTGTTATGCATTCTTTGGAAATAAGATGTCTTAAGTAATGTACCTTTGTCTGAAATAAACTATATTTTCTAATCATATCATATAATTTATGCTCTCTTAGCAATCTCAATACTGCCGCTAAATGTTTGGCATATTCTTCCTCATTCTTACAATATACCAATATATCATCAATAGATACAACAACAAATTTGTCTAGATAAGGACACAACACATTATTCATCAAGCACATAAAAGTAGCTGGAGAATTAGTCAAACCAGAAGGAACTACAAAAAACTCATAATGTTCGTACCTGGTCTGGAGATTTGTCTTGTAAATATCCTCTTCATTGATGCATACCTGATGATATTTGAATCTCAGATCAATTTTTGAGAACATTGTTGCTCCCTTCAACTAATCGAAAAATTCATTAATCCTTTAGAATGGATACATGTTCTTGATTATCACCTTGCTCAACTACTATAATCAATACATAACCTAAGGTTACCATCCTTCTCCTTCACAAACAATACTAGTGTGCCCCATGGAGATACACTTGGCCTAATGTATTATTTTTCAAGAATTTCCTTTAACTGCAGCTTCAACTCTACTAGCTTTGGTGTGCTCATCCTGTATGGTGCCTTTGATGTTGGTGCTTCCCCTGGTACCAACTCAATAGAAAATCCACTTCCCAGTGAGGTGGAAACTCTGAAATCTCTGCCAAGAACGCATCCAGAAATTTTTGTAGAACTGGGTACCTACTCAGGACATCTGCATCCTCAAATTCCTTAACTTTTTCATTAGACATATGCACTTCAAATAAAACACCCCCTTTCCTGTGACTACACTTCGCCTGCATAGTTTTCACCATTCTTTATGTTTCCTTCTTCTTACCCTGAAAGACTCTTTGTTCTCCATTTTCATCCAAGCACTCAATAGATTTGTCATAACAGTCCACTTTGGTCCTATGAATATACAACTATTCCATACCCAAAATCATGGTATGTGAACCCAACGACACTACATTCAAATTTTCTAATGTAGATGTTATCACTCATAATTTTGTGAGTCATTACTTAACATGGTCATACAGCTCACTCCTCAAAAGGGTAAGGACTCCTTAAAAATTTTGCAAGTTGGCATAGGAAATTTTATTTTTTCATATTTAACCTGTCCTAAGTTTCAATACCACCCTCATCTCATCTCAAAATAACCTCCATATAGGTCACATCATGTTCCATCATTCATCATTTGCTGACATATTTCATTTCCCAAGCTTACAACTCCGAGAACAGGGTTTTCTATTTTCATAATGCAAATTTTTTATGTTTTATACATGTTTTTAGAATGCAAATTCTCAACAGCTAGAGATGTGTTTAAAAAAACCAAGAGAGGTTTTTCTTCAAGACATACGGACCTATAAAATCTCCTTCATTTTTGCAATATTTATCAAGGATAGGGAGAAAATATATCATCTCTGAGCCCTATTTTTTTAGAAAAAATAGAGTTTGAACTCCTTGAAGAACAGTTGAGGTTAGCTAACCATGAAATTTTGGTTATGAAGAAGGAGGCAAGGAAACATAATTTCCAAAAGGTTCAGTTTGAAAATATGAAAGACTTTTGGGAAGAGCAGGTTGATACTGTGTCAAAGACTTTAGATGACACACAACAGTTACTCAAATGGACCCAACCATTGAGAAGAGAAGTGAAACATGTTAGAAGATTGAAATTTCACTTAAATTCTACCAACAGAAAGCTGAAATATCAAGTTAAGTACCTCCAAGAGCAGCGAGAACTAATCCATGAGGAATTGGAGAAGAAAGGCCTAAAAATGACAGTAGTTGAGGAACCAATATCTCAACTCATCATCAATGAGGAAGAAACACCTCAAGGGTCCTAATTTGAACTGGTTTATGATTTGAAAGGTCAATGGCATGTTGTAAACAATTTTTTTATAGTTGGAAGGCATATTTTTGAAGTTAGGAAAAAATCTAGAATTTGCATGCTTTTCAACAATTTCGCAGCGTTTCCTAGGCTTAAAGCCACGAAAACACCACAAAACCACCTGTAGCTATCTTTTTGTATTTAAAACCACTTTGGAAAGCTTCCAAAGGGTGGATATGATGTGAATAATTTTTCAAGGCTTAATGAACACAATGTAGAAAGAAAGAATAAAAAAGTGATGGCAAAGGTCATTTTTGTACGCTACTAAAGTATGCTACGAAATTGTTGAAAACTATTTTCGTAGCAAATAGTTTTTTAAGGTTTTTGAGCAACTGAAAAAATTATTTTGGAAATATGAAAAACAAATTCTTCAGCACAGGCCCTTCTACAAAAACCTCTCTCATTTTTTTCAAATCCATCAAGGTTTGTAAATTATACACTCATCTTAGCACGCTACGAAACTGCTGAAAATCTGTTTTCGTAGCGAATTGTTTTTGAAGTTTTATGAGAAAATGAAAAATTATTTTGGAAATCAGAAAGAGTTTTGTCTTCATCACAAGCCCCTCTAACAAAAACTCACTTATTTTTTTCAAATCCATTAGGGTTTGTAAATTATATATTCATCTTTGAAAGCTACGAAACTGCTAAAAAATTGTTTTCGTAACAAATTGTGTTTTAAGGTTTATGAGAAAATGAAAAAGTATTTTGGAAATATAAACGGGGTTTTCCTTTAGCATAGATCCATATAAAAAACCTCTCTCAGTTTATGCAAATATATCAGGGTTTGGAAATTATATACTCATCTTTGAAGCCTATTTTTTCAGAATTTTCACTAACTAGATTTGTGAAAAAATTGTAAAAAATTGACTTGGAGGAGGTCCAGCTCAGCATCCACATGGCATAATGACACATCAACACTTTATTACACTCAGAAAATTAGTTGGTTGCAGTTGATAAGGATTATTGAATTGGTTTGTTGAACTATTAATGAAAGAAGAGTCCTTTTTGTATACAAACTCTGCAAAACAGAAATATCCCTAGGAAGTCTCCAAGTGATAGAATCATGTTTGAAATAGTTCTCTGAGGTGGGAATTCGAAGCTAGCAAGGTGTCATATCATTTGTATGAGTCCTCATTCTATAAAGGACTTATTTTTAGAGTTAGAGTGGGTTGGGATATGTTATGGCTGACTGCTACTATTGTAAACATGTTTTTATATCAGTAATACAGAGTGGTTTTCTTCTTGACGAACCTAGGATTATCATGGGGTTTTAAATGCTTTATTGATATACATCTTATGTTTTACTACTTGCAGTAGATTTAATTGCTATTAATCAGAATTAATAACTCTATTCTCTGACTTCCTTTAGTAATGAAATGATTGTGTTGACCTATGTTCTATGAGTGAATTGCCTTTGTTAAAGACCCCTATCTGCCTCAGCTTCCATGTCAAGAAACCTTGCCACTAAACCTACTGATTTGTTGAATCCATAAGCCCAATGCTAGCAAGCCTTCATCTTTTCAACCTGCAAACATATAAAACCAATACACAATTCATAGAGTTAGCCATCTAGTACTATCATTATCTAAATCATAAAACCCCCTTAAGAGAGCCATCTCAGACTAGAGAGGCTAATATTCAGTCAAAATTTGGTTTGAAAGAGTTACTCCAAGTTGACCATTGAAGCAGCCCAACATGATTCAATTTGGTGATAAAATTTTGGCGCCGTTGCCGGGGCCCAAAAGTGTAAATTTTCCCTGGGAAGAATGACAAAGTTTCAGTTCTAAGGTCTGAGAGTAGCAGACACTTAGGCACATATTGGTTGTATTTCTTCTCTAGTGACTCCACACATCAAATAATCAATTGGAAGGTGACTCCATTTCTGGAGGATCAATAGCTTGATGAAGTTCCAATATGAATTCAATTGCAAGAATAAATTCCTAGTATGCCCCTATGAATCGGTCTCACATCCCTGTTTTTCCAAATCCTATGCCAAAATTTGAATGGTTAACTGATCTTCCTATATTTAAAGATGAAAAGAAAGACAATGCTGCTCTTCATTTCGTTAGATTCCATATGCATGTACACAAACTTAAGGTTCAGTTCCCTGAGGATTTTCTCATGAAGATTTTTATGGTCACTTTAGACGGAAAAGCATGGCCTTGGTACGAAAGCCTGCCAAATGATTCATTATCTTCTCTTGTTGATTTCTATGTTGAATTTTATGAGATGTATGAAGAGTGTCATCCCTCCTTATTTCTAGTCAAAGACTGCTCTAAAAATTGTGTGAGTTTTATTGAATATTTGGATAATTGTTATGAAGATGATGAGTTCATGGATGAGGAAATTTTAGAGGCCCTTCATAAAAATCCCTTTCATCACCAAGAAGAAAGGATATCCTCTCTCTTAGATGAAAATGAAACCCAACAAGATTTTATTTATGAAAATCATGTTACATCCTCTGAGTTTGATGAAAATTTGCAGTAGACTTGTCAGTCTTTTGATCAGCAGGAATGTGAGAATAATTTCAAACAACAAGAGGAAATACTGGAAGATAACTGCTATAATCCTCAAGTAAAGCAAGAAGTTTATTCTTCACGTCATTCCTTGTATCAGCCTACATCAAATAATGATCACACTATTGAGGAAGTGGATGAAAATTTTTATTTATCCTTGTCTTCTAATATGAAGTCATTTGAGTGCAAGTTAGAAGATAAGATTCAATTTGTGGATGAAGTTTCTAAGAACATTGAAAAATGCATTGAAGCTTTAGAAGATCAAATTCAATCTTATAGTCTTCATGATCAAGATCAGTCTTTTCAAAAGTTTTTAATGCCAAAACACAAAGAGAGGGTGCTGCTACCTTTCTCTTTTGAGATTGAAGAAGAAAACCTTGTTCTTGAAAATCAATTTGAAAATCAGTTTGATAGCACACAACTGAAATCTTGTGTTGTTTAGCAAAGCATACATGAGTTGTTGAAAGCTGCAGAATATCTTGAGAATCATCAAACAGACTATGTTTTCTATGATCCTACAGCTGACTACATGGAAGAGTTCTACAATCTAGATTTCCAGTTATGTTTTCATTATGAGGATCAGATACATTTTATGTTGCTTTGGTCATTTCAGTATCCTGCTTACTTTTCTTTCAAGTGAAGTCAAGAGGTTCAAAGGTTAGATCAGGTCAATGACTGGCTTCATTGGAAGTTTCATGTTGCTTGAATTAAAAATGGAGATTGCAATTTTTAGGGTAGGTAGGAGTGTTTGAATAAGATCAAAGTTGACTGAGCATTTTTTCAGTAGGTACAAAGTTGATTTTTCAGCAGTAATCATCAAGCTTGAGCCCGATGAGAAGGCCATAAGAGCTTGGCGAAGTTTTAATAAATTTCAGAGTTTTTATTTCTAAGAAGATGGATGGCACTGGAACTATAAGTTCTTTGGTTTACCACAGGGGCACACCATCCCAAGTGGAGCCACTGTTATCACTTATAATTTTTTGAGTCATTACTTGACATGGTCATACAGCTCACTCCTAAAAAAGGTAAGGACTCCTTAAAACTTTTGCAAGTTGGCATAGGAAATCTCATTTTTTCATGTTTAACCTATCCTAAGTTTCAATACCACCCTCATATCATCTCAAAATCACCTCCATATAGGTCACATCATGTTCCATCATTCATCATTTGCTGACATATTTCATTTCCCAAGCTTACAACTCCGAAAATAAGGTTTTTACTTTTCAAAATGCAGAATTTTTCTATTTTATACATGTTTTTAGAATGCATATTTTGGACAGCTAGAGATGTGTTTCAAAACACTAAGAGAGTTTTTTCTTCATGACATACTAACCTACAAAAAATTTCTCCATTTTTGCAATATCTATCAAGGATAGAGAGAAAAGATCTCATCTCTGAACCCTATGTTTTCAGAAAAAACGGAGTTTGAACTCCTTGAAGAATAGTTGAGGTTAGCTAGCCATGAAATTGTAGTTACGAATAAGGAGGAAAGGAAACATAATTTACAAAAGGTTCAGTTTGAAACGATGAAAGATATTTTGGAAGAGTAGGTTGATAGTGTGTCAAAGACTTTAGATGACACACAACAGTTACTCAAATGGACCCAACCATTGAGGAGAAGTGAAACATGTCAGAAGATTGAACTTGCACTTAAATTCTACCAATAGAAAACTAAAATATCAATTTAAGGACCTCCAAGAGAAACTAGAACTAATTCATGAGGATTTGGAGAAGAAAGGCCTAAAAATGATAGTAGTTGAGGAGCCAATAGCTCAACTCATCATCATTGAGGAAGAAACACCTCAAGAGTCCTAATTTGATTTGGTTTATGATTTTAAAGGTCAATGGAATATTGGAAAAAAAAAAATTGTAGCTGGAAGGAATATTTTTGAAGTTAGGCAAAAATCTAGAATTTGCATTCTTTTCAGCATTTTCATAGCGTTTCCTAGGCTTAAAGCCAGGAAAACACTCTGAACCCACCTGTAGATTTATTTTTTTATTTAAAACCACTTTGAAAAGCTTAAAAAGGGTGGAAATGATATGGAGAATGTTTCAAGGCATAATGAACACAATCCATAAGGAAAGAATAAAAAAAGTGATGGAAAAGGTCATTTTTGTACGCTACGAAATTGCTGAAAATTGTTTTTGTAGCGAATTGTTTTTTAAGGTTTCTAAGCAACTAAAAAAGTATTTTGGAAATATGAAAGAGGTTTTTCTTCATCATAGTTCCATATACAAAAACCTCTCTCATTTTATGCAAATATATCAGGTTTTGGAAATTATACACTTATCTTTGAAGCCTATTTTTTCATAATTTTCACTAACCAGATTTGTGAAAAAATTGTAAAAATTCGACTTGGAGGAGGTCCAGCTCAGAATCCACGTGGAATAATGACACATGAGCACTCTAGTACACTCAAAAAATCATTTGGTTTCAATTGATAAGGGTTATTGAATTGGTTTTTTTAACTATTAATGAAAAAAGGGTCCTTTTTGCATTCAAACTCTGCAAAATAGAAATATCCCTAGGAAGTCTCCAAGTGATAGAATCATGTTTGAAATATGTCTCTGAGGGAGGAATTCGAAGCTAGCATGGTGGCATATCATTTGTATGAGTCCTCATTCTATAAAGGACTTAGTTTTAGAGTTAGAGTGGGTTCGGATATGTTATGGCTGACTGCTACTAGTGTAAACATGTTTTTATATCAGTAATACAGAGTGGTTTTCTTCTTGACAGGCCTGAGATTCTCATGGGGTTTTTAATGCTTTATTTATCTACATATTATGTTTTACTACTTGCAGTATATTTCATTTCTATTACTCAGAATTCATAACTCTATGCTTTGACTTCCTTTAGTAATTAAATGATTGTGTTGACCTATGTTCTATGAGTGAATTGCCTTTGTTAAAGACCCCTATCTGCCTTAGCTTCCATGTCAAGAAACCTTGCCATTGAACCTATTGATTTTTTGACTCCATAATCCCAATGGTAGAAAGCATTCATCTTTTCAACCTGCAAAAATACAAAACCAAGACACAATTCATAGAGTTAGCCATCTATTATTATCATTATCTAAATCATAAAAGCCCCTTGGGAGAGCCCACTCAGACTGAAGAAGCTAAGCTTCAACCAAAAGTTGGTTTGAAAGAGTTACTCCAAGTTGACCATTTAAGCAGCCCAACAGGACCCAATTTGGTGATAAAAATAGACATACCATTCAACTCAAATGCACAAGATCTTACCCAATGAGGAACTCGATTCTTTGTATCTGTATCCAACTGCACTAACCACGATTCTCCATGCACTTATTTTTTCAAACCACACTTATCCACCATGTTAGGATTAACATAAATATAATTAGATTGAGACTCACTCAAAATAGAAAAAACTTTATCACAAATATAACCTTCCATCTCGATAATAGATGCCTAGTAATATGCCTTCTTGTTATCCAACACTGCATAAATATCAAGAACACTCTATCCAACATCCCCCACTGTCTGTGCTTCCTAAGCACTATATATTTGTGGTCATCCACCCAGATGCTATGGAAAATCGCTCCCGCAAAGATATTTTCCACAAGTCCAACATTGTAAAGGCTTCCATCCTGCATGCTTTTTTCTTCTCGTCAAACTTAAATCCCTTCCCTTTGTCATATGCATTGAAATTCTTGTGCAGTACTGCATTATCTGTGTTACCTTTGTCATGAGGCCTTGTTCACTTCTTATCACATTTCCATTTATTCTTATCATTACCTTTCCAATCATGCTTAGTCTCAGATCTCTGCTTTAATTACTCATAACAATGTTTTAGCTTCTGAATAGCCTCCTGTAATGCTCTAGGCTCATCAAAATCAATCATGTATTTGAATGCTACCACCAATCGATTGATGAATCTTTGAATCTTGGCTTTCTCCTCCTTGAGGTCATACCTCAATAAATCCAATAACCTACTAGTGTACACCTCATCGGTCATAGATCCCATCTTTCTTTCATAAAACTCTTTTTCCCTGTCATCATAGTATCTCTCCAATAGGTACTTATTCGTGAATAGTATCTCAAATTCACTCAAATTCAACTCCTTCTCATAAATATCTCTGATGTTATTTACATCTTCCCACCAGATATCTGCTTTACCTTTAAGATTGAATGTAGTTATTTTGGCCTTCACGTTCTCTAAGTAATCATGTAACCTGAAGAACTTATTCATTCCAAGCAACCATGATTATGCATCCTATGATCTATTCATTTCTCCGTTGAATTTAGGTTTCTTTTCTTTCTTAAACTAATCTGATATATATCCCCTCTCACTGCTCCTGTAAGGATGATAATAATGGTGACTATGATACATGTTAGAACCAGCACTAGAATAAACTTGTGTTCATCGACTCTCATGTCCGTAGTATCCAAGAACCTTCCATCTCTGATCGTGTCATCTCTACCTCACTTGTGCCCACTATGGTATCTACTGCCATAGGCCCCATTAGTACTATCCTCCTATCCATAGCTGATATGCAGCGGTCCCTATCTCTGCAATTCTGACAAACTCTAAAGAATTACTGCATTTACTTTTTCTTGTTTCTCCTGTGCCTACATGATTCTGTCATTATCTTCTTTGCAAATCCTTATTTATTCCTTCAAACCCCTCAGTGTGTCTACTAATTCAGAAGAGTGCCCAACACCATGTTTCTCATCCGATTCATAGGGAGAATATATGTTTCTACCATATAGCTAGTCATCTTTGATCTCTTCTTCATGCAAGTTATATTATGTCAACTAAACCAAATCATAAACAAACTAGCATACCTTAATATAGTTCAGGGAGGATACCTTGTCTGCAAGACCGAACATACTAGAATAATACATATATAAACATAATCAGATCAACATATAAGCATCGTTTCAACCATTATCCAGTTATCAATGCATGACTACGTTGACCACATACCATGACTTCATGCACAACGACCATCATTTATTCAATGTATGCATAACAACATATAAAAACTCACACACATAACCAATGCACGACTGACATACACTTACAACAAATACATTTAGAAATGACACCATCAACTTTCAGAAGGCAACACCACTGCAATCATGACCAACACCATGCATACACCACAAGCACACAGACCATAAGCACAAGGACCTTGTTACACTGAAATTTGTCACCATGACATTTTATTGTCTATATGGGCTCATCATTACTCATATATTACTCCCTTAGAAGTCTACAACATCAAAGTTCCTAAAATCAAGCCTTGGAATTGAGAGAAAAGCTCATAAAAGTCTTAAAAACACTTGTACCACACTTTCTCTTAACATTGCCTGTGGTGCCGCACCTTTTTGTTCTAAAGAATGCGGAGCTAAATGCACTTTTTCTTCATTAAGGGTGCAGACCCCTGTAAAAGGTAAAATAAAGGCGAAAAGTAACATTTAGAAGCCCAGCAGTCAAATCTGGAAGCTTCTAGAAGAAATTATCCAGTCGAAGGTTCACTCCTGTCATGTATGTTCATTCCTCCATTATGGGAGCCTACCCCTTGGTTTATGGAGCTCAATCCCTTCAAAAGAGCATTCTATCCCCTCTTATGTGGAGCTGTAACCTCCTCTCTTTTCCTATAAATTGAAGCCATAGTGCATCTTCAAATAGGGTTAGACTTTGAGAATTTTTTAGGAGAAATGCTGTAGAAACTCAGACTCTCTTAACTGATCATTATGTGGGAATGATTACACACCCATGTGCATTTTAGCTGAGAGAGTGCAAAGCTTGTCAAAGTAGAGGAAACACCTATTCTGAACCACAGGAAGACTTGTACGACATCAAGGCAGACACGGTTGTAAGGCTCTTTCTTCATAAAAGATAATACAAATGAATCTCGTTTTCTCAATTAGTTCTTTAATTAAGTAGCTTTTTTATCATGTTTTGTCAATGAGTTATTTAATTAATTAGCTTGTTTCTTGAATTCCTTGATCATCTTGATAGATATATGATTCATGAATTAGTTTATACTATGTAGGTGCTATTGATGTTTTCCATGTTTGTGATTGTAGCTTTTTGAAGACGACTCTTTCAAAATTGGAAAGAAGATCATTACGAACAGTGCTGGACTACAGGTAGGTTTTCAAAACCTCTGTTGTAGCTAATTTTGAATCGAATATTATATAGAGAAAATAGTTTTTGTTTGTCTGTTTGTTGCTAGCTGTCCGTAGGACACTTAGGAGGTTTGTCTTGTCAGCAAGAACAACCTATCCATCCAACAAAATGGCGACTCCACTAGGGAATAGATCTTGAACTTTGTTTCTTTTATTTTTGACTTGTGAATTTATTTTTTTAAATTTTGATTGGTTTATACTGGCTTGGGTATTTTATCCCTGTAGAATCCCTGACAATTTTTTTAGAGTTTTTATTTTTCTGGTATCTGCACTTTTCTTTTAGCAACAGTGTGGGCATCTTCTCTCTTTTCTTCTATAAACAGTGCGGGACCGCACCTTCTTACACTAAACCCTGCGGACCCTATGAAAATTTTTAGAAAACCTTAAAATTCTCTTTTTTGGATCAGTTTGTTAGATTCTTAGTGTATACCTAGACTTGTATTTTTTGTCAGAAATCCCTGTGTGAATTTATTTCAGCAACTCTTACAATCTCATCAGTCTTCGTTAAGTTAATTGGGTGTTTTGAATATTCTTTTCTGAGAAATTCTTAATTTGATTTCCTTTGGTCATTACTTCAAGGTTTGTCTCAGTCTCTTAACAAATTTTCATCTTTTTGCTTTTGTCTTGGTCTCTTAAAAAATTTCCCCCTCATTCGTCGGGTGGGGGGCTAAATTGTGTCTGAGTGTTAATCGCCTTTGAGTGTTTTTATTTTTTAATCTTTGGAACTCTCACCCAATTTTCTTTACTTACACTTGATTGGTTCTTATATTACATTAGAATCATATTATGTTTGAGAATTCTCTTGCATAATTATAATTCTCATTTTCAGAATATGAATGAAAAATGTGCATAGATTACATTTGCATAGTTTTCAATCATAGATTTAGATCATTTTCTTTGATTTGAATTTACATGTTTTATACTTGTTTTAAAAACATAAAAATAAAAAATTTGGAATTGATTAGCATTATTTTTTCTTGATGAAATTAGTGCATTAGAGAATTTGTTATATTTTATCTTATTGATCAATTTTTGCATTGTTGGAAGTGAATGGAAACTCTCTCCTTACTTTAGTTAGGATTCATCGAATTGAAAAGATTACATTATCATATTCAATTGCTTTTAGTTTTGGGTTGGGTCATAACACGATTGGTTTCATATCCATTTACCCTTTGAGTAATAATAGCCTAAATAACACAATGCTTAATTAAAATTCATCCAGTAATTTTTACATTTTTAGGGCTCTTTCCACCAATCTAGCTTAGGATTAGTGCTTTGGAATAGGTTGTAGTTAATTTTCCAAAGCAACTAAAACAAGCAAGTAGTCGATATTGTGGTAGGAAAATTCCAATAGTAGCATGTATGCTCTGGGAAGCTCCTCCTAAAGGAGTCAAGCATGAGATCATATCCGAACCAGTGAGGTAATCAATCCTTCCTCATTGGGAACGATAGAAGATATACACGTATTAACAATGGTATACCTCGGATTGACCATTTTCGAGGAGCCTGGGGTCACTTTTCGGTAAACCTTGGATTATGTCAAGGAGCCTTCAAGGGGATTGAGCTTTGTTACTCTGCCCTTGCGTGTGTGTCATATCGTAGACTATTCCCCCAGGTATATTTGTTTCTGTTAGTAACCTTAGTGGCCATAATCTATAGGATTCTTTCCCAAGGTGACGGTGGAGGGAAGATCCCACTGTACCTGGAGCAGACGTCGGCTAGACTCACTTGGACTCTCCGGAGGGTTATCTTCACTTGAGATGGTTTAAGTGGAGAAACTTTCACTGGTCTGTTTCATTAAGCAGGTTGTTGGGGTAACTATTCCAACCGCCATTTATGCATTAAAATTCTACGATGTTGGATTTCATCACCAACTATTGTTTTTAGTGCAGGAATCTACTATTTGTGTGTGGTTTGACTCCTAGATTTGATAGCGCATGTTCATTTATTTGTTTTTACTTTTATAGACCATAGGTGTGAATTGTGAATTTTAATTGTTAGGAGTGAATTTTGAATTGTTAATTTTAGTTTTAAATTGTTAACAAAATTCACTGAAGTTGAATATAATGGCAGCTATTCCAGAATTTACCAACCAAGGAACCCCTCTTAACGAGAATCCTAGCACTTTTCCTTGCTTTGGAAATGTTGGTCCTCCTTATATGGCTACATTTTCATTACCTGGATTTACAATAGGTTTACCGATATGGTTATTTTCAACTTATTTGGCCCCAAATACTCCAATTGTTCCACCTCAACCGGATGCTTCACCTCAACAGAGTTCACCATCTCAACATCAACAACCTCATGTTGACCCTTTACCTTCTTCGCCCAATATTTCTTCCTCCCTTTCTTCCTCTTCACTTGCTAAAAGCCTTGACGCTAGTAACCAGGTGGCTAAGAAGAAGAAGAAAGGGAAGAAGAAGAAGAAGCAAGATAAGAAATAAGTCAACCAACCAACCATGGCTACAAGTGTTAGTAGTGTTGAAGAAACCTCCAACATGCATCGTAAACCCAAATTCCCTTGCAAGCTTTGTAAGGGTGAACACTTCCTTATCAATTGTCCTGGTATTCCAAAGGTCTTGGAAGTATGGTCAAAAAATTCTCATCAACTTATTGTTGATCCATCAACCAATGATAGTCATATTCCTGGGAAAAAGGGTAAAGTTAGGTTTCCTTGTAGGTTATGCAAAGGGAGTCATCAAACTCACATTTTCCCTCACATTGATGAAGCCTCAAAACTGTTGGAAAAACTTACTGCTCCACAACAAGAACTTCCAACTGGTTACCATAAACTTTCTCCCAACCTATCGTCAACTGACAGAGTGATTGATATAATTCCAAGTACAGTCAATCCCACTCTTCCATGAGAGAGTGAAACTGATATCACTCAGGTTGATGATCCATTAGTTGATCAAGTGGTCGACTCAATTTCACATTCATTCAATCCCATTGTCCCTGTAGAGAATGAAATTCATACCGCTCAGGTTCTTATTATTACATCATATTCTTATATGCTAGGGGGCATTACACATGTTCCTACAGATCCCCCTCGAAGTGCAGAGATCTTTTCCTTTGATTGGAATAGACTGACAGAACCTTGTCTTCCTTCTTCCATCCCTTTCCAAATAATTGTGCAGGCTTGTCGTAAGAATGTATGTCGCACACATGTAGATTAAGGTGCTTCTGTTAGTATTCTATCCTCAACTGCTTGGAAATCTTTGGGTTCCCCTCAGCTTGTGCATGTTACGCAGAATCTGAAAGCTTTTAACAGAACCATTAGTGAACCTTTAGGGATCCTTTCCAAGTTTTCTATTACTTTGGAAGGTAAAACTGTCTATATTGATCTTATGGTAGATTGAGGCCCTTTGGATTTCAATTTTCTCCTTTGGCGAGACTATATCTATGCAATGAAAGTTGTCATATCGACACTCTTTCGCATGTGTTAGGATCCCATGATTTGGCTGATTGACAAGCCAAATGACAGTGTAACATCAAACCAATCTTTGGAGCCCAAGGACCTAGCCTTCCTGGACTCAGAGAGGGCTCTCTCTATTTGTGTAAGGGATATTTCTGTGTTTTCTTATTGTGTTCTGATTTTATGCTAGTTATGAAGTAGGTTTTTTGGTTTTGGTTTTTTAAGGTTATGAGGGATGAAACTGATCAAAGATATAAGATAGGTAAAAATATGTCAGATCATCTGGGCTATGGGGTCAAAAAGGTCAAGAAAGCTATCAGACAGTGATATAAGGCTATTGAAGCGCCGATTTGATTCGAGGTATAAAGGATCTTTGGGAAAAATGGAACAAAATGGACATTAAGTTTGGGAACAACAAAGGATTTCAAGCATAACTAGTTTAATAGCTGACATAAACATGGTAGGGAAAACCATTAATCATGAGAAATGTAACTATAAGCTAATCAATACATAGAAATAAACATTCAAGCCATGCATAGAGATATATAACTCTCTAACTTTGGAAAATAACTATCAGACTTTAGGGAAATACACTTAAGAGAGACAAAAAACTCAAAACACTATGTCGGAACGCCTAAACACAGTACTTCAAGTTGTTGGGTACTTTGAAAACAAGATTTCATAGTCTTAGGCAAAGAGAAAGATCGGAACAAGACCTCATTAGTTCAACAAATGACAATCTAATCAGTCAAAGAGAAATTTCATGGATGGAGCTATGGCTAGCAATTGGTAAGCAGGGCGTACCATAAATCATACTTAACATGCATAAAACCATGAATGAAATAAGCAACAATATCCTTAAGTTATTAAAGAGCAATCAACAATTCTTTAATGTGACTAAGGAAGAAGAAAACATGGAAGCTATGAAGAAACAGGAAATTTAAGATGCCTCCAAGGGCATGTCTCAAATTTTTTCTCTACTGATCTATAGCAAGCAAGAAACATGGATTCATGAACAAAAACTAGAAAACAAAACAAAGAAACAGACACTATACCATTCTACCAAGTCATGGAATCCAACAACAATCCTCTTTCATCATCCAAGAACATCCAAGAGAATATCCAAGAGCATGAGACGAGTATTTCTTCCAAAGCTTATATGACCATATATTGCTTCTATCATCAAGTTTAGCCTTTTTTACAATGAAAGCCTTTGGAATATATAGGCTCAAGTGGGGAAAACCTCTTGGTTCAATTTGCACTCTCATTGGCCTATTCAAAATATCTAAACTTGTCCTTGAGGCTTTGCAAAGCCCAAGGCACAAAATATCTCATAAAATATCTAAAAAATGCTAAAAAAGGGAATTAAATTGAATTTTCATAACTTCTCATGTGCAAAAATAGCTAAACGCACATGAGGAAAAAGCAGTTTTTAAAGGTTCAAATTTTACAAAGATACTCAAAAATTACATCAGCAAAAGGTCCCCTGACTTGCCAGCAACTTTTGGCAGACTTCCTGATGTCGAAACGAGACTCATGATAGCTAATTGGAAAGCTCTGTGTCTCTAATTTCTGGAGAAACTATAATTTTCCCAATCTGATGTCTAGAAGTCCTCCAAAAATAGGCCTATGTGTAAAAAACCAGAAAATAAGGTTTGCTGATAGACCGGGCAGAGTGTAGAAAAAGCGGGCATTTTTCGCCATTTTAGGGGAGAAAATGATCTTCAAATGTCCTGAAAATCGCTGAGTGTGTACTCCTGAAATTATGGCACCCAATGATACCATTCTCCTCCTTTTTTGATTCCCCAAACTGAAATGGTGAAGCTCATGATTTTTGGCCAAAAACCCAAAAATGCCAAAAAACCAAAATATGTCGAAAAACGCCCAAAATTGGTGAGCATGACTCTCAAGGGTTCTCAGCAACATGTTTTGAAGTAGAGGCCAAAATCTGAAGTCCTGATGTGTCTTTTCTTACTTTCTGTGTCGGGCACTTCCCTTTAGCCTCCTTGAGCTTTTCTAGAGCAGCCTTCAACTTGCGCCGGGAAAACTAATTTAACTTTTTGTAATGCCTCGTCATTCTCCTTTGAAGGTTTAAATCCCTGTTTGCCCTCTCCAACTTCTTCTCCAAATGTTAATTGACTCTCTCAAGCCACGCCTCATTATTGTTCTCTATCTCCTGTTCAAACAATGCAGTGAGAGGGGTAGATTGGAGAAGGGAATTTTCCTCTTCTTTTTGCTTTTCAAGGGCCTTTTTAAGCCCCATGGTTCTAGGCCTCTTTCACTTAGGCTGATCTTTGCCTTCACTTTCATCAAACTCGCCCATGAGTTCTTCCAACCTTGCTTGGGCTTTGGAGGCCTCCTTCTTGTACTTAGTCGCTCGTGTCTCATAAATAGCCATATGGACACTCATTTGCCTATTTTGGATTTGTAGAAATTGATTGAAATTCCTTGCTCTATGAAGATCATCCTTCAATGCATCAATTTGGCCTTCTCTTTGGATTAAGAGGTTTTCTAGAATCCGGGCCTCATTTTCACTATCATCACTTTGGATTGGGATGATGTCGAAAACACTCTCTTGTCCATGACTTCCTTCTACCTTGCCCGTCCCTTTGCTTTGGGTGGCTATTCTAGTGCACTTCCTCCTAGGAAAATCAATGATAGGGTTCTTTGTCAATTTACCTTTACTACAGAGAGCCCTTGTCACATTTGGAGCGACCACTCTAGGAACTCTCTTCTTTGCTGTCTGGGGCTTGGCCTTTTTAGGAGAAGATGGAATGACCCTTTTACCTTTGTCATCTTGCTTGTCATCCTTTTGAGTTTGTTGTTATTCTTGAGGAGTTTGTTGTTCTTCTTGAGGAGGCTACCCTTTCTCATCACTTTCATGCCCTTTTTCATCATCTCCATGTTGATGCTCTGTCTCATAGGACTATTGTGTGTCCTCTTTAGGCTACCCTTGTTCATCCCTTTCCTATCCTTACTGTTGTTCAGCATTTTCTGCCTTTTCCTCTGGCTGTTGTTCATCACCACTATGATGTTGCTGTTCAAACTGCTGCCCTTCACCATAAGGTTGTTGTCCTTCATCATGAGTTTGTTGCTCACCCTCATCACTGTCATGTTGTTGTTCAACACTTTCTTCCTCTTGCTGGTCACTTCTTTCTCCTTCTTCATGTTCCTTTGTGTGTTCTGTAGTAAACTTGAGCTTTTTAGGAGTAGGCCTGCTAGAAGAAGGAGAGGGGCAATGAGTAGGAGATGTAGGGGATGTATGGACTGGAGGGACAATGGAGAAATCCGGATGAGTGATGAAAACATCCCAAGAGACCTCTCTCTTTTCAAGCTGATGAAGAATGATGATTTTGATGAGAGAGTGATGGAAGAGACAGGCTATTTGATGTGAAGGAGGCCTCTTCTAGACAGTGGAGGCCATTTTCTCAATGCTCTTGTGCAAGAAGAAAGGAAGATTTAGCTGCTTGGTCCTTGTGAAATGCATGAGCAGTTGAATGTGATATGCATAACTTCGGGAGAATATTCCCTCACAATTAAAGTACTTCATGATAATATTCATGAGGGGGGCATAGCTAGCTAAAAGATATGAGAAAGGGAAAATAGCAGGACAAGCATCTCTGTGTTCAGGCTTTAGAAAAGGCTTGTAATCATCTAAGTCCAAATGGCTTTGTTTAAACCATTTCTCGCCAATATAGGGGATTTTAGTGGCCTTGGAGATGGATCTTGGGGAGAACTTGAAATCAAGGCCAGCCAACTGGAAATGTTTGTCTCTGAACCTCAAAGCGCAAAGGTGTGTCAGGGGAGAAAAACTCTTCACCTCTTGCACCCTTTGGCAGAAATCTAAGCATCCTACCTCATGGAAATTGAACAATACCGATGGGTGGGCATTCACTTCTTCGGTGGAAATAGGCTCATACCTCTTATGCAATCCACTCCTACTATCTTGCCTGGGAGGCATCTTGTTCTAGATGCTCTCCGCAAAACTCAAACTGTCTCAAAAGGTTTCTGAAATGTCTTTTCAAACACAACACGGTTTCACCTCTCAATCACTGTTTGATCAAGGTAAATTTCGCTTCAAACGCTGTGTGAAATGACCTTTTATGATATTAGGTCTCTATTCCTCTGCAAATACACTGCCCTTCCTCTTGGTATGCCAACCAACAAACAATTTTAAGAATAAGCACACAGTCGATTTAAAAATACATACACAGTCAAATGATTTTCTGAGCCTGAATAAAGTCACAGGGCTTTTGGTGTTTTGATGTGAGCATAAAAAGACCTGTAGCAATGAAACAGCAAAAATCCTCACCATCAACATATCCTCCTTATACTTCACTGTTTCTCAATTTTACAATTTTACTCATTTGAGGTCTGCTTTATAGAGTAAAGGAGAAAAACTGATTTTTTTCCTTTTTAACCACACAGGGGAGACCTTTGAAATGACAAAAACCTTTACACCATGATCACTGCTAATTGAAAATAGACCCACTGTTTCATTTTTCCAAATATTATGTTCCTCCCCTTGGACATTGTTTTTCACCATTTCAATACTGTTTGGAGGGCAGTTTATAGGTTTTTAAACATCAATAGGAACCTACCACTTTTGCTATGTTCACCTTGAGTAATCCGAAACCAAAGCAAAACTTGAGTTTTAAACAACCCTATCAACCTCCTAAGCACTGTTTTCTTCACTACAAATGCTAACAGAGGTTATGGTTATATCTTAGCCTTGAGGGCAGCTCTAAGTTCCTTGAAACTGATGAATCACTCCTCTAACCTCCCACAGTGACAAAATTCTTCAAAGAATTTAATACATCTCCTTGATTCACACCGAGAGCTTCATTTTTTTACCATTTACTTAGTCCTTTGACAAATGAACATATGAACACCCTTCAGAAAACCAAGAGGCGCATAAATACCTTGATAATTTGATGGCAATCTTTGCTTGAGGGTTTGAGCAGCTTTTAAAAACTCTTGGAGGTATTTTGGAGGCTTAAACCATGCGCGGCATGTTTAGAAGGGGAGATCATCGTGCAAAAAAGGCTGTCAAGTCACCTGTCGAGCCGACGTGACCAAAGACTACAGGCGCGCCACGCGGCTTTGTATTCCTGTGGAAAATATGCGCCTGAACGCGCCGAGCAGTTGTACAGGCGCGCCACGCAACTTTTAAGCCCAAAAAACTATGTTTTTCACTCACAAATTCTTCCTCCGGTCTTGTGAACAGCAAGGGGAAGTTTGTTCTCCGTTTTGAAATGCAGAAAAGGTAGAGGCAACGGTCCCTATCCTTCATCTTTTGAAACAAAAATCAAAACCCTTTTGGTGTGCTTAATGATGATTTTGAGAACATTCAAAAGACCTTTGTTTTTTAAACCAAGACACGACACCCTTATCTTTTTGAACATATAGCTAAGAATTTTTTCCGTTCAATCAAAGAATAGTGGCAATGATCACTTTTCATAAGTATGACCTTCCCTTTCGAAATGAAACAACTTTTTGGAGAATTTAAACTTTGACTGTTTTCTCAATAGAGAGAAAAATTCTTCCCTTGTGATATCTGCACTGTGAGAGGAAAAACTGTTCTGAGCCATATGAGGATTACAAATGTGCCTTTAAATGATGTTTATCTTTGATTGGGAGGTGAAACTCAGTTATAATCACCCGGGCTTCATTATCACCTTCGACATACTTCCATAAAGAACAGTCCTTCCTTCTTGACAGTGGCATGCTCTATTTGTTTTGAGTGTGTTTTTCTGACCTTGAAATACATACCATAATTTCCTCTGGCACCTTTATGACCTGGTGTATCTATTTGCAGTGCTTTTTGGAAAAACTAAACATAAATTGCCTTTGTCTACTATGAGGAGAATTTGAAAGAAGATTCTTTAGGAACAGGAAGGAAAGTACCTCTTGAGAAATAATTTCCATTCCTTAACCTGTGTTATGACCTCATTTCTCAACCACTTATCAATTTTGTTTGGCTTAAAGGAACAAAGAATAAGAGTTAAGCCTATTCACTAAGGATATGAGTTTTTGTAATTTTTTAAGGAACTCACACCCCTCAGCAAATTTTTTTCACTTCTTGGCTTCAAATTGTCTTTGAGAGCAAACTCTGATGGGAGGTAAGCCATCTTCTTTGATATTTTATAGCACTGATGTTTTTCCTTTGTTTTTATTTGACATGTTTGCCCTGCTCAGAGGCTTTAAACTATCTTTTGTTGTTCTTACCACTTATCTCTTGATCAGTCAAACCTTGAAATCAGTCACTGCCCTAGCCATCTGCTTATGAATGAAGGAGGCTTATCTTGACAAAATGCCTGATGTTCTTTTGACCTTTGTCTCAATCCAAAGAAGGATGTTGATGAATCATGCAGATAGTGGCTTCTCTTATACCTCTGCCTTTAATCATCCTTTTTATGCAGAGATCTTCATTTGTTGTCTCTCTGTACTTCAAATTTTGTCTTCACAGTTAGTGAAAAAACTTAAAAACAGACTTTACCTTTGGCCCTCCGCTTATAGATGAAGGAGGCGCTCTTAGTCTTCAACCATCTACTTATGAAATGAAGGAGGTTCTTAAGTCTTCAAAACCTCTGCTTATATATGAAGTAGGTTCTTCGGTCATGCTATATCATCAGCCTTGTGACAGTGCTATTTTTCCTTTTACTATCCTTTCTGGCCTTGAATGTGATCGCAAGAGCTTAATGAAAAAATCTCTACTCTTTAGCTGCATCCCAGGCTCAAGATCACATTGAGAAGCAGTTGTCTTCTCATGTGGAGCCAAATATTGTCTTTTGGGATGCTGGTATGTCTCTGTCCTTGAAAGATCCATTTTAAAACACTGTAAAAACATCTAGAATCAGTTTGACTTATGGTCTATGTATTGTTGGGACTTGAGGGTGTATTAGTGGCGCGACCTAGGGTTGTAACCAACTTTATTTGTAGAATGGGAAGGTCTATTATGACTAGTCTATAGCAAATGGGGGTTCTTTGGCTTCAGGATAATTCGCCAAGGGAGAAATTCCTAAAGCGCCACTTCCTAACTTAGGGGAGACTTTTTGGATAGATTTGGATTGTTTCTTTAGAGCCTATGGGCATACTAGTATGGCTGAGGTTAGGTAGGATTTGATAATGAGGTTTCACCTCGTCATGGGCGGCCTGAAAGGTAAGAGGGAAAAAATTTTGTCGGTGTTTTCCAGCTGGAAAAATTTGAGAAATTTTTAGATCGGCTGCTAGAAAACTTGGCTGTTACAACTAGTCATCACCAACAAGTGAAAAATGCTAATGACTAATAGTGGTTCCATTTGAAGAGGGCAACTCCTTTTCAGGAGTTGTCCAGAATTTCAGATATTTGGCTTATGAAGACCAAATCCCCTACCCATTGGCGCAAAATTCATCCTTCCTTGATGCCACTTCTAAAAAATGACAGCATGATTAGCATTCAATGATATTTCTACCTACCCCACTATCTTTCCTAACATTTTTTCTTCCTTTGGGTGCATTTGGACTAGCTACCCTTTTGACAATATATATTTTTTCTTTTTGGAAAATGAACCTATCTAATTCTACACTTATATCTGCCAGGAGTTCAGATTAAACTGATGAACTCTTTCATTACTCTACCTATGCCAGATCAACTGTCAAGATTAAGCTGTTTGACAGGATTTTGTTCTCTAATCTAAAACACGAAATTGAAAAGATGATCAAATCAGGGTTAGACAATCTGATTTGTCATGTATTTGCGGCATGAAAGACAAGCTGCACACAAATATTATTTTGCGAAAAATGGAAACTAGGAAAAACAAGGCTAAGATGCACAATTTGTTTTTCATCCCCGCTTCCCTCTTTGGTTCTGTTTTAGGCGTGTGAAACCAGTATATTTTCCTAATCTACTCTCTTTTATAATTCAAGCTTACACAATGTTGACCATCTTTTTCACTCACTAACTTATCAGCAAATAAATTTAAACATGTTCAACTATGATTAGGCTAGATAACTGAACAAGACATTTAAGTACTAGTAGCGGCATTTAGACTTGCGCGCTTTCCGAATGACTATTTTTTGGAACATGGGGCCTTTTTCTATTTTTCAACTGCCCTCTTTTCTATTCTTCTATTGTTTTTGACTTTTCTATTTTATCTATTTTTCAAAAAGTGGTATATACAATGATTGAAAATGCCTTAAACTCGGAAATCTTAGAAATGGCGAAACTTAAACATCTTATCCTCGTAAGGATCTCCTACCATTCTTGGTCCACTCAACTCCTGAAAAGAGAAATTTGGAAAATTCTCTCTTTCCAACATGACATAAGGATTCATGCAAGAATCTCTGAATGAACCCGTATCTTCCCGCTGTACCTCTTTATACCTATGATTTCCGCTCCTTTCTTTACTGTATATCTTCCTTAAGTAATGCATATACTCTTGGTCGTTTTTGAAATAAATAATGACATCATCAAGGTATGTTAAAATGCAGAAATTCGGGACTGGAAACATGGCTTTCATGAGCATATTTTTGATATCCGGTGGTTTTGCAATTTTGAGTTTGAAACTGGAATTACTTCTAGCATACTGGAAAAAATATTTGAGCTGTCTACTTTGCAAGGGAATCATTTGGCCACAACCTGAAACATCATCTTGCAAAGGCATATGATTAAAAGCACTTATCATTGGTATAACCTGGTCTTGGGTAGGAAGGATAAAATTTCTGTTATAGGGATGTTCATTAGTGTTTCTAAAATCAAAACAGACCCTATGACCAGCCATTTTATCTTTGATTATTATTGATTGGTTCAGATTTGCGTATTTTCTTTTGTCAAAGTTGTTTCTGGGGGGGATGGTAGTGGCATAGTGTTTGTCGTTGTTTTCTCTGTGTGATGTAGTATTCTACATGAGATTGCCAATTCTAGCAGTTCTAAGTCTTTGATGGAATGACAGGATTTTAGCCAATTCAAGTAACTCAGGTGTATTTGGACTACAATTATCATGTTTGCTCCTAAAGAGTTTATCAGGTACTTTTTCTGGATTTTGAGTTGTTATGGCTACAATCAAGGTTTCACTTGCAGAGGAAGAGTTGTGTGATGGTAAATCTTTGAGGTATGGTAAAAACATTAAGCTTCCCTGCTCCTGAGTTCAGAAAAGGTTTCTGATATGTAAGTCCTCTAATGCCTTTATTCTAAAAAAGTTTCCTGATGTTACTGTTGAGGTTCGACTAAGGTTCGAGCAATTCGCTTGATAGTACATAATGGTTTGTGCTTCTTGCTCTATTCCTATTTCAGAAGGAACATGCTTACTTTCTTCAAGACATAGCTGTTCATGATCATGATAGTTTTGATTGTCTAGTTCATCATAGAGAAATAGGGGCAGCTGATGTGGTGGGTCTAAGTTTGTCTCAGTTTCTTCTGACTATTCTTCAATGTCCTCATCAGTATGCAGAATAAAAGAGTTTAGGTCGGAATGCACGGAATACATTGGGATGTTATCTGGCCTCTCTTGGCTACTGATCATGTATTTCATGTGTGACTCTCGATAGAGTATTCTTGTTTGGTCAAACATAGGAATAATGGCGTAGGACATATCCAGTTGAATATTTCCTTGGAGCTTGGCTCCCCAAGATCTGCATAGAAGCATTCTGTACTTGGGAGGAATGTCTGCTACCACTATGTCCATGATCAGATATTTTGCAGGTATTTGGGCCAAACTAAAACAAAGATCTTTGATCAAGCTTAGACATCTGACTCTACTAGAATCAAATGAATATAAGTCTTTGTATGGTCTCGTGATTTCTAGACCTAATCTTTCCATCACAACCTTCAGCATAAGATTATGCGAGGCGCTGGAGTCTAGCATGGCATTGTGAAGGATTTGGTCATGGATATTTAGACTGATGTAAAAGGGAAGAGTGGTTCCCTCTTGGAATTTTCCTTCTATTTTTGGACCAAACAACACTTCAGGAGTGTCACCAGCTAGATTGAGAGTGTTGGCATCATTTCCTAGATTCAAGACCTTTAACACTTGGGATTTATAAGAGCCTTGGGTGATAAGTTCAGTGAGAGGCATGGTAATATTTATTTTGGAAATCTCTCCCTCAAAACTAAAAGGTAGCTGAATTTTAGACATGTTTGTTTCAGCTTTTTCAGCCATGAACTTCTCTATGTTCTGAGTTTGTTGGCTTTGTTTTGGGATCTTGTTCGACATAGCCACCTCGGGAATCTTTGTGGAAGTACTAGGAGCATCTGAGCCAAGACTTGTTTGGGTAACTTTATCTTTGTTTTGGTCATTTTTCCTGATCATGATTTTGTTGTTGTCCACTGCTTTTTTAAGGATGGTATCAGGGGTTTTAGCAGTTTCTGAGCTGTCTTTCTTGGATTTGTCTTGGTTTTTTCTGCTTCTAAGGTCATACTGCCTGTGAGCTTCTACTATGGCATTCTGAAAATCTATGGCATGATTCTCAGGATCTTCATAGTTGGTTTCATCCTGATTCGAGGAGAAGAATGTATGTTCTTCTTTTGTGAGGTACACCTCACTCTCATTATCAGACCCTATGAGGTTCAAATGATTTTCATCAATGGGTTTTGTATCCCTATCATCTTCTTCCACATAATTTTCATTAAATGGTGGCCTAATTTGTTGGTCATTTTCCCTTGGTTTGTTTTGAGGCTGTTCCCTCCTAAAATTTTGGTTCTGACTTCTGTTTGGAGGGTTTGGCTGGTTGTCCCTAAGAGGGGTCTTTTCACTTATATTTTCCCACATTTTGGCCATGGAACTAACCAATTCATCTATTCTAGGATCTAGGGAAGGGGATGAAGTGGAGACCTCATCCCAGTATGTGACTTTCTTTTCTGATCTATTCCTAGCTCTTTTTTCTGCTAGGTTGGCTTCTGCCCTTATGGCTGCTTTTTGCATTTCCTCTAAGGTAAGGGGATCCTTGTCTCTTAGCTGATAAGTCATTTCTGGGTCAAAACCCTCAGGGAAATTTTCCAAGGCTGAACCAAGTGGGGATTTGAAGTGAGGTGGGAGGGCGTTATACACACTGTTGAACCTAGTGCAGTATCCCTGGACGCTTTCCCCATTTTCCCGTTTTATATTGTTATACTTTGACAGGATTTGAATGGGCTTCTTTCGAATTTCCCACTTGTTTATGAAGGTTTGGTAGAGTTATGGGAGATTGTGGATGTTGTTTGGAGTTAAGCTCTTGAACCATTTTTTGGGTTCTCCGCCCAGGCTTTGGGCGAACATCCTCATTCTGATGGTCTCGTCTTCTATTTCCATGTATTCAAAGGCATCGCTAATCCTATCTACATGTTGTTGAGCTGTGGTAGTCTCAACTCCGATAAAGTGTGGGATTTTGGCTTGATATTCATTTTGTAAGGGAGCCAAAGGTTGTGGCAACACCAAGGGTGCATACTAAGCTGCCATGACGGGAGCTAATGGATGATGTATAAAATGAGGGCTTGCGGGATGAGCTGAGGTGGTTTGAACAGTAGTGGTTTGGATGGGGATGGCAAATGTACTTCGGCTAGTGATATGATGTTGAGAATATTTGGGATGGTAGGAGCCAAAGTGATGGAGAAGCTGAAAGTCGGGAGGTGTGGTAGGTGAGGCTTCTCTACTAGGACTCTGTGGCAGATCTAGGGGCTCAAGATTGTCAAAGTCTATCTTACTTTGTGGCTTTCTTATAAAAAGGGTTTTCACTGATTTTAAGTCAAAGGGGGAATCCTGCAAGGCAATGAGATGTTTAGGTACTGATCTTGCTTTACGGATGGACCTATCAGTAGCTAAACTGCCAGTTTCGGAAGCTTGCCACAGAATCTTTTCTGGGTCATCTACTATGATAGGGGGATTTGGGTCTGGATGAGATCTGGTGTTGATTCTTCGTGAAGCCATATTTCGGGTCTAGAGTTTAGAGAGGATGGTATTTGTGCCTGTTTTGGATGGATGGCCTCTCTGGGATTTTACTAATGTGAAAGATGGTCAAAACAAAAAGGATGAACTAGTGGATTCGCCAGGTGGATTTCTATGAGAACTATGGTCCACCACCAACATTGTCAAAATGCTTTGGAAAAAAAATTTATAGCAAAATTTGAGATGGAAACTTGCAAAGAAGAGTGATTCACTTGGTTTCAATAGTTTTCTAGGCTGTATGGACAAGCTAATGGTTCTCTTTCGCAAGAAGGCTTCTTCTTATCTCCTATGTTTAGGTGACGTTTTTTTGAATCTCTAAGTTATACTTAGTTTGTCACTAATTACAGAGTTTCCACCCTAAGTTTAAGTTTTTGGGAGGATGAGTTAACAGAAAGGTATGGTTTATGAATTTTTTTGGTCTTTTATGGAGTTTTTAGGCCTACTGGAGGCTAGTGGAGTCGCCAGGTGGAACTTGGTTTTTTTTGTAAAGATGTAGCTATGGTCCACCACCAGTAACTAGGGAAAAGCCAATCTGGGAATGTTTTGGGGTTTTCCTGAGTTTTTATGTGCAGCCTATGGTTTATTAAAGTATTCTAAACCTGTTTCATCACTTTGCTAGGGTGGCGATAACAAAAAGAGTTTACTCTAAATGGTTTTATGGAGTGCTTGCTTGTTTAAGTTTTGAAGACTAATGAATCTACAAGAGTTTGCTAGACTGTTGTGTACTCAGAGTCCCACCGTGATCTCCATTATGTTAGTGAGCGGTGGGATAAGTTAATCAGATAGTATTCTTAAGGCTGCTGGAATGTTTAGGGAAACTAAGTTTTTTTATCACTCAGAGTCCCACCATGATCGCCATTATGTTAGTGAGCAGTGGGATAAGTCAATTAGATAGTATTCTTAAAGGTCTCTAAATATTTTAGGGAAACTAAGTTTTTTTTATTACTCAGAGTCCCACTGTGATCGCCATTATGTTAGTGAGCGGTGGGATTAGTCAGCCAGATAGTATTCTCAAAGGTCTCTAAAGATTTAGGGAAACTAAGTTTGTTTATCACTCAGGGTCCCACCGTGATCACCATTATGTTAGTGTGGCGATGAGGTGGCTCAATCGGATAGTGTCCTAGAGTTTAGTAAAGTAGTAAGGCCTATTGGAGGCTAGTGGAGTCGCCAGGTGGATTTTTAGTTGTTTTGAGGTATATGTGTATGGTCCACCACAGTCGGCAAAGCCAATCTAAGGGAGTTTTTTGGGGTTTTTCTGAGTTTTTATGTAGTCCTAAGGTTTGTAAGAGTGTCCTACAGTTGAGTCATCATTTTTCTAGGATGGTGAGACAACCAGATTCTGCTCTTTTAAATTTGACTGAGATTTTGAGAGTTCCTAAAGGATACCTAGGATGTTTTGACTCAAAGTCCCACCGTGATCTCCATTATGTTAGCGAGCGGTGGGATCAGTCAGCCAGATAGTATTCTCAAAGGTCTCTAAATATTTAGGGAAACTAAGTTTGTTTATCACTCAGGGTCCCACCGTGATCGCCATTATGTTAGTGTGGTGATGAGGTGGCTCAATCGGATAGTAGCCTAGATTTTAGTAAAGTAGTAAGCCCTACTGGAGGCTAGTGGAGTCGCCAAGTGGATTTTTAGTTGTTTTGAGGTATATTTGTATGGTCCACCACCAATACTAAAAAAAACCAATCTAAGGGAGTTTTTTGGGGTTTTTATGAGTTTTTATGTAGTCCTAAGGTTTGTAAGAGTGTCCTACAACTGAGTCATCATTTTCCTAGGATGGTGAAACAACCAAATTCTATTCTTTTAAGTTTGACTGAGATTTTGAGAGTTCCTAAGGGATACCTAGGATGTTTTGACTCAAAGTCCCACCGTGATCGCCATTATGTTAGGATCCCGTGATTTGGTTGATTGGCAAGCCAAATGACAGTGTAACATCAAACCAATCTTTGAAGCCCAAGGACCTAGCCTTCCTGGACTCAGAGAGGGCTCTCTCTATTTGTGTAAGGGATATTTGTGTGTTTGTTTATTGTGTTCTGATTTTAGGCTAGTTATGAAGTAGGTTTTTTGGTTTTGGTTTTTTAAGGTTATGAGGGATGAAACTGATCAAAGATATAAGATAGGGAAAAAGATGTCAAATCAACTGGGCTATGGGGTCAAAAAGGTCAAAAAAGCTATCAGACGGTGATACAAGGCTGTTGAAGGGCCGATTTGATTCGAGGTAGAAAGGATCTTTGGGAAAAATGGAACAAAATGGACATTAAGTTTGGGAACAACAAAGGATTTCAAGCATAACTAGTTTAATAGCTAACGTAAACATGGTAGGGCAAACCATTAATCATGAGAAATGTAACTATAAGCTAATCAATACATAGAAATAAACATTCAAGCCATGCATAGAGATATATAACTCTCTAACTTTGGAAAATCACTATCAGACTTTAGGGAAATACACTTAAGAGATACAAACAACTCAAAACACTATTCCGGAACACCTAAACACAGTAATTCAAGTTATTGGGCACTTTGAAAACAAGATTTCATAGTCTTAGGCAAAGGGCAAGATCGGAACAAGACCTCCTTGGTTCAAAAAATGACAATCTAATCAGTCAAAGAGAAATTTCATGGATGGAGCTATGGCTAGCCATTGGTAAGCAGGGCGTACCGTAAATCATACTTAACATGCATAAAACCATGAATGAAATAAGCAACAATATCCTTAAGTTATTAAAGAGCAATCAACAATTCTTTAATGTGACTAAGGAAGAAGAAAACATGGAAGCTATGAAGAAACAGGAAATTTGAGGTGCCTCCAAGGGCATGTCTCAAATTTTTTCTCTACTAATCTATAGCAAGAAAGAAACATGGATTCATGAATGAAAACTAGAAAACAAAACAAAGAAAGAGACACTATACCATTCTACCAAGTCATGGAATCCAACAACAATCCTCTTTCATCATCCAAGAACATCCAAGAGACTATCCAAGAGCATGAGACAAGTATTTCTTCCAAAGCTTATATGACCATATATTGCTTCGATCATCAAGTTCATCCTTGTTTACAATGAAAGCCTTTGGAATATATAGGCTCAAGTGAGGAAAACCTCTTAGTTCAATTTGCACTCTCATTGACCTATTCAAAATATCTAAACTTGTCCTTGAGGCTTTGCAAAGCCCAAGGCACAAAATATCTCATAAAATATCTAAAAAATGCTAAAAAGGGGAATTAAATTGACTTTCCATAACTTCTCATGTGCAAAAATATCTAAACGCACATTAGGAAAAAGCAGTTTTTAAAGGTTCAAATTTTACAAAAATACTCAAAAATTACATCAACAAAAGGTCACCTAACTTGCCAGCAACTTTTGGCAGCCTTCCTGATGTCGAAACAAGGCTCATGATAGCTCGTTGGAAAGCTCTGTACGTCTACTTTCTGGAGCAACTAGAATTTTCCCAATCTGATGTCTAGAAGTCCTCCAAAAATAAGCTTGTGTGTAAAAAAACAGAAAATAAGGTTTGTTGATAGACCGGGCAGAGTGTAGAAAAAGCGGGCATTTTTCGCCATTTCGGGGGAGAAAATGATCTTCGAATGTCCTAAAATTTTTTGAGTGTGTGCTCCTAAAATTATGGCATCAAATTGTACCATTCTCCTCCTTTTTGGATTCCCCAAACTGAAATGGCGAAGCTCATGAGTTTTGGCCAAAAACCCAAAAATGCCAAAAAACCAAAATATGTCGAAAAATGCCCAAAATTGGTGAGCATGACTCTCAAGGGTTCTCAGCAACATGTTGTGAAGCAGAGGCCAAAATCTGAAGTCCTGATGTGTCTTTTCTTACTTTCCATGCCGGGCGCTTCCCTTTAGCCTCCTGGAGCTTTTCTTGAGCAGCCTTCAACTTGCATCGGGCAAACTGATTTAACTTTTTGTAATGCCTCGTCATTCTCCTTTGAAGGTCTAAATCCCTATTTTCCCTCTCCAACTTCTTCTGCAAATGGTCATTGACTCTCTCAAGCCACGCCTCCTTATTGTTCTATATCTCCTATTCAAACAATGTAGTGAGAGGGGTAGATTGGAGAAGGGCATTTTCCTCTTCTTTTTGCTTTTCAAGGGCCTTTTTAAGCCCCATGGTTCTAGGCCTCTTTCGCTTAGGCTGATCTTCGCCTTCGCTTTCATCAAACTCGCCCATGAGTTCTTCCAACCTTGCTTGGGCTTTGGAGGCTTCCTTCTTGTACTTAGTCACCCGTGTCTCATAAACAGCCATATGGACACTCATTTTCCTATTTTGGATTTGCAGAAATTGATTGAAATTCCTTGCTCTATGAAGATCATCCTTCAATGCATCAATTTGGCCTTCTCTTTGGATTAAGAGGTTTTCTAGAATCCAGGCCTCATTTTCACTATCATCGCTTTGGATTGGGATGATGTCAAAAACACTCTCTTGTCCATGACTTCCTTCTACCTTGCCCTTCCCTTTGCTTTGGGTGGCTATTCTAGTGCTCTTCCTCCTAGGAAAATCAATGATAGGCTTCTTTGGAAATTTACCTTTACTACGGAGAGCCCTTGTCACATTTGGAGCGACCACTCTAGGCACTCTCTTCTTTTCTGTCCGGGTCTTGGCCTTTTTAGGAGAAGAGGGCATGACCCTTTTACCTTTGTCATCTTGCTTGTCATCCTTTTGAGTTTGTTGTTCTTCTTGAGGAGGTTTTTCTTCTTCTTAAGGAGGCTGCCCTTTTTCATCACTGTCATGCCCTTTTTCATCATCTCCATGCTGCTACTCTGTCTCATAGGACTGTTGTGTGTCCTCTTTAGGCTGCCCATGTTCATCCCTTTCCTGTCCTTGTTGTTGTTCAAAATTTTCTTCCTTTTCCTCCGGCTGCTGTTCATCACCATTGTGATGTTTCTGTTCAAACTGCTGCCCTTCACCATAAGGTTGTTGTCCTTCATCATGAGTTTGTTGCTCACCCTCATCACTATCATGCTATTGTTCAACACTTTCTTCCTCTTGCTGGTCACTTCTTTCTCCTTCTTCATGTTCCTTTGTGTGTTCTGAAGTAAACTTGAGCTTTTTAGGAGTAGGCCTGCTAGAAGAAGGAGAGGGGCGACGAGTAGGAGATGTAGGGGATGTATGGACTGGAGGGACAGTGGAGAAATCCGGATGAGTGATGAAAACATCCCAAGAGACCTCTCTCTTTTCAAGCTGATGAAGAATGATGATTTTGATGAGAGAGTGATGGAAGAGACAGTCTATTTTCTGTGAAGGAGGCCTCTTCTAGACAATGGAAGCCATTTTCTCAATGCTCTTGTGCAAGAAGAAAGGAAGATTTAGCTGCTTGGTCCTTGTGAAATGCATGAGCAGTCGAATGTGATATGCATAAATTCAGGAGAATCTTCCCTCACAAGTAAATTACTTCATGATAATCTTCATGAGGGGGGCGTAGCTGGCTAAAAGATATGAGAAAGGGAAAATAGCAGGACAGGCATCTCTGTGTTCAGGCTTTAGAAAAGGTTTGTAATCATCTAAGTCCAAATGGATTTGTTTAAACCATTTCTCACCAATATAGGGGATTTTAGTGGCCTTGGAGATGGATCTTGGGGAGAACTTAAAATCAAGGCCAGCCAACAGGAAATGTTTGTCTCTAAACCTCAAAGGGCAAAGTTGTGTCAGGGGAGAAAAACTCTTCACCTCTTGCACCCTTTGGCAGAAATCTAAGCATCCTACCTCATGGAAATTGAACAATACCTATGGGTGGGCATTCACTTCTTCGGTGGAAATAGGCTCATACCTCTTATGCAATCCACTCCTGCTATCTTGCCTGGGAGGCATGTTGTTCTAGATGCTCTCCGCAAAACTCAAACTGTCTCAAAAGGTTTTTGAAATGTATTTTCAAACACAACATTGTTTCACCTCTCAATCAATGTTTGATCAAGGTAAATTTGGCTTCAAATGTTGTGTGAAATGACCTTTTATGATATTAGGTCTCTATTCCTCTACAAATACACTGCCCTTCCTCTTGGTATGCCAACCAACAAAAAATTTTAAGAATAAGCACACAGTCAATTTAAAAATACATACACATTCAAATTATTTTCTGAGCTTGAATAAGGTCACAGGGCTTTTGGTGTTTTGATGTGAGCATAAAAAGACCTGTAGTAGTCAAACATCAAAAATCCTCACCATCAACATATCCTCCTTATACTTCACTGTTTCTCATACCCAGTTTTTCCCAAAACACCTTCAGACTGATTTAACAATTTTACTCATTTGAGGTTTGCTTTATAGAGTAAAGGAGAAAAACTGATTTTTTTCCTTTTTAACCACACAGGGGAGACCTTTGAAATGACAAAAACCTTTACACCATGATCACTGCTAATTGAAAATAGACCCACTGTTTCATTTTTCCAAATATTGTGTTCCTCCTCTTGGACACTGTTTTGGACCATTTCAATACTGTTTGGAGGGCAGTTTATAGGTTTTTAAACATCAATAGGAACCTACCACTTTTTCTATGTTCACCTTGAGTAATCTGAAACCAAAGCAAAACTTGAGTTTTAAACAACCCTATCAACCTCCTAAGCATTGTTTTCTTCACTACAAATGCTGACAGAGGTTATGGTTATATCTTAGCCTTGAGGGCGGCGCTAAGTTCCTTGAAACTAATGAATCACTCCTCTAACCTCCCATAGTGACAAAATTCTTCAAAGCATTTAATACATCTCCTTGATTCACACCGAGAGTTTCATTTTTTTACCATTTACTTAGTCCTTTGACAAACGAACATATGAACACCCTTCAAAAAACCAAGAGGCGCATAAATACCTTGATAATTTGATGGCAATCTTTGCTTGAGGGTTTGAGCAGCTTTTAAAAACTCTTGGAGGTATTTTGGAGGCTTAAACCATGTGCGGCACATTTAGAAGGGGAGAGCGCCGCGCAAAAAAGGTTGTCGAGTCACCTGTCAGGCCGACATGACCAAAGCCTACAGGCGCACCGCGCGGCTTTGTATTCCTATGGAAAATATGCACCTGAACGTGCCGCGCAGTTGTATAGGCGCGTTGCGCAACTTTTAAGCCCAAAAAACTCTGTTTTTCGCTCACAAATTCTTCCTCCGATCTTGTGAACAACAAGGGGAAGTTTGTTCTCCGTTTTGAAATGCAGAAAAGGTAGAGGAAATGATGCCTAACCTTTGTCTTTTGAAACAAAAATCAAAACCCTTTTGGTGTGCTTAATGATGATTTTGAAAACATTCAAAATACCTTTGTTTTTGAAACCAAGACACGACACCCTTATCTTTTTGAACATATAGCTAAGACTTTTTTCCGTTCAATCAAATCATAGTGGAAATGATCACTTTTCATAAGTCTAACCTCCCCTTTCGAAATGAAACAATTTTTTGGAGAATTTAAAACTTTGACTGTTTTCTCAATAGAGAGAAAAAGTCTTCCCTTGTGATATTTGCACTGTGAGAGGAAAAATTGTTCTAAGCCATATGAGGATTATAGATGTGCCTTTAAATTATGCTTCTCTTTGATTGGGAGGCGAAACTCAGTTATAATCACCCGGGCTTCATTATCACCTTCGACATACTTCCATAAAGAACAATCCTTCCTTCTTGACAGTGGCATGCTCTATTTGTTTTGAGTTTGTTTTTCTGACCTTGAAATACATACCATAATTTCTTCTGGCACCTTTATGACCTGGTGTATCTATTTGCAGTGCTTTTTGGAGAAACTAAACTCAAACTGCCTTTGTCTACTATGAGGAGAATTTGAAAGAAGATTCTTTAGGAACAGGAAGGAAAGTATCTCTTGAGAAATAATTTCTATTCCTTAACCTGTGTTATGACCTCATTTCTCAACCACTTATCAATTCTGTTTGGCTTAAAGGAACAAAGAATAAGAGTTAAGCCTATTCACTAAGGATATGAATTTTTGTAATTTTTTAAGGAACTCACACCCCTCAGCAAAGTTTGTCCACTTCTTGGCTTCAAATTGTCTTTGAGAGCAAACTCTGATGGGAGGTAAGCCAACTTCTTTGATATTTTATAGTGCTAATGTTTTTCCTTTGTTTTTATTTGACATGTTTTCCCTGCTCAGAGGCTTTAAACTATCTTCTGTTGTTCTTACCACTTATCTCTTGATCAGTCAAACCTTCAAATCAGTCACTGCTTTGGCCATCTTCTTATGAATGAAGGAGGTTTATCTTGACAAAATGCCTGATGTTCTTTTGACCTCTGTCTCAATCCAAAGAAGGATGTTTGATGAATCATGCCGATAGTTGCTTCTATTATACCTATACCTTTAATCATCCTTTTTATGCAGAGATCTTCATTTTCTGTCTCTCTGTACTTCAAATGTTTTCTTCACAGTTAGTGAAAAAACTTAAAAATAGACTTCACCTTTGGCCCTCTGCTTCTAGATGAAGGAGGCGCTCTTAGTATTCAACCATCTACTTATGAAATGAAGGAGGTTCTTCAATCTTCAAACTCTCTGCTTATAGATGAAGAAGGTTCTTTGGTCATGTTATATCATTAGCCCTGTGACAGTGCTATTTTTCCTTTTACTGTCCTTTCTGGCCTTGAATGTGATTGCAAGAGCTTAATGAAAAACTTTCTGCTCTTTAGCTACATCCCAGGCTCAAGATCACATTGAGAAGCAGTTGTCTTCTCATTTGGAGCCAAATATTGTCTTCTGGGATGCTGGTATGTCTCTGTCCTTGAAAGATCCATTTTAAAACACTGTAAAAACACCTAGAATCAGTTTGACTTATGGTCTATGTATTGCTAGGACTTGAGGGTGTATTAGTGGCGTGACCTAGGGCTATAACCAACTTTATTTGCAGAATGGGAAGGTCTGTTATGACTGGTCTATAGCAGATGGGGGTTCTTTGGCTTCAGGATAATTCGCCAAGGGAGAAATTCCTAAAGCGCCACTTCCTAACTTAGGGGAGACTTTTTGGACAGATTTGGATTGTTTCTTTAGAGCCTATGGGCAAACTAGTATGGCTGAGGTTAGGTAGGATTTGATAATGAGGTTTCACCTCGTCATGGGCGGCCTGAAAAGTAAGAGGGAAAAAAGTTTATGGGTGTTTTCCAGCTGGCAAAATTTGACAAATTTTTAGATCGGTTGCTAGAAAACTTGGTTGTTACAACTAGTCATCACCAACAAGTGAAAAATACTGATGACTAATAGCATGATGTCTTTCCCTCACAATGGAAACATTGTGAATGTTGACCAAATTTCATTCAGTAGTCTTGATTCGACTACCAATAATCCGACACCCCTAAATGTTCCTTATACTAAAGTGGTATCTACCCCGCCATGGGTTAATTATGTGGCAACCAGTCTCATGTTTTCAGTTACCAATGCAAGCGATCCTCTCACTGTTTTCTCGACTTCCTTTGACTTAGATCTAGTAATTGACATGGAAAAATCTATGGGATTATTTGAACGCGATTTTCCTATCCCTTTTGAGTCCCTTGACATGTGTTCCTTCCAAAGAATTGTTTTTCCATCTGATGAAGACCTTTTGGAAGCCATGATCGAGGAGTGTCCCTTGACATGTCTTTCTTCCAGTTGGAAGCCATGACAAGGTCACCCAGAGGAAAGTTCCTTCTACTGTGTCAACCTTGTTAAAAAATGAATCATTGGGTCATGAGGAGAGTTCCTTTTACTGTGTCAACCTCGTTAAAAAATGAATCAGTGGGTTATATAGGTAGATTATATAGAGTAGATTGATAGATTAGAAATAGTAGTTTCTAAGGATAGTTCCTATTACTGAGTCAACCTCATTAAAAATTGAATCAGGTTTGAGGATGGTTCCTATTACTGAGTCAACCTCGTTAAAAAATGAATTGGCTATGAGGATAATTCTTTTTACTGTGCCAACCTCGTTAAAAAATGAAACATGTCTTTGAGCATAGTTCCTTTTCTTGTGTCAAGCTTGTTAAAAAATGAAACAATTTTCCATGAGCATAATTCTTTTCCTGTGTCAATCTCATTAAAAAATGAAGCAAATCCTCTCCTAATTGAGTCAAGTCTTTGATTGGATCTCATACGTGGTAAGTTGAGTCTTTCATCTGATCTTGTAAATGAACCTTCATTCCATCCAGCTATTAGTAACCAGTATTCTACTTAGTTGAATGAAATGAAGCTTGGGGGGCATGCGCTCTAGCAAGTTACGCTTGGGGGGCATCAAAACTTTTCTCAAGCACAATTTTCTTTGTTTCAAGCTTGTGTAAAAATGAAACAAACCATTTTCAAGCATATTTTTCCTATGTTTCAAGCTTGTGTAAAAATGAAACCTATCTCGAGTCCATTTCGGTTATTATTTTCAAGACTCGTTAAACTCATAAAAACCCTGAGATTATTTTGCTAGCTTTCATTCTCGTAAAACACATGAAAATTTCGAGTTCTTTCCATCTTTTCCTGCTCGTAAATTAAATTGAAATTCGACCATATGAGTACATTTTTATCTTTTTTTCGAACTTGTTAAAAATTACAGAAAAAACAAAAATACTAAGTATACCTTTATCACTTTTTCGGGCTCTTGAAAATTACGAAAAAGTGAAAACATAGAGTTCTCTTTTAAGCCCTTTTCAGACTCTCTAAACATCAAAATATTGCCGAGTACTTGACTATTCGAACTTGTTAAAGAAAATGAACAGTCATCCCTTCAGTATAAGTTTACCCATTTTCTGAACTGAAATGGACTATTTACGAAAAAGTTATACGTTGACTAATCATGGTCAATAGAGTTCTCTCCCGCATTATTTTATCCTTTTTCAGGCCTGAGAGACCAAATTTACGAAAAATTACACCCACGGAGTTTCCTCAATTTTTTCTTCTGACTCCCTAAAATTGAAAAACACTGAGTTTCTCCTATTCTGGACTCGTTAAAATTTAACAGTAAAGGACCTGTCGATTACAAATAGGAATGGACCACTCCTTCTTAGGGTTCGATTTTAAACTAAGTGGGACTCATCCGAAGGATGAGCTTATAAACAAGCAAATGTTATCCTCCTCAAGCTTGTCAAAAATAAAGAGGTACTTGCCAAAAATGGTGGGGGAAAAAGAGAGAAACGAATCCATTTGTTACACTTTGATTTAAAGGCAGTATACCACTCTTGAACACGACACTTTTTGTCACACTTCTACCTGGGTTGGGAAAATCCTTTGCCTATCAGTTAATCAAACCACATTGAAGGTCTTCAGCTAGTTTCTGGGTATTAGCTTAGGGAAATTGTTACCAAACCATCTGTAGTGTCGTTATATGTTCAAGAGGATAGTCAAACAAACCATTCATTTGCAAAAATTTGTCTACATTTGTGTTGACCATCCCTAAGTCATTCCTTGCAAAAAAATTCTTCAAAACTTGACCTATGGTTTTGTGTCGTGAGCTTGCTTACGACAGATCACTTTCTATCGACAACAGTTCATCATCTAGGAAGTTTATCTAGAATATGTTAGTACCTTGGAATCTGCATGCCTTAATGGCAGGTTTCTCGCCTTCTACGACAAGTTGCATCATTGACCTTTGATTGAACGATTCCATGAAATGTTCGACTTCAGATCACTTATTCACATTTCATGGATTGTACTGAGTACTTTGAGAGCCTTTTTCATTATTGGTGGTTTCTCTCACACTTGTTAACAGTTCACATCATTGAATGGTAATCAAGTGGGTTCTAC
Organism: Pinus albicaulis; assembly: GCA_034641835.2. Classification (NCBI taxonomy): domain Eukaryota; kingdom Viridiplantae; phylum Streptophyta; class Pinopsida; order Pinales; family Pinaceae; genus Pinus; species Pinus albicaulis. Next base: position 1,343,103,170 of record CM076581.1, on the reverse strand, counting down.
CATGTTCGACTTCGACACATTTAATCGCATGGATAGAATCGTACTAGTTCAGGAAGCAGAAATCAAGAACCTGGATCTAGTTTCCACCATCTAGGTTGCAAGGAGTTTTATTATTCATTATGCAGTAGACTATTCATTACAGATGGTTGTGTCCATGCTGTGTCAACACTATTGATGTAATATTAAAATCATTTATGTATCAGAACAAGTTTAGTTAGTTTTTTATCTGAGTATGGGAATTCCTACCCCAGTGATGATATATATATATATATATATATATATATATATATATATATGATTTGCATTGAATGTTTTTACAGGATTCCGGCTGGGGTGTTCACAGGCTAATCCTTCAAATAATAAAGCACTTCACTCTTTGAATTATCTCAGACTTCGTGCTTTAGGGGGGAATATGTTACACTGAAATTTGTTACCATGACGTTTTAGTGTCTATATGGGTTCATCATTACTCATATATTACTCCCTTAGAAGTATACAACATCAAAGTTCCTAAAAGCAAGCCTTGAAATTGAGAGAAAAGCTCATAAAAGTCTTAAAAACACTTGTACCGCACTTTCTCTTAACATTGCATGCAGTGACGCACCTTTTTGTTCTAAATAATGCGGAGCTAAACACACTTTTTATATGTATTAAGGGTGTGTACCCCTGTAAAAGGTAAAATAAAGGCAGAAAGTAACATTTAGAAGCCCAACAGTCAAATCTGGAAGCTTCTAGAAGCAATTATCCGGTCGAAGGTTCGCTCCTATCATGTATGTTCATTCCTCCATTATGGGAGCCTACCCCTTGGTTTATGGAGCTCAATCCCTTCAAAAGAGCATTCTATCCCCTCTTATGTGGAGCTATAACCTCCCCTCTTATCCTATAAATTGAAGCCATAGTGCAGCTTCAAAGAGGGTTAGACTTTGAGAATTTTTTAGGAGAAATGTTGTAGAAACTCAGACTCTCTTAACTTATCATTATGTGGGAATGATTACACACCCATGTGCATTTTAGTTGAGAGAGTGCAAAGCTTGTCAGAGTAGAGGAAACGCCTGTTCCAGACCCCAGGAAGACCTGTACGACATCAAGGCGGACACAGTTGTAAGGCTCTTTCTTCATAAAATATAATACGAATGAATCCCGTTTTCTTAATGAGTTCTTTAATCAAGTAGCTTGTTTATCATGTTTTGTTAACGAGTTATTTAATTAATTAGCTTGTTTCTTTAATTCCTTGATCATCTTGATAGATATATGATTCGTGAATGAGTTTATACTATGAAGGTGCTATTGATTTTTTCCATGTTTGTGATTGTAGATCTTTGAAGACGACTCTTTCAAGCAATTGGAAAGAAGATCATTACGAACATCACTAGACTACAGGTAGGTTTTCAAAACCTCTATTGTAGCTAATTTTGAATCGAATATTATCTAGAGAAAATAGTTTTTGTTTGTCTGTTTGTTGCTAGCTGTCCGCAGGACACTTGGGAGGTTTGTCTTGTCAGCAAGAATGACTTATCCGTCCAATAGACATATATGCAACCGATATGTACATATGACAACACATTCATCCAAGGAGAAAAAAAACCAGACATCACCCAAGGAGAATGAAACCATGCTTTGTTAACACTCTGTAACACCCTCCTCCCACATATACCCAAGTAACAGGCCAACCAGGGTAAACATGTGACGAAGAGTTACTATGATATGATTCAACTCCCTATGTATAATTTAAGGAAGTGGAACCAACGCAAAAAAACCAACCTGACCTTCTACGCATGCAATAGAACCCCCAGGAGTGATCCAACCCTTTTAGGTGACCAACCCCTGATAAAATCTAACATTTTACTCCATTAAATCCTTATTCACTTGCATGAAATGGGCATGAATGTGACTGGGACCCTTCAGTTTCTCCCACACTAAGGGCATGCATGCAAGTGGGGAGTTTTTCAAGTATTTTTGTGCCAACAAATCCATATTTTGTGCCACTTTTTCAAGGCCACGACTTAGGCCACTACCAATAACTCCATGAAACTTGTAAGAATAATAAATAATGCAAAAACAAAGATGCTAATGCAAACAATTGAATAATGAATTGACTGGACCCCTACTAGCCATAAGAGCCATTTTGTCAAACATATCACACATATGCAATGTATAGGTCGTAGAAACATATATGAGCATAGGGGTCTCACACTTATCTAAGAATAGCTACGAAGCATTGACGCCTCATCACAATAACTACATTACCATCAATCAAGCCATATATTCATTGTACATTCATTGATTATTCAAAACATGATGAGAGCCATATGTCATCGTTTTCATAAAAAATCACTCATAACAAGCATATAACCAATATAAATATTAAGGATATAACAACCATATAAACCAAATATAAACAAATATATTTACCCCTAAAAAACCAAGGAGAAAGAACTCTTATTTATGATTTCATTGGACGGCCAGGTATGGGAATTCCACGAACCACCTGACCATAGATTGGGTTGAACCAAATATCTCTTCCAACCAATCACCTCGTGCCATATTCCAAGCATGAATATTGGATCTCATAAAACAAATCAATCAAAACCAAACCAGGGCTTCCATAGGCCAAACCACCTCAACCCTCAACGAGTGATTCCACCTCACGGTCGGACATCACTAACCATCACCGGATTGGTCTCTACCCAAGTTTTCCAGGGCTCCATAGCGTTTGTTCCAACCAAGGCTTCCAAGACTAGTAATTTAACCCACACGTGTCATCGGTATTCTAGAGTGTTTGTCCAACCAGGGCTTCCAGGACTAGTAACTCAACTCGCTAAGGGCTTCGAGAGTGTTTGTTCAACCAAGGCCTCTAGGACTAGTAGCTCAACCCAAGTTGTTATAGGGCTTCCAGAGAATTTTTCCAATCAAGGCTTCCAAGAACTAATAACTCAACCCACAACCAAAGGCACATGAAAAACAACTAGAAAAAAAAACCCACAGGACCATGGTTATCCAGGAAATGGAAAGGCTAGGCAAAACCACTGTCAATCAAGGAAATCATCCATGCCAATGAAATTTCATAACCAAATAACCACATGAATATGCCATGCATGCCAAAACTATTAATAAAATCATGCATGCAACTCGGTACCTACAAGAAAAATCCGTTATATTTGTTGATCTTGATGTCCTCTTACGCTTTCCTGCTTTTACTTTTCTTTCTTGCTCCAAATCCCAAGTATTCCACACTCATCCAAGATTGCTCCAAGAAAAACTCTAAGTCTCCAAGAGTATGAGAGAGAGAGAATAGAATGAGAGCTTCAAAATTGAACTGAAAAAAGTATGTAAATTGATCCTCATAAACTTTTTAATTTAATGAGGCCTCTAATTTCTTCACTTTTCCATTATTTTCCTTCATTTTCCTCCTAACATAAAACATGTGACCTTTCACCTTCCTTTTCTCCTATTTACCATTATTTTCATAAATAAATGCCACTTTGCCTTTCCAAAGCCTTTTCCATTTCCTTTGCTAATTTCCATATCCATTAATTAATAACAAGTGATCTTCATCACTCTGTTTTTGACCAACATTCATCTTGGAATGTGTGTCCCATGACCAAGGTCTTATGTTACATTTATTAAATTTTACATGGATTTTTGACCAGGTTTGTTACACAGAATTAGGGGGTAAAAGAAAATTAAGATGTTGTACAGAGGTGATCAACCCTAATGCAAAAGAAAAAGAATGTCTATTTATTCTTATTAGTTTAAATAAAAAAATTAATGCCCACTTGAGAAGCTCAATTGGTGATGGTTGTGTTATGAAATCTTGTGTAAATAATGAAATTCAAATTTTAAATCCCCATGGGTCAAATCAACAAAAAAAACAGCATTTCTAAAATAAAAGAAAATTCGCATGAGCTCCATAGTAAAATTGAGTGTTGGATAGTTCCCAAACGTCTATGGGATGAAAGAATTTAACATTTTTTAGCACTGAGAGAGTGAAAGTGAAATACACTTTCTCTTTAAATGTCCTAATCTCAATTTCAAGATATTTGTTATATTACCAACCTCCTTCTAATTCAACAAAACTATGGTGGTTTTAAAGTGATTTTCTTAATTCTTTTTTAGCATAAAAATAAAATTATATAAATCCAAATACTCTCTTACCTTTTTAATTTTCCATAAAGAAAACCTTTATATATATATATATATATATATATATATATATATATATATATATATATTCTTGGTGAAATTATATGAATCTAGCACCTTAAAAAAAAACCTTTAGGACACTTGGATTGTGTTTACTACACAACTAAAATCATAATTTCCACAAATCCTTGTCAGATTTTGAGAAAAATTAACTATAAAATATAACCAAATAAAATCAATCCATCCTTGTGAAATTTGAACCAATGACGTAATAAAAACTAAATTCCACACAGACCAACTAATTGACACTTCATGAGTACTTGTAATAAGACTAATACTACTATGAAAAGAGAATTTTAGTATCAAGTGAAAGGTTGCACCTATGCAATAAGCCTTTCTTGTATATCTAAACCTATTTTGTAGGCGCACATGAGGAGAGAAAGCACTATGTATGTAAATTAACAACACAAAAACTTCGTTATAGACCATATGCATTACTTTTTTCTGAAAGGTAGTGGGAATGGTTGGGAAAACAAACATCCATGTCATTTGTACTTCGGATACCCTTTTCATGTAACCATACAATATATAATATGATTTGTATTGCACCGAGAGGCGCATTCTATAACCCAGTATGACCCTTATGTGTAAGTATGTCACATCCTCAAAACTTGAATCTTTAGATTATATATAAATTTGTAATCTTATAAATGGACTCAAATTAATTATTAAAATAAAACTATGTATTTGATCTAAGACTTTTGTGATCCATATTGCAAATTAGAGAGTGTTTCATAATAATCACATCATCGTAGTTTGGTTGACATTTCGAACCAACTAATGTGGTTCATCCTCAGGACGAAGGTGAAAAAATCAATCGATCTCAAAGAATAACTAACAAGGATGCATCAAGGTCTGAAGTTAGCCATTATGGATTATTCGTTAGGAATTAATTATTAAAATAGTTAAAATAATATTAATTAAGGAAAGAGGTTAGGAAATAGCCATTATAAATAAATTTCGCAGTCAATATATAGATAAATATTAATTAAATAAATGTTTTAAAAGTTAGTTACACTAATTATAAATTGAGTACAATTTTTTTTAACCTAGATTAAAATAAGGCTAAACTAGTTGTTAACAATAAAAACTAAGAATCTAACATTACTAGCCATAATCTATAAATATATATATATATATATATATATATTATTTATTTAAATTAAAATATTATTTTTAATGGTATCATAAATATTAGTTGAATGAATTCATTAATATTGTAAGGGTGTACCCCGGATGCGGGTGTTTCAAATAGGATGGGAGGTGGCAGGTCCATTACATGACACATGGCCTAGCCACATGGCCACGCATGGGGCTTTTCCTCCAGTCTTTAACTACTCCAGTTGCTCGCCTCATATCACCTTAACTATCTCTTCTCTTGGCCTTAATGCTCATCCGGTACGCCACCCTGAGCTTTTCTTAATGGTGTCGTGTCCTTCATCGCTACCATTCTCTTCTTTCCACATTTGTATTTCTGTTGTCTCAGCTCCGAGCTCTCGCTCGCCCTCAGAGATGCATTGCAACTTCCATTTTCTATTTTCTCCGACGCCCGTTGGCACCTATTGTCATTCTGTCTTGCAGCTTCATCTCGCCAACCCCATAGCTCACTCAACCTCATCACCTCTGATTTCTAGCCTCCCTCACGCTCCTTCCTGCTCTAGCATGCCACGAAGGCATCAAATGCGATGTTGCCATGGTAGAGGAAGGGGCCAGGCCTCACGACCGCCCATATCCATTCACTTTGATAGTCGCTCCCTGCCTCTTGAAGAAAGTTCTACCCATTTCCACTATGATTGTTCCATGGATAGACCCTGACTTACAACCAAAATCACCATCAGCTTCCAGGAAGTGCCTTCAATATCTGTAGGGACAGCTTCCAAAAAGCAACCACGAAAATCCATAATCGCTCTAGCGCCTCCACAACACTCTCAAAAATTTGAAGCTTTATCGGTCAAACCTGAAACACACTCCTCTAGCAGTGAAGGTAGTGGAAGTGGAAGTCCTAAATGGTCGGGTGGTGAAAATAGAAAGGGCAGCGCCAGCCTTGTGCGCACTGCTACCACGCAGAACCCACCGCCCAGAATTCGAAGAAAGATGATGACTCTTCAGATGAATGCAGGTGTCTTATCATTGAGGAGCCACCGCCATAGACGCATGACACCTAGCATGATATCCAGCCACAACAATGAGAGGTTTATTCTCTCGGTTTTGATTAATTTCTATGTTATTATGTATTTCCTAAACAATTTTTCAAACTCTTGGTTGTTTCTCGACAATGTTGGTTTCCCCATTGAGGGCAGTGATTTTTAGACCGGTTTCCCCATCTGGGGCGGTCAGTTTTTTGTCTTTTTTAACCCTGCTCCCTCTAAAATTGGCTAGCATAGAAATTCCAAAGGCAAGCTTCGACTAATTAATATGCTTAATATGTTAATTAACTAATTAATAAAAGAATTTTCAAAATTATATTGAGATTTCACAAATTCCCAATTAAGGAAATTCTATGATCCTCTCCCACTTTACTGTACCCCTAACGAGAGAAATATGAAAGAGGGCTTAGAAAAAATAATTAAATATAGATTTACAATCATAATACATATATGATTTACTATTAAGATTTAAGCATTTCTTATTTTTAATAATGATACTAATAATATAATAATATTAAATATAATTCAGATTATAAATTGCAAAGGAGAGAGATTTTTGGAGATCAATAAGAAAGGGTCAGAATCCAAGTTCTACTTAACTTCCAACCATCATCCATGTTGAGATTGATTGCATGCTTCTCAATCTCAATAGCCTATCTAAGCTTCTTATGGTGGAAGTGATCAACTCTGGCAATAATAATGGAGTCCTTGATGCAAATATGGAATTTGGTTTTCTCTGCATGTTTAGCTAGATCTGATGAGCGGGAATCGTTGTGCCTCATGTCTATTTCATGCTTTTGGATTTTCTGTTTGATTATAAAATCAGGTCGCTCCATCAAATAGAGAATCCAAGGGCATGCAACAGACATTAGGCACAACTGCTTCCACTCATCATCTCTAGTTGAACATGTAGAGAAAACCAAACACCATGTCTGCATTAAGGACTCTATTGACATTGCCATAGTTAATCACTTCCACCATAGGAATCTTAGAGAGGCTAATGAAGTAAATCTCAACATGGATGATGGTTAGATGATGGGATTCTGACCCTTTCTTCTCGATCTCTAAAAGGCTCTCTCCTTTGCAATTTATAATCTTAATTATATTTAATATTATTATATTATTAGTATTATTATTAAAAGTAATCAATGCTTAAATCTTAATATTAAATCACAGATAATCCAAAATCATGCAAAAAACATTAGCTTTTACAGAAAATCCAAAAGCATGCAACAGACATTAGCTTTTGGATTTTCAATAAATTTATATTGGATTTTACAGAACTTAGACTGAAAAAATCAACCAAAAAAAATCTTCCAAAACATTTCAGTAAAGACAACTAGCTTTTATAATATTAATTTAATTAATATTTATCTATACAGTGACTGTTAAATTGATTTATAACGACTATTTCCTAACCTCTTTCCTTAATTAATATTATTTTAATTAATTTAATAACTATTTCCTAAGTGATAATCCCTAATGGCTAACTCCGAACATTGATGCATCCTTGCTATCTATTATTTATATATTCTTTGAGATCGATTGATTTTTTCACCTTGAACCACATTAGTTGGTTCGAAATGTCGACCAAATTACGATGATGTCATTAATCTGAAACACTCTTGAATCTAAAACTATGTATTATTATATATAATTTGAATGGATAATAAATTTTATCATATTCTTAATAGCTCTATACATAATTTGAATGGATTATAGATTTACCTTTACCAAAATAATTTACCACATTAAAGTCCAAATTATGTAAAATTTTAAACATCTTTACTCTTTAATGGAGCCAATACCATTTCTTAAATCAAAAGAAAAAGGTTAATTCAACACAAAGAATGGAAAATATTGCTCAAAATATTTTAATACTTCTTTTAATTAAATATTTGTAAAATGAATCTTTAAAAGGGAAAACCATATATATTAATTTGATGCAGTTTTATTAAAAAATTTGTTATCATGTTATGTAAAAAACCTCATTAAATCTAATATTGATATTAAAATATTAATTTTAATTTTAATATTATTAAATTTAATAACTTTGGATTAATACAATATTAAATTTAATATAATATTCAATTTGTTATATTATAATATATCATGATATATAATTAACTCTAGATATATATATGGAGGGAAGAACAAAAACATAGAGTGATAGAGGGAGTGACAAGGTAGAGATGGAGATGGAATGAAAGAGAGGGGAGAGGAGTAATGAAGAGAGAGAGAAAGAGAGGAGTGAGAGAAGGAGAGAAGGGTAAGAGAGAGAGAGGGAGACACAAAGATGGAGGGGGGAGAGAGGAGGAGAGAGGGAGGGAGGGAGATATTGACAATGTTGGAGAGCAAAGAGAGATAGAGAGATGGGGAAAGAGAGAAGGAGGTAGGAGAGAAATGGAGAGAGGGGAAGGACTAGAGAGAGTACATGAGAGGGAGGGACAAAGATATGGAGTTTTAGGGGGAGAGAGGGAGTGAAGAAGAAATACATACACATAGAAATTTGGAGAGAGAGAGAGGGGGGGGGGAGGTGGGAGATATTGACAAGGTTGGAGGGCAAAGAGAGATAAAGGGATGGGGGGAGAGAAAAGGAGGTAGGAGATAAAGGGAGAAAGGGGAAGGACTAGAGAGAGGACATGAGAGGGAGGGGTAGAGAGATGGAGTTGGAGGGGGAGAGAGGGAGTGAAGAAGAAATACATAGAGAGAGAAATGTGGAGAAAGAGAGAAAGAGATAGGGAGTGAAAAAGGAGAGATAGAGAGAGAGTGTGTGTATGTTTTTGGGTGAGATAGAAAGACAAAGAAGGATACAAGGAAGCGGGGGGGTATAGAGGGAGGTGGGAGAGAAAGGGAGAGAGAGGACATGAGATAGAGAAGGAGAGAGGGAGGAAAAAAGAAAGACATAGAGATAAAGGTGGAGAGAGAGAGGGGGTGATAAGGGAGATAGAGAGAGGGGAAGAGGAGATCAATATGGAAGACATATAGAAGGGGGAGAAAGAGAGAAGGGGAAGAGATAGGGAGAGGGAGATGAAGAGGGAGGGAGAGATAGATAGATATGGAGAAAAGGTGTGTATTTTTTCGGGGTGATATAGAGAGACAAAGGAGGGGAAAAGGGAGATAGAGATATAGATGGGATGTGAAGAGAGGGAAGAAGAGAGAGATAGAGAGAGGGAGAGAGGGAGGGAGAGATAGATAGAGATGGAGAGAGAGAGTGTGTGTGTGTGTTTGTGGTGGGGGGGGGGGGGGGTGGGGGGTTGAGATAGAGAGACAAAGAAGGAGATATGGAGGGAGATATAGATATAGATGGAGTGGGGAGAGAGCAAAGAATATTTATTTCTCTAGATGCATTTATTTCAGTATAGATGATGATTTTTAATCCTATTTGATTGCTTGCACTAGGTGCAAAAATTTCAGTGTAAATGATGATTTCTAATCCTATTTAATTGTTTTCACTAGATGCATTGATTTTTAGTGTAGATTTTGATTTGTAATCCTATTTTATTGTTTTCTCTAAATGCATTGATTTTAGTGTAGATGGTTTTTTCTAATGCTATTTGATTGTTTGCACTAGATTCATTGATTTCAGCATAGATGTTGATTTCTAATTATATTTGATTGTTTGCAATAGATGCATGGATTTCAATGTAGATGTTGATTTCTAGGCTTATTTGATTGCTTGCATTATATGCATTGATTTTAGTGTAGATGTTGTTTTCTAATCCTATTTGATTGTTTGCATTAGATGGATTAGATGTTGTTAATCTTGAGGCTGCAAATTATTAAAAATATTTTTCAAGATTAGATGGAGGGGGGAGAGAGGGAAGAAGATTTCTTGCACTAGACGCATTTATTTTAGTATAGATGGTGATTTCTAATCATATTTGATTTCTTGCAATAGATGCATTGATTTCAGTGTAGATGTTGATTTCTAATCCTATTTTATTGTTTGCACTAGATGCATTGATTTCAATGTAGATGTGGATTTCTAATCCTATTTGATTTCCTACACTAGATGCATTGATTTGAGTGTAGATGTTGATTTCTAATCTCATTTTATTTCTGGCATTAGATGCATTGATTTTAGTATAGACGTTTTTTTCTAATCCTATTTGATTCCTTGCATTAGATGCATTAGATGTTAATCTTGAGGCTATAGATTATTAAAAAAAAGATATATTTAGTAATACCTAGAGGAATACAATTAAGAATTAATTAGTTGTTAGATCTAAGACTTTTGTGGTCCATAATGTAGATAAATGTCTTTCAGATTAATCACATCATTAGGATTTGGTCAATGTTTCGAACCATCTATTGTGGTTCATCCTCAGGACAAGGTGAAGAAGGAAACTGACCCCATTAAATAAATATTAAGGATGTGTCATTGGCTGATGATATGTGATAAAACTAGTTGTTAAAAACTAGCCATTATTTGACTTGGTTAGTTAATAAGATATAATATTAAAAGCTTTTAGGTTTTTAAGAAATATTATTAAAGAATAATTTAAAAATGTATAACTTTATAATTTAATAAAATGATTGAATTATAGTTAATATAATAAGGAAGCAAGGGTAAATAATAATAGAGGGTATAAATTTTTTAGAACTATTAATAAAAATAATCTAGAATAATTTTAAAATAATTAAAAATCAATATAATAAGAAGAGAAAGGGTATATATATATATATATATACACTAAAATAAAAAGTTAAGAATATAATAAAAGGGGAATATTCCTTGGCCCCTAGGAAGATTCTGACTGATGACATTATCTGCAACATAGAGTATGGAATCAAGGATCTTCCTGATAAAATTAAAGAAACTATTAGGCAATATTGTTGCATTGCTCTTAGGAAGGCGAAACCTCCGAGAAGAAATTTGAGAAAGCTTGAGTTTCTTGCCCTTGAATCCTTTAGAAGCAACCCTGACATTGTCATCCTTAAGGCTGATAAGGGTGGTGTTATTTTCACTATGGATAAATTTGACTATGTTAGCAAGATGGTGGACCATCTTTCCAGTAGTGGTAGTTATGTTAAGCTTAAAAAGAATCCCCTTAATTCTATTTCTAAGGGGGTTTCCCTCGCCATTAAGTATGATCCCTCTCTTAATCCTCTCTCAAGGAAGCTCATTGAGAGTATTCCTCTTACCCCTTGGATTTATGACCTTCCTAAGATTAATAATCCTGGGGCACCTTTAAGACCTATTGTTAACACAATAGGTGGACCCTCTTATCATCTGGATAAATTCTTATCCCGTAAGCTTAAACCCCTTCTGGGTCTCACTGATTCTTATGTTAAGGACTCCGCTTCTTTTATCAAAGAGTGGAAAGACATCAAGCTTGAGCCTGAGGATTTATTAGTCAGCTTTGATGTTGTCTCCTTATTTACCAAAATCCCCATCCTTGAAGCTATTTATGTCATTAGGAGGATCTTGGACCACGAAACTTCTAAATTGGTTGGTCTTTGCTTCACCTCGACTTTTTTTAGTTTCCAAGGTGATTTCTATGAGAAAACTTGCGGTGTTTCCATGGGTTTCCCTGTCTCCCCTGTAGTGGCTAACTTATTTATGGATGATTTTGAAATGAAGGCCTTAGCCTCAACTCATTTTTTCCCCAAGAAGTGGAATAGGTTCATGGATGATACCTGTGCAATATGGCCCCATGGTCGTGAGAATTTAGATTTGTTTCTTGATCCCTGAATTCCCAGTCCGATTACATCAAATTCACAATGGAAGTAGAGGTGGATGGTTGCCTTCTCTTTTTGGATATTCTTCTCTCTAGAAGGGGTGATGGTTCTATCTCTCACCAGTTTTTTTGCAAGATAACTCACACTAAATAGTATCTTCATGCTGATTCTCATCATTTTCTAGCCCAGAAATTTGGTGTTCTCTACACTCTGGCTACCCAGCCTCTTATAATTTCTGATGATAACCACTTGGAATTGGATAAATCCCATCTTCTTATGTTTTTTAGAAGAATGGGTATAGTATATCTCAAGGTCTTAAGGCCTTTCAAAAAGTGTTTAAAGGCTTAAGAAGCAAGTCTACTCGGATGGATCCTATCTCCAAGGTTAATCTTCCGTTTATCCAAGGGACCACGAACATGATTGCCCATGTCCTTAGGAGAAATAATGTCTCCTCTTCGTTCAAACCTATCTGTATTATCAAGAATTCTCTCAGATCTATCAAGGATCCTATAGACCCAAAGGACTTGAAAGGTTCCCTACTCCCGCAGTACTCCATATATTGGAGAAACAGGGCTATCTATTGGACATAGAATCCTTGAACATGATGTAGACATTAGGCACAATCGATCTCACACTTCTACTCTTGCGAAACATGCTGAGAAATCGTGCCACCATGTATGCATTGAAGACTCCAAGGTCATTGCTAAGGTGGAACATTTCCATCATAGGAAACTGAGGGAGGCTATTGAAATTGAGAGCCATCCTAAAAATCTTAACAGAGATTATGGGTGGAAATTAAGTAAGAGTTGGACTCCAGCCCTCTCCAGGTGATCTCCCCCTTGCGTTGGATTCCTTTTCCCTTGTGTTTTTATTTCTTTCTTCTTTTTCTGGTTTTATTCCCGTCCCTTTATTTTTAAATTGATTTTCCTCTCTTATCTTTTTCCTTTAGTTCTCTTTTTTTGTTTTAATGTTTTTATTTTAATTTTTTCCCCTTTATTATATTCTTAACTTTATATATATATATATATATATATATATATATATATATATATATATATACCCTTTCTCTGCTTATTATATTTATTTTTAATCATTTTTAAATTATTCTAGATTATTCTTTATTAATAATTATAAAAATTTATACCCTCTATGATTATTTACCCGTGCTCCCTTATTATATTAACTATAATTCAATCATTTTATTAAATTCTAAAATTTTAAATTATTTTTTAATAATATTTCTTAAAAACCTAAAAAACTTTTAATATTATATTTTATTAACTAGCCAAGTCAAATAACGGCTAGTTTTTGACGACTAGTTTTATTACTTATCACCGGGCAATGTCGCATCCTTACTATTTATTCAATGGGATCAGTTTCCTTCTTCACCTTGTCCTGATGATGTAACACATTAGATGGTTCGAAATGTCAACCAAATTAATTAGCTGTCAAAATTTGTGATACCTAGAATTTAAATAAAATAGACATGCATAATCAATCATCTTGCAAAGTGAAAATTAATCCTTGAAAATATCGTCTTCCTTCTTCATCGCCACAATTACATATATTCAAAATATATTCAAAATTACTAATAGCTAATAGTGTACAACAACGTATTAAAAATATTTATAAGAGGAAAAAATATATTTATAAAAATCAAAGAAAATCAAAATATTCTTGAAAGAGATGTGACAATTGTTTGGATGTAAAGATTTTAATGTTGGGTGTGTTATATTCTTTCCACGACTAGTCCCACACGCGCGGGGGTAACACCCCCCTTGTGCATTGCGTCGGGCGGGGCAGTTTGTAAGGGGGCAATAGCCCTCCTACACGGGGTCTGAGGCAGTGCCCCGAGAATTTTTTTTGCGGACCCAATAATAGCTAGGCAGACCTACCCATGGTTTTGTGCATGGGGTTTGCACATGGTTCTGGGCATGATGGTTTACTGGCCATGGTATTTTGTAGATATGGTCAAGGGAACTACAACTATGTTATAATCAATGGTTAATGGATTGGGGTTTATAAATGTTTCGACATGTATATATATGTATTGTAACATTGAAATGAATATAATGAAACAATCAACCTGGTAGTCCCAATTTTGGTATCCAGGAGAAAATCTCTGTGTATATTTGTTTTATGTTTTATGTTCTCTCCATTGTTTATTTTTTGTTTTAAGAATTCATTTGTAAGTAATTTATCTACAGGGTTCAAACCTACATTTAAAAATATGGCCAATCATTAAAAAAATTCAAAAATACATTATTTCTTGACTTTGCAAAATAGATTGTAGATAAAAAAATCATCAAAATATTCTCGAAGGAAATAAATTATTTCAAACATTAACAAAGAAACAAATTATTTCAAGAGTAATCTTGATGTAGTAAATTATTAAAACTACTCATCAAGATATATTTTGTAATACCTAGATGGACACTATTAAGAATTAATTATTTGTCAGTAGTTTTGATACATAAAATTAAATTAAATAGATGTGTAGTATTAATCCTCCTACAAACTATTGAAAAGATTGTCTCTCTTCTTCATCACCAACTATTTATTAATAGACAATTACATACAGATATAAAAATATAAAACAACAATTGTAACATTCACAAATACTACCATTCAAATCTAAAACATATAAACACACAAACCACTCAAAACATCCAAAAACAGATGTAAAAACCATTCAAGGAAAACAACACAAACTAAATTAAAGAAGAGAATGATATGGTCATGCCAAGCAAAGAAAACATAATGTGAGTGCTAAGTGGACTATTCAAAAATCATGAGAAATTAGTGAGTTACGACTACCTCCCATGGAAATGGTCAGAGATGAATGATTTTCTTAACACAATTGAATCCTAAAAAATGTTATCTAATATAATGCACTGTGAAAACCTCTCAATACTTAAATAATGTGAATTTTGAAGTTAATCTCAAACATATACATAATAATGATTATCTAAAATGTGACATTATTGCTCACAATTGGAACCAACTTAGATCCATCTAACATCAGATCTATCATATGTTGAGAAGGATCAAATTCCGCAAAGTGAAAAAATTTCCTCAAATTCTACACTCCAAAAAAAAGGTTTGCACCTCAAGAGATTCGATCATCTCGGCAAATGATAAAATGAATCTAAGCTAGTCTTATATAAAAATAAGTTTAAAAAATTACTTATTTAAATTTTTATTCAAATAAAACTTATTTAAATTTAAATAATTTTTTACTTTTATTTTGTCTAAATTTAATTAAAGGTTTTGAGTGACTTTTATTATGAGATACTTCAAATAATTGGACTTTTAAATTGGCTCTTATAATTTCTTTGAATTAGAAAGAAAGTTTTGATATTATATGTCTTAAATATATTTGGGTGATTTTATGATACTTTTAATTAAGAAATTAGAGTGTAATGTTATTTTTTTAATATTTAAAAAGAATTAAATTGTTTTATTTGATTTATGTAAAATTGATTTTATATTTTTAAAAATAAAATGTGATGTGTGTGTGTGTGTGTGTGTGTGTGTGTGTGTGTGTGTGTGTGTGTGATTTTTGGGTGTGTATATGTGTGAATATGTACATGTGCTACACTCTCATCTTTAAGATATATATATATATATATATATATATATATATATATATATATATATATATATATATATATATATATATGCTTGAGTCATAAGGTAATGTTTTACCTCTATCTTTTCATCATATACACTCTCTATAGCTCACACACATGCACATTCTCACACCCTAAATTTTTATAACTCGCATATATACATACCCTCACCCTTTTGCACTGTATGGTGAAAGGGTGAAGATGATGCATTCCCTTGTGACTCACACACATGCACACCTTACCCTCAAGAGGTGTGCATGTGACACATGCGCACCTATGGCTTAAACAAAAGCACATTGTCACCTCCCAAGAGGGTGTATGGTCAATGTATGAGGGTGAATATGCACTTGTGACTTACTCACATGCACACCCTCAACCTTATCCTTGGGGTGTGCATGTGTGTGACTCATAGGGGCATATGTAACATCTTCACCCCTCAAGAGGGTGTATGGTGGGAAGGTAATAGTGGTACACACATGCACACCCTCACCATGTAAGAGGGTGTATAGTTGGGAGGGGTCTAAAATATGCACCCATAACTAATGCACATACTCTCTCTCCTTGGGAGGGTGAGTGGTGGAGGGGGTGGGCCCTTGCATGTATCATAAAATAGAGACAATGAATGTTACTACGTCTTTTGTTATCTAAGTGGGTTATTTTCTACCCATAAGTCTCACATGAGCCAGATGTGCATGTATGTGAGAAAAGGACCTATGACATAGATATGCATACTCTCATTCCCTGAGATGATGGGTGATAGAGGGAATGAGGCTTGGCTTGTGCTACAAAAGAAGGAAAAAGGACTCTACTAGATCATACACTTATCTAGGTGCATGTTGTTTATAACTTCAATTTTGTGACACACACATACACTTGTGAATCATACATGTGTATGCTCCCACTTCCTAAAAAGGTGAAATTTGAAAGGGATGAGGGTCTAAATACATTATTAAAACGAGATAAATGATAGTACTACATGTTATACTTAGTTGTTACCTTCAAGTGTATATATGTAAGAGTTATAAGTACATTGTTACAACATCACCATGAAAATAAAGTTGCAACACATATATACCCTCATCCACTTAAAAAATAGTTTTCCAAAAATGACAATTTACATATGTGAAAAATAATAAATATTATTACATCTTATTATTATTTAAATATATTGTTTTCTAAACTTATCTTTGCACCGCCACCTACAATCAAAAGCGAGGATGTGCCACATACATTGCCCTACACCATCCTACCACTTAAAAAAGTTATGACTATATGTCATAAGTATACATGTTACTTAAACATTTACAATCACACATATAAAACTTCACTTTTAAAAATAAAAAATAATACACCTCATAAACCATGAAATTGTAAAAGTAAATGCATATACCACACACATGCCCATCTCCGGTCTGAGATTGGTCTCAGATTGGGGTGTAATGGAATAATTAATGAGGGTGTACGCATGTAGATCCATGGTAGTAAATAAGTTCAATTTCATTCCAAACAGCTGAAAATATCAACAAAAACCTCGTGAAAACATAGTTCATCGATTTTCTAAAATGAAATTTTAAATTAGTTATTAATTCCAACCCCAAGTAAGTGTATTTCTTTGACACTCAAATATCGAGTGGAGGTTACCAAACCATGAACGTTGTTCCTGTAGACTAATGCAACGTGTTTGGATAGAGAACTCAACATTTGGCGCAAAAGCACCACCTGGCAGGCGGCAAACAGGCACAGTTGGAATTTTCACAACCCATACATTTGAGCAGAAACTGCACAGTTCTTGTCCTCCATCCCCTGTGCTTTCGTAAAATACATTTTCTTGCGCATGGGCAAGCGCAGCAACATAATTTACCTGTTTTAGAGATTATCAGCTTATGCAGCTGGCAACACAAAACATTGGTGTCCTCTGAAATCTCATTTTGACAACTCGCGGGCGCCAATAATGTCATCTTGACCTCTACAGGACATCCAAGAGCCTGTTGCAATGCATTGGAAATGTTTATCTTTAGCCTTTCAGTCTGCACTTTGTGCTGTCCAGGTCTAAGCTCCACTTCAGCTATTGCGCTGGCTGAAACGAATTATTACTTGTTAAGTTAGAGCTATGAAACACTTCTATTAATTAATTCAATTACAGTATAAACTATAGGCAGTTACATACCTTTGCATACCAGAAGGGATACCAACTTTCCTTGGCCTTGTAACAAGTCCTCCAGAGTAGTGGATTGACTACTTTTCAGTACACTCTGCCATATCTCCTCCATTTCGCATGGACTCACGGCATTGAGCTCCAACTTCTCTACATCAGTAGCCCTTGAGCAATTCACTGACGGTGCTGGGATGCTATTGGTTTTCGTATCATGCGAATGAATAGGTTTGGTCATACCTGTATGGTGAGAATGACTGGTTGAGCTCTTTGAAAGGCCACAGGTGGTATCTGATGAATCTACAATTCCAGAATCTTTGGCTGTAATCATCCCCGCGGAATTTTTGTCCTGAAGAATTTTGGGGGTTACTTCATACACATCCCAATGATTTTCAGTATGAAGAAGGCCTTCTGCAACAGTGGGACCTGTTTCATTCATCTTATTATTTGAATCACAGAAGACTGCATGAGTATGCGTGATGCTTGTACCTACAGGTGCATGAGGAATTGGGTTGGACTCTTCTGGTCCAAACTGCAGAAGAGCAGCTGTAAGCCATGAAATGCACTCATTTGAAGCTCTTAGTTGTTTTTCTGCTTCTACAAGAATTTTCAGAGCTTGGCCTAACTTCTCTACTATATCTTTGAATGCTGCAGAGAAGTAAAACAATGTGGATCAGAAAAATTTACTATCACTGTCCATTAATGTTTAGATCATCCAACTCTGAAGAAACAACAGGCAATCAGAAATATAGCTTTAAATAGCATCGCTAACCCATTTGTTGGCGCCAGATCACATGAGCATGAACTTGTTAAACTCTTCTACTGTGAGCGTATGATAGGCTGATTCCTATTGCTTATTAGTGTATATTCCTTTGAAACAATAGCTAGATTAAGCTTATTTTGCAAACATACTTTCAGAATTGCAAAATCTAATAAAAAATTATCCAAAAGTTCTGCAAAATAAAACGCCATCCGACACAACTTTGATCATTATCATCGCTTTGTCAAAAACGCTCTAAAAATGATTGAAATTAATGACTCTTTGTCATACCAAACAAGTTTTATCAAAATGCCCAGTGCTTACAGTTATGCCTGCCGAAGAATTTTTGGGTTTCTTGTGCCTCTGCGGGAATGCAGCCACTGGCCAGGATGTCCGTGATAAGTGTTGCTAGTTGTGAAACAAGGGTAAGCGGTTGAATTCCAGAATCAATGATCTCTCGTGTGGTTTTCACAGTATTTTCAGTGTCTGCTGCTAAAGCTAAGTCAAGTAATTCCACCAGCTTTTCATGCGGTATCAAACCAATCTGCAAATTGAAACCATGGCAATATTAAAATAAAGTGGATTATTGTGCAAGTGAAACAACGGTTTTCAAGATAATGAATTCAATTAGTAGTATTATCATCATATGTTCAAAGTAGGCATGTACTCAATGAATTTTAGGCCCTTTTAAAGAAATTTAAAAGATGAAATTGCAGGTCTTTATAAATTATAAAGAAATTTAAAAGATGAAATTGCAGATAAAGAAATGAAGTGTACCGTTTGGAGAACGATGGTCAGAGTGACTTTTGTAGGAAGAAGGCTGAACTGCTCCAATGTGTTCTCAGCATCACGTAACGAGCCCTCTGCCCTGGATGTAATCAAACGCAACGCATCCTCCTGTATGTCGATATTTTCTGAAACTGCTAGTCTATGAAGTCTATTGAACATATCCATATCTTTTAGCTTCTGAAAGCGGAATTTTTGACATCCTGACAGAAAAGGCTTAGGAAGTAATTCTGAATCTATTGTAATCAGAATAAATACCATGTAACTATTAGGATTTTCCACTAATTTCAACAAAGTACTAAATGCTTCATGACTCAGTTCGTGACAATCCTCTATAATGAAAATCTTGTACTCAGAAGCTGATTGAGAGAATTCAATATTCTGAAGACAGAATTTGAGTTTTTCAATATCATTATTGCTTGCTGCATATAGCTCTGTGACATGAGGGCTTTCGCCAGACTGAAAAAGTGAGCATTCTCTGCAATTCCAACATGGTCCTGATTTCCTGTTGCGAGATGAACAATTCATTGCAGCAGCAAATAATCTCGCAGCAGTGGTTTTCCCTGTCCCTCTGGGCCCATAGAAAACATATATAGAGGCAATTCTCTGTTTTAGGATAGCATTCATCAAGGATTTTGTCACAATGTTCTGTCCAACAAGTTCATTGAAGGATCTGGGTCTGTACTTTTGGCTCAAGCTCAGATGATTTTCTTTGAAGTCTCTCACCGTGGGATCTTCCATCATGATTTCGCCGTGTCTTTTCCTTGCATTTCCACGATAATAATCATTGATTCTCAATGCATGAAGTGGATGGCTTTCCTGCAGGGTTTTACTTGCATGCAATGGAAAACCCCTGTGGTTTTCCAATTTTTTGTTCTTAGAGGCATGCAGCGAATCCATTCTCAAAACTTTAGGATTAACACAGGATTCATGATATGGCATGTTACAGTTCGTGTCCATCCCTTCGTCATCTATGCATGCATTGCAGCCTGCATTACAGGACGAGGCCTCTGAAGAACAATTTTCAGAGCCATCTTCCTCATAGGAATCCTTTGCTGGAGGATAATATCCTCTCTGTAATTTAAAGGAGCTTAAAGGGGATACATTCTTACCATTGTTTCTTGTTTTCCTCCTTCCTGGTAACATGCTGATAGGACTCCTGTTCTTTCTCGGACTCCTGCTTCTATGAAATACACGTCTCAGAGCCCGAGTTTTTGTAATCTTCGTGCTACCGTAGTGGAACCTGAAAGCCGTTTCTGCCTCAAGGTCGCTCGTTGAACTTGCACAGCTTTCGATTCTATCGGAATGTAAAGATTTGCATCTCTGTTTGTCATATAGTACTGCCTTTCTCCAGGTTTGGTCGATTAATTTTTCCTTCCTTGACTGCTTCAGCATTTGTGTGCTCATGTGTTGTGGGATCCTCTTCGTCTCCATGTCATCTTATTTGATCTACAGTCACACAAGAAGTAAACATGCAGAGATTATTTTTCTGCTTTGAGACTTATCTGCCGATATGTAGACTAAATTCTCTCGGTAATATTCTGACATGATACTGATCTGATGTACTTGCTGCTAGTACCATTACAGCCTCGGAAAAATTTCACTAGGTAGTAGGTAGGATTACCAGCAGCAATATCGCTTTCATGGCTATGTGCGCACCACTTTTCAAGAAAATAAATTTTGAATGCGACTTCATCTCGCCGAAAAATATTCACGGTTCATGCAAAAATAGTTCAAATATACGAGGCTAGGCATATTTGACCTTCGTTTTAAATGCACGAGGCAAAACACGGATTTACATACAAAGAGTTATAAAATGTGAAACCGCTATTTCAAATGTTTTATATTCTAGCAATAAAAATTTTACAGTGAGTTTTCTCTCTGAAATTCGGCAAAGGCATGTTTCATTTTTACAGTCAGTTTTCCCTTTAAAAATTCGGAAAAGGTATCAGGTTTCAATGCGGTCTTTTGCAGTGGTTTCAATGATCTCCCTTGCCAAAGAAGTTAAATACGGGGCTTTTTACAGGTTTCAAAAGATTAAATTTTACAACCTTTTGCCATTTTAAAGTTCGGCGAAGGGATATGAGGTTTGAATGCCGTATTTTGTAGTGGTTTCAACGATCTGCCTTGCCTAAGAAGCCTAAATGCGGGGTTTTGTACTGGTTTCAAAGGATCTGCCTTGCCTAAATGTTCAAAGTTAAACTGAAATTTAAATGAACTGATTCATTGATGGGTAAACTGAAATATAAAGGAGCTGATTCATTGATTTATTTCAGAGTAAACTGTAGAAAACACAGTTCCTTTCAAATAAAGCCATACTTATCCCGATTATGGAATGTGCACAACCATTCAAGAAACTGCACTATCATTCTAGGAGAAGCAATGCTTGGCACATAGAAAGCTGTGATGTTCTGCGGCATAAAATTTCGCTGCACTGCATAACATGTGCTGCATGCTCTTCATCGATTTAAACCTCATTATGCTTTGCACGGCTCTTTTTCAAAGAAAATGACAAATGAGTCATTAACTATCCATTTCGACTTCTGAGAGAAAAGCACAGCTCATCTTACATAATAATAAAAACAAATCTGTCATAAATTGTTTTCATTCCGATCTTGTGATAACGTGCACGCTTATTATTGAGAAAGAATAATGTGTTGGCCTGCATTTATACCCCACAAGCAAGCCATGGCTCAATATTTAATGAAAACACCATTCAGACCAGTAACTTACATTTCAGGTCTTTTCCTGGCGTGACTGCGACAGTGCCTCTACCCTGCACGTAAATGTACCATAAATGTTGTCAAGGAAGTAATGTATCTGACCTAAAAATAGAAGTCTGCATGCTCTTCCTGGCAAGATAGATATGAAAATCCATTTTTACCGCTGCTTTTGCTGAGCTTGAGAACACAAACTGAAAATTATCATGCAAACAGAAAAAGTATTCAGACAAGCAATAAAAATTATCAGGCAAACAGAAAAATCAGTTAAATATCAGTTGAGACAAACGATAAAAAACCTATTAGGCAAACAGAAAAATTAGCGAAATAATCATTCACACCTACCATAAATATCTCCTTGAGATCGAAATAAGCCTCACTTAAGCCTCACTTCTTCAATTTTCTCCGCTCCTTGATCCACTCAAGAGAAGATAATTCAGTTAAGTAATCTTTCAGACAAGTTGAAATCGAATTAAGTCACCGTCCTTCAATTTCTCTGCTCCGTGATCCACTCATTGTGAATCCCGTAATTTCTTGCTAAAGATGGAAAATTAAGCAATAAGGGACAAAACTAACACCTTTTGGACAAAATTAACACCTAAATTTCTTCCAGAGCTGATATTTTTTATATTTAAACAAAAATGGACAAAAATAACAGGCGGCAGAAACAAAATTTGCGTGAAGCTTCATAGAAGCGATCGGTTTACTATTATTACCCCAAACAACACACAGTGCACCGCCTCCGATGCTGGAATGATTCTTTAAAATTATGTCGCCAACCAATGGCAGATTTTTCTGCAGCAAAAAAGGGATTCTTTCGACAGAATTTCCGGTCAGAAATTCCTTGTCGAGGACATATGAGTTACGGTATTCTCCATATAATTTATATAACCAACTTAAATCGCTACAGAATTGGTGGCTTCAGCTTTCCAGGCGGCCTCAATTTTAAAGTTCCATGACGGGACTTGTTCACGGCGGATGCATGCAGTTGTCACAGCTTTTAAAGGCTCGCATCATACGCTCCCGCAATTTTGTTGCCTCCGAGTCTCCACAAAATGGAAAACATCATCATAATCTCGATAAAAAATAATGTGTACAGGCAGGCAGTCTTCTTTTCCAAAAATGTATATAGTAACATATACCATTCTATTCTTGATATAAATAATGTATATATTCGTTTGATATAAATAATGTATATATTCGTTTCTCCCCTGGACGTTTGATTTTTTAATCTCACTTTAATTCAAGCTGAAACAATTTGGTAGGTTTCATGAAATTGCAATAACATAATAGATCTAAAAAGGATGGAACTAAGATTTATGTATAGATTTATGAATATTATTTTCCAAGTGTAAATGACTTTCAAGTACATATTGTGATAAGGATCGAAGGTGTGTATTGAAAATCTACAAAAAAAAAAAAAAAAAAAACTATTATAATTTATAAAATATATTATATAAAAAATTATAAAATAATTTTATAATTATAAAATGAAAATTTATTTGTAATTTTTGTATAAGTATTATTTAGATTATATATATATATATATATATATTAAATTTATTTATTAGATGTATGATAATATGGTAAATTACAGACACTAGTATGCCATACAAATTTAGTGGGAAAGTTTAGTGAGAAAGTAAATGACAAGGCAAGTCTAAGTTCAAAAGGGGCTTGTATTAGATAGTAAGTTGTTCAAATAATGTTGTTGGCATTAACAAAAATAATCTATGAAATTAGTCTAATAAACACCACACAAATACTTTTCATTCTTAAGATTTAAGTCTCGACATCATGCAATGTAAGCACCACAGAAATACTTTTCATCCTTAATATTTAAGTCCCTACATCATACAATGGGTAGAGAATAAGATTATCTTCTCAGTTGACAAATATGCATTAGTTAACAACTTTATCATTTGATCATTTTGTTCATTTTCTAAGACACAAATATTTGTGTGTTGGTTATATTGTTTGCAAGCATGGGTTCACATGCTTTTAGCTATGAAATTCCCCTGAATGATGTTAAAGCTACAACCACTACTTTTAATAAACAAAAATGGACAAAAATAATTTAATTGTCTGTCACCTAGGGATTCATTAAGACCATTAAGAAGGATGTCAAGGTGGAGCATCCCTATGAGGATAATGAGATGGTTAATTAGCTAGTAGAAAGGTACATTCCCGACCTAGGTGCTAGTCTAATGCAAGACACTAAATTTATTCACTTGGTTAAACTTTATTCACACACTAAGACCTTTGTCACATGATATGCCCTACTAGTGAAGGAGTCTAATCGACATGAATCAATGGCAATTAGATGTTTTGGAGAAACATTATCACCTACTAATCTCTCTTTGCTCTGGATAAGTGTGGAAAAATGACAAAGATCCCGCCAATGTTGATGAGGACCTTGAAGGACTCCCCTATCATAATCCACTTTGTTAAAGATGTTGCTTATGGATGAGATATATCTTAGCTTTTTGTTCTTTAGCTATGGTTTCTTTTGTGATCTCTTCTTTTATATTTTTATTTACTTCCAAAAATATATACAATGTCCTCATGTCATATTGAGTATCCGGTTTCCTATTTGGTGGATCAATGTGATTTTAATTTTCGACATAAATTGTTACTTTGTTACTTTGAAGTTGAGTTTGACATGGTCTCTATATGAGTAGGTCAAGTTAATTTATTTATTTTTTCTATTCAAAAGGAAGTCTCTTGGGTCTATTTCTCATCACTCTCAAGTTAGTCTAGTTTCCCTTTTAGAAACTTGAGAAATAGCTTTGAAGTTGAGTTTCACTTGGTTTCTCTATAAGTAGGTTAGATTTTTTTTTTTTTCCTTTATGAACTCTGCAAAAGGAAGTCTTTTGAGCCTATTTCTCATCATTCTCAAGTTAGTTGTTTAATTTTTCTTCCATAAACTAACACTATATATATATATATATATATATATATATATATATATATATATATATATATCATTAGAAAAAAAATGAAAAACCAAAAACATAACATTTAATTATAATACGAGTTATCTTTAACGAGATTTTTTGAAAAAAAAATTCAAATTTAATTTGTTTAAAATTTACTATTCAATATAGATATAATAACCCCGGATGTGGGTGTTATTCAACCTTAATGCGATGATGCATGTTGGGGGTGGCAAGTGGCACAACCACTTTGCTCCCCGTAACCCCACATTAATTTGCCATCATAAATCGACTTCAATGCGGCTCTGCATTCGATTTTTCACCGCCTCCTGCTTCATTACTCTGCCATGGCTTCTCCCGAAGCCTCCAGGCCTGCTCTCGAGAATGTTCCTTTGCCTCTTCAATATAGATGCCCCCTGCTAGCCGCGCCGCCATTTCTTCGCACCTCCACTGGTAAGCGCTGCCCAATTCTCAGTTGCATTAAGTTTGGGATAGGCTTCCATTACTCATAGAGCGTATATTGTAGTATTTGCCTCAATTTTGCCCCTGTTGCTACTGGAAGTGACCAGTTCCTCGTCGTCTCTACTCTGCATTATCCGTTCTCCTCTCTCAGTGAAGCCATGCCCAGGTTGCGCCATCGTATGAGATGTAGACGAGGCTGCAGCAGAGGGAGAATGCCTCGCTCCTCGCCTTTGTCTGGTTCAAGCTCCACCTCTTCGCCCTTTTCTGAGTACTTCTCACGTCGCTACCCTGATACGCGTAGCGGCAGAGGACGCACACGTTTCTCTAGCTTTCACTCCCAACATTCCGGCCTTTCTGTTGCCACCATCCCATCCAGCTCTTAGTACTCTCATTACACTGACCAATTCACCTACCAGTGCACCATGGATAGACCCACTATTAAATCCACCATCACCATCATGTTCCAGGAGGAGAAGCATGATGTTTCTCCGGGCACGCGTCAGGACGAGCCTCATGATAAAGTTTAGAGCGAGCCTTCTGCTTGCAAACGCCAACGGGTTCAAATAGATGAAGGCATCGCAGATGCAGACACTGCTGAGCAGATCCGGATAACAGGTGCTGAGCGGGAGAAGGAAGATGTGGATGCAGTGTAGGCCGCAAAGGATGAATTTGACGCCTACAGTTGCCGAATTATGGAAGAACGCCCAACTCCACCTCATGACAGCTAATTCTGCCAGCTTCTTTTGGAATCAGGTTCACAACTCACATTCTCTTGGGTGCATTTTAGTTTTTTTGGAAAAAATAGCTAGCTCTACTATGAATGTAAACAAAACAGTGTTTTTTGAAATTATGCTAGTTTCCCCTGTGAGGGCAGCTCTTATTTTTTGGACTTGACTGGTTTCCCATTATCGGGTAGTCACACATATGTTTTGGATGATATATGTCATGAATCATGGCTAGGAACTGCTGAGGCCGGTGCCTCATTGTAAATTATGTTTCAGTAATAGAATTTAGCCAAATTAAAAAAAAAAAATATAGATATAATAAAAATATATTTTTTAGTATTAAAATAAAAATTAAAATAAAATAAAAATTAATGTAAAATGATCATCATAAAAAAATTATTAAATTTATATTTATATTATAAAAATATTAAATCTATTTTTATTATTTAAGAGATAAATTTGAAATTTTATATAAAACCTTCTTATATCGGACTTCGTGTACATTGATTGAAGATACTACTCATCTCGCTGCTTTCAAATTCTTTTAATTAGGTTAAACAACGAAATTTAATCATCCATGTAGGTTGAGTTGTTTTATTTGAGTTACTAAATCATTGTTAAAAGTGGCACTTTGAAACATATATTGATTATATATTAAGTTAGCACGAGATGCCAAATAGCTTGTTGAATAAAATGCATCAAAAAATGGTTAATAATTATATTTGTAATAATCATATGCACAAATTCAATTATGATGAGGTAGAAATTCACCTTATCAACACTTTGCACAAACCGTTGTTTTACAATGAAAAGTGATACTGCCATAATTATATTTGGAAGTCTTTTTTTTTTGAAAAATTTATGGTTTACATATTAAATTTGTAATTTAAATGAATTTTGAAATATTATTAATGAAGTGAGTAATAAAAGTTTTTTCAAAACATTTTTTACAAGTGTTATTTTAAATTTATAAATGCATTTTACTCATAAAAAACTTTCTAATCATTAGTTGAATTTTGAGTTTTAATTTAGAAGTCATGGCTTTCTAAAATTCTTTAAATATTTTCTTTTTACTTAATATCATCATGCTTTTGTGGCACCACACATGGTAACTGATGTGGCATATCTTCCCTAAACACTTTTCTTAGCATGTTGTATTTCTTGAAAGTTATATTCGTGTGATTAGTGCTATCACATTCTTCAAGATTTTCAATAGAGTAACATTTCACACCTTAGTTTTTTTCACACAATATGGCTTATCACATCTCATAAGTTTTCATCACACAACATATCATGTTTCGATGTTTTATTTACCACTGCACCTCTAATGTCCTAAAAATTTCTCCTTTGTGATGTGCACATCTCCCAAAACTTGACTTCTCACAATAATGCTTTTGTCCCTTATGGTGTATCGTGACAACTTTATTTTGGTGTGATGCATTACGCCATGACATATTTTCTTTTAAGTTATAAGTCTCTTGCTTTGGGTTTTTCTTGAGCCATCTCTCTCTCCCACTCTCTCCCTCACACACATATGCTTATCATGTTCTTCAATATTTTGGTCTAATGATGTATCAAGCCCCAAAAAACTTTTAGATATGATATGGTGGATCCCCACATTTTATACCTTTCTAACAAGACCATTAATCACATCAACATACTTTTCCTCTAGTGTCACATATCACATCCCATAAAACTGTCTATCAAGCCAACAATTTTCATATATGGTGATATGTCACATCCCCTTTAATTTAAATTGTATGGTGTATCAAACCATTAAAATTTATGGTACAATACATCGCTCTGTAGGAGAATTTGTTTTCACACAACAAAGCAAAATTGATTGAAAGTTCCTTTCTATTGAGTCTTTCTTATCTAGTCTTCAATGTATTTCCTCTATATTCCACGAAGATTAATTTTTTGCAATATCCAAACATCACAATGTATTCCTTCAATTTTTTTCTACAGAATTTCTTGAGTCTTTCTTATGATTTAGCTAAGGAAAACACTTCCTTAAGGATCTTTTTAGACTTATATATGACAAGAAAGTACCTTAGGCCTTTCCAATTTACATTTGGTCAAAGTTATGAACAAGCTACCAAGATCATAAAAATAGTTTTCACTAAAGAAGTATATCTACACTTCAAAGGAGAATTAAGCCTACATATCTTACATAGATAGGCTTGGAAAACAAGGGTTATAAAGACCTTAAAATTTACTTATTTTTTTTCTATTAAGTATTTTGCATTGACTTATGTTGATAAAGTTGTATGGGTCTCTTTAATAAGAGAGATAAATTTTCTTTTTAGAAATAGGGACAAATTATATTATTTTATATGAAGTGTTTCTTCCCAAAATAAATAGGTCTAGGGTCCACCTTGACCTCTTGTACTTAATTAATATTTAAACTAGTATATCTTTCTTAAACAAAACTCCTTGTAAACTATCTCTCAAGTCTAGTCAGTAAACATCCAACCACAATTAAATTGAAAGTATTCAAAAAAAAAAAAAATTATAAGATTTGATTAAATTTTAATATATCACTAATAGGGCTTTAAATGGTGTCCTTTCATCCACTTAGATTTCAATTATATCATCACTTAGTATTAAATCATTCCATTCATTAAGATTTAAACTATACATTACTTGAGCCCATGCCACTCAAATATTAACCATATATAAATAAAGCCGAAATCATTAAAGTACTATTTTATTTCAAAATTTCCCAAGAGGTCATAATTAATTCATCCTGTAAATCATGATTTCTAAGGAAGGAAACCTAGGAGAATAGAATTAAATTTCTAAAATTCATGAATAGGGATTTGTTCTTTTTCGTAACTCCTCTCAACAATCATCCCATAAATCACTCTTCATTTCAAATTCAAACTAGAACTACTTCTTTGTTTACTAGACATGAAATTGATAATAAATAAATAAAAATCAAAATTAAAGCACTTATTCAATTTCAATGGGTATCCACCCAATTCTAGGTGCAATTCCCATTGTCTCTATACAACTAGTCACCCCCTAGTCAAGCCATGATAATGCTATGGCGAGTCTAAGCAAATCTTAGAAAATGTGGACAAATGAAAACATCTCAAGAGATATTCTTATAAGTAAAACTCCATGCTTCACTTGGAAAGAATCTCATGGTTCCTAGATGCCCCTTTTACTAGCTCTACACAACACAAGAGCTAGATCCATTTTTTTTCTTTGCAATTACTTATGGAACTCCATTAAAACATTCTTATTCACCAATAAATGTAATATATCATAGTCCCACATTTTAGCTAAGTTCAAATAACTCCCCACATGAATTTGGGTGTTGAGCCAAGAATTTTCAACAAACGTCTCATCATAAATGACTTTTCTTCCATTTCATTTCTCCTTATTAGATGAAACTCTATTCTCCCTCTATTCATACATGTTTCTTTCACTCATTTAATATTTTATTTTCCCATGTAGATCTAGCCTTATGCATTCTTCCATGAATGTACTTGGCTCATTCCTTTCTTATATTTTTGAGAATACTCTATCAATTACCATCATATGCTCTCATAACTTTGGAAGGTGTCACTTTTCACTAACCTCCTTACACGAATTCAATGATTGGCTTGTATTTTTGAATAATGGAAAAAATAAAGGGTAATTTAGAAAATCAGCCTAACAAGGTGGCTTGGGATTTTATTGTCCCCTTCATTATTCCCCTCTCATGTTACTATGGCCCCTATAGGCACTTATCCCTAACAAAATTGTTTGAATTTTTTTATTAATCAAAGGACATCATGTTTACAAATAATGTCTAAATCATCATGTCACGGTAATTAAATATCCATGTTGTAACGAAAACAATAATTATAATGATTAATTACACATTTAAGCAGGGGATTAAAATGGGAGTATTACAACCCCTCCCCTAAATTTGAATAACTCATCCTTGTTGTTCTCTTCATATCAACAAAATTTTCCATGTATTACTCTTTTAG
Source organism: Pinus albicaulis (assembly GCA_034641835.2). Taxonomy (NCBI): domain Eukaryota; kingdom Viridiplantae; phylum Streptophyta; class Pinopsida; order Pinales; family Pinaceae; genus Pinus; species Pinus albicaulis. Next base: position 1,343,072,976 of record CM076581.1, on the reverse strand, counting down.
CTACTTTAATAGTGTTATTTTATTCATGGTATGGTCCACCTCTAAAATTTTGGCGTTCAAACATTTTCCTATAGAAATTATCAAAACCTCTTATATGCATCAATTTTCCATTGATGTTCAAAACTAAAGAAAAAATATAAATTTTAACATAATACTTATATGTATAATTATGGATCCACATCCATATGGCTACCATGGATTAAGAACTTAGCTCATTACTTTTTCAAAATCTACCTAATGCACTCATGATCCAAAATATCATGTTACTCATTCAAGCCTCGTCTTCCTTACAATAACTCACCCTTTGGGATTAGGCATCCGCTTCTCTATCACATAGTCTCTTGGGTGATCCATTATTTGATAACTCTTCCTCGAAATAGGAGAGAATTGAGAATTATAGAGTCTTATATTCAAAGAATCCATTGTCCTACTCTAATAGAGAACAACACAACACACATCAATGGTGATCATGACATATGATAGGGTGTTGAAAATATATGGACATTGATGTCAAAGGAATGACACAAATCAAATGGTTACATGACACAAATCAAATGGTTACAAACAGATTGGTGAATAAGTGATTCCATGGAACCTTATATTCTAACCTACTTTTTTCTTAGATAATCAGATCAGATGTTAGTTCAAGTGTATTATATGGATGGAGCTCATAAATAGCTTTCTAATGGTATATTAAATTTAAAAAAAGCTTTCCTCGATCAAAAAATATGGTCGGTAAACGTTCTAAAGATAAAAGTCAAAATTTTGGTGTTTTTGGCCATGGGTTGTACATCTAAGTCAGCATGCAGATGTGGCAAGAGCAGCCATGTGGGCATGCACATGTACCAATGAAATCTCGGGAAGGATAACATGTGGCCCCATTCTGGCAGTCTTTGAAAGAGAACAAATATAAGTTTTGGGGTAACAAGGCAGACGATGTGGAATATGCAGAAGCAGTGATTGGTGAGAGTTGACGGGTGGAAGTGACTCCACTTGACACGTAACATTGAAATTTCATCCCCGTGGGATCTTATGAAGCTCAATATTTTATTCCATGGGAGACAACGTTGGGGAGACGACAAAGTTCCCATCAGGTACAGCAAAATTCCCATCCTGACCTTTAAAATTTTATAACAATGAAATTTGCAAAAAATTAAAGGATACGAACCCCCTCGCCACTATACAGAATAGGAAGTGTGGCATTTTCTGATTGGACAAAGGAGACACAATGGCATCATGATGTTAGCATGACATGGGCCAATAGAGACGTGCCACATGGCAGGAATATTTGGTGTTTTTATATGGCCAAGTAGGTCGAAAATAGGTGAAGTGTGGCACAGTGAGAGCATGACACGGGACGAAGTAGTGCATGTGGAAAACATGTGGCATACAGGTTATTAAGGCATGACACATCACCTCGGAGGATTAACCTTAGCGGTTTCTAAACGAGTTGTAATTTTAGTTACCAGGTTGATAGGGCGTTAGGACATAATGGCATACAGGCTGGCGAGGTATACCAATCAGGAATTGTGCAATGGAAGCATGGTGGACCCCAGTGTAGATGTAATCCCAGAGGATTGACCTCGATGATTTCTCTTTTAGAACTAAGTTTTATTTCATAGGAAATGCGCCTGGAGGCTAAAGGATAGCTCCAAAAATCAGTTCTATGTGAAGGATTGGTGATCGAGGGAACAAAAAGTTAGTACAATTTGTTAAGTACCTTGAAGCTATAATGCAAATGAGCCCAAAATGTGTTTATATGTGAAGGTTTCCCATGTTAAAAGTTTTAGGCCTTCGAGCTTATACAATGCATAAACGAGTTGGTAGCTATGGTTTTAAGAAATAAGGGAAAAACACCAATGGGCGTAAGTTCAAAAGAATGAACGAGGTAGAAGTTGTTTTAGCAGCACGGAGAGATTTAGTGGAGTGGAAGTTTTTGCCAAATCCAACAGCTCACCAGTTTACCATGTAAAAGTTCTAGAATTGTGAAAATCAACAGATCAACTCAAGGTTTGAGATTAGGATAGCAAATAAAATATTGAAGATAATTAATGCACATTGAGAGGACATACCAGAAGAAGAGAAAAAAGAATAAATTAAGATCAAACCATTAGTTAGTTGAAGAAAGAGTTGAACTTAACTAAAGTTTTAAATCTAAAAATATCGTCTCTAATTCTTTACAAGCATAATTGAATTAACAAGAAGGTAGTTGTTGTTGATGTTTTTTTGTGAGTTGATTATAGAACAAATATTTCTAAAGGTCATTTTGGTGGTGATGGGGTGTGTGTTTGAGGATAGATTTATTTATTTAGTTTGGACTTCATGATTTGAGTTTGAAAACATAATGAAATATGAATAAAGGAGGTCAAGAAAGTGGTAGCTTGCAAATAAGGGGTTGTAGCTCTTAGTAGTGGCTAGTAAACAACTAGAGGTTGGAGCTCCTTTTAGTGGTAGGTAATAAATTAGGGGTAGTAGCTCCTTCTAGTGGTATTTTATAAATCATGGGTAGTAGATCCTTTTAGTGGTAAATGATAAATTAGGGAGAAACAACTTTCTTCTGGTGGATGACAGAGAACATTGTAAAATAAAGTTGAAGCTTGCCTCTATGAAATTAATTGAAGAGAATATTGAAGCTTTTATGTGTTGAATACATTCTTCTTATGTTGATGCTTACATGAATTGTTGTAAAATATATTGTTAACGTTCCTAGTATTTAGTTGTGAAAGAAAGATTTAAAATTCTCACAATATTGATTCAACCCACCTCTTAGTATTGTCCTCGATTCGAAAAATTATTATTAGAGGAAGTTATTTCAGGATCAATTAATATCTGGAAGAAATATCATGGATAATGGTAAAGCCATGAAGGAGGATTCACCAATAAGGCACCTATGTTCAATGGAACCAACTATGTTTTTGGAAGGTAAGGATGAAAGCCTATATTAAATCTCTCGATGCTAATGTATGGGACATTATGGAAGAATAATATCAAAATCCTCCATCCATTATTACTATATATCACAAGATTGAATATACATGTAATGCCAAGGCTATGAATGCTCTACTCACTAGTCTACCTGAATCAGAATTAGTCAAGGTCATGGATTGCACTACTGTAAAAGCAATATGGAACAAGATGAGAAGCTACTATGAAGGTGATATCAAGGTAAACCAAGCCAAACTTCAAGGTTATAGAATGTAGTTTGAATCATTGAATATGCATGATGATGAATATATTGCTAAATACTTTCTTAGAGTTGATGAAATTGTGAATACAATAAGAGGTCTTTATGAAGAGCCAAAAGGGCCAACAATAGCTCAAAAGCTGCTGAGGTATCTCCTTAAGAGATTTAATCCTAAATTTTCATCCATTAAGGATATTAAATATCTTAAGGCTCTCACATTGAATCAATTACTTTTCACTCTCACTATTTATGAGATCAAGAATTCTAATGGCAAGTCTACAACAAAGAAGTCAACCTTCAAAGAAAACAATAATCCCAAGGAAGATCATAATGACTCATGTTATGAATGAGATGAAGATGTATCTAAGTTCATGGGAAATCTAAAAAGAGGAGAAATTTGTTCTCCAAGGAAACAACTTGAAAAGGAAAACTCCTGGTTGAACTTTAATGAAAATTTTGGAAAATGGACTAAACTTTTAAATGAAATTCTCGAAGCAAAGAGAGTCTATAATGATAGAAAATATCTTGGATTTGAGGCTGAGTAAATCTCAACAAATAATGTGAAAGGTGTTGAGTTTAATTTTTGTTCATATTTTTACAATTTTTATCAGATGATTTTGTGATTGTACCTAGTGTTTTAATCATTGTTTATCCATTATGTTGTTAATTAGAGGCATTTATAATTAAATTAAAAAATCTTGTATTAATTAATTTAAAGGGTGTTGTGTGTAAATAGTTTCATTAATAAATACCTTATTGGTGGCAGGTGATAGCAATGCAAAACCACATTTAAGTACAGATTCATGCACAGGGGCAGAAACATACTTGAGTACGAATTCATCTTAGAAACATCTGCATGGAGATCATCTATGGGACCTTCAATAATTAATAAGAGCATCAGACCACCACCACATTCCTTTTCTCCAGATGAAGAACTCTTTGAGGACAACAACTCAGATTTGATGACAAATATTGAAGACTACAGTCACAAATAAAATGCCAATATGCAATTAGTAATAACCCTATTGGGCTATTTATTAGTACCTTAGGAGCTGCATTTGGTGGCAACATATACATGGAGGATACTGCACTGGTTTTGAAGGCTCTAGGCTTTAATAAGAATACTCGAATTTATATTTCGGTTGGTCGAAGCTGGATAGTGAAATGAATAAGCTTATCGTACTATTAATGTGTGAGCAACCATTACTAATGTTTGACCGTGGATATAACTATGCCACAACATTGGAAGGTGTCTTGAAAATCAAAGAAATGGCACTTACGCATAGTGAAGGATTTCTTGCTAGAGAAATGAAGAATTATGATAACCAAGCTCTGGGGTTGAGCACATTATGGGAGTAGAAGATCCAGTCCCTGCAACAACCTGACCGCATCAGAGAAATATAGTGCAAATTCATCTTTCTCGTGGAGTATTTATTCTCACACAAGATGCATCAGAAGCTAAGGGCGTTGTTGCCTTTAATCGTGTAGCTGCTTAACTCAACGGTCTTGGTATAAATCGATTGGTGGAAATTCAAGAGGAAGAAGATGGTATTTACGAAGATTTATATGCTAGGAAGCCTGCACAACATATTTATTGACTACATATTTACACTCAGTTTAGAAGCGACCGCATCTTTTGATTGCCCCACGTGAATAAATACATGTTTTGAAGACAAGGACCTAGACTTGAAACTTTCAAACCCTCTTCATCTTCAGCCAATCTTAGGAGATGATCGATTCAAAGCGATTGGCCATATTAATACTTGTGAAGCAGTGAAGTTGGGTTTGCAGTCAAAGCATACAACTGCGTAGCCCTTGGAGCCAAGAATGCACGTGAATGACGGTTTGTAGATGTCGGCATCATCCGCTGTATGCGTGATGACATATGATGTGTGGCTTAAATATATGAAGTTGCAGGAACAAGGCAAAACAAAACAGGCCAAGAAATATTTGGAACACTAAACACTAATCAGACAGCAACATGATGATGCTGCGAAGAAGCGTGAGGAAGAAAAGACTACGAGAGAATAGAAAAAGGTCGAGGCATGGAAATTAGCTTTCTTCCTTTGGATTTTATTAACTTTGCCTTTAACTGATACCAGTTGTGCGTGCGTTGTCTCTGCCAGCAAGGTGTGATGATCAAATTATTCTAGATGCCATATCGATCCAAATCAAACTTGAATTGGGAAGAAAATATCCTCATTCCGATTTTGCCCAAATCGTATTAACTAAAAAGCTTAAATTTATGTTTTTCTAACTATCGGTTTTTAATTAGAAGCAGCGTTGCTGCTATATATAAAGCAGAGGGCTGCGCACTGGAAGGCAATTAATTTTTCTCAGATGTAAGGTGGAATTTCTCGAGGTCGATCTTCTCAGATGTAGAACCGGGCGGAATTTGTCAGATGCAAGTTTGAACTGCTCAAATGTAGAATCAACATCCAATTTGTAGAGGAGAAGAGATTGTGATAGGAGAAGCGGCTTATGTTGTATCTTCCATTTGAATTTTGAGTTTTAATATATAATTTTCTCCAATTATACATACATATTATGGTTTGTTGTGATTTCTCAAAGTAGATTGGGTTAATATAGGCTTTCTCCAGGAGTGGTAAGGGCCCACCACCACTGGAGACAAATCTTGTAGCTGAATGATATCATAATCTTAGAATCATAGATTTGAATATAATCATAAACATCATAAATTTGAATTTATTCTTCATTCGAAAAATTGTGAGATTAGATCTAAGAGTTATCACTTCATTTCGCACTTAAACCTTTCATTTCACTTCGGTAAGCTTGAATAGAATGCTGTAAATATAGTTTTATAATTGTTAAATGAATTAAGCGAGATTCTTCACTGAGAAATGAATTCTTTAGGCTCTGTTTAATTACTATACGTTACCAAGTTTACAACATTATAATTCTGTGATTAATACTCAGGAAAAATTAAGACAACGGTGGTAAGGCAACGGTGATCGTGAGTGGAATGTGTGAGTGTTGATATGGTCAGGTTAAGACTAGAGTTTTGGTTAAAAGCTGATAAGAGTTGGCATTTCTTAATCGTTTTAGTTATAGGAATACAATGATTTCTGAGTGATCAGAGTTAGAACATATTTAATGCTTTGAGTTTGAGTTTGGTTTGCATTACATAATCTCTTTGAATGTTTGCAGGTTTGAATGCTTATTTGATTTGTTTATGCTTCCTGGGACTTTGCTTAATAGTTAGATTTATTTTTAATTTGAATCCTTCTTGTTTTCATAGTGTAATCATTCCCTCAGAAGAGCAAGTTTGAGTGCAGATTTAATTGTGCATGCAGCGTGATTTAGTTTTAGTTATTGAGTTACATGATTTGATTTTAAAGTAGGTTTGTTTTTGAATAGTTCCCTTTCATTTAGATTAAAATATTTAAATAGAAGGTTTATCATAGATTACTTGCAATGCCATTTTTAATAGGATATTTTAAAGTGTTATTTTATATGAAGCAAAGTAGTTTTCTTTTAGCAATAGTTAGGATTGTCTTTTATTAATTTGAATATTGAGTTTGTTTTCAGGAATAGTTCTAGTTAGTTTAAGGTGTGAATTTATAATGTGTGTCCTTTTTGCGTATTAGTTTCAAGTTAGTGAGAGGAGTTAATAGATTAAGGTTTTCAACATAGGAGATTTTAAAAGTAGAATTTGAGTGCGAGAATGTTATGTGATTGAGGATTTCTTTGTATAGCCTTACAGTTTAATTGTGGTATGGAATTTGTAGTGAATGAAATTGGTTAAGTAGGTTCCCTTTTAAGATTGTTTATTTGCCAGCAATTGTGTGTTTCATTCCAGTACCTAGTTTATCATTGCAAAGGAATATATTTATACTCTGACCATTAAGCTGAGCCAATACGCAGTACAACTCGCGTTTACGACTCCCGGATTGATAATTAATATTGAGAGGTTTAATCCGACAATTAAACCGACCAACATTTTGGTGTCGTTGTCGGGGAGTTGTATGTTGGCTAAGGTAAAAATCTTCTTACAGAGTTTCAAGGGTATTGTAGGACGTCAGAGGGTGGAGAGTGTACGGTAAGATGTGAGTGAAGAGTCACGCATCCACTTTTGTGGGGTTGCTCCAAAGTCTGGCCATCTTGTGTATCTCTTGAAATTTTATTTCCTTTATATGTAGAAGAAGAAGTAGGCTTTAGACATTTAATTTACAAATTGTTTTTCTTTTCATAGATTAAATAGCACTTTGATTCGACATTTTCCTTTCATGCAAGTGTGGTGAGATTTATTTCAGTCAATAGATTTTAAAATTCATTTATCTTCAGAATCCAATTCCCAACGTTATATCATTTTTGGGGTACTGTAAGAACCCTTGCATACTAATCTATGTGATGAAAAAATGTACCAGTTTGCTTGTTGAAGACAAGGAGATGGTATTTTGAGGAATCATTCAATGAGGAGTTTTCATGCTGCTATAGAGACGAACAACTCATCCGATGAAGAATTCACAAGTGCAGAATTGAACACCTTGCTTGAACATAAATTCAATATTATTAAATCTTTGATTTCGGAATTGGATGATCTGCAGGAGCAAGAGTAGGATGAATAACCACTGCTTATCCTTTGCGCCAATTGTCGAAAGAAACACTACCTTGGAAAGTGTCCACTTAGCAGTCTAAAAGTTTGTGAAATTTGTGAGGATGGTCATGCAACCGAACATTGCCCATCACTGCCACGATTACAAAAGGTACTCAGGGAATCAAGTAAGGAGTTGAATCAACCGCCAGGTATAACTCAAAACCCAATACCATGTGATACTTGGAGTAATCCTTATTTTCTTGAGGAAGTTCCTCAACATGTTTATAATCCTGCAGCTTCATGGAAAACTTTTAATCCTCCTTTAATTGAATATCCTACTTCATGGCCATAATGGAACCCTTATTGGCCCTCTCCTTGGCCCTCATCCTCAAGCTAAATATCTCCATGGCCTCAAGAATCATTTATATCTTTCTCTCTAAGGCAATCTCCCATGCAAATTCAATCATATGAGCACCCACAACAACCATAATTTATTTCCAACGCACCATTAAGTTATCCTCCTCCATGGTCCCAGCCATATGTGCAACCTTACCCTAACCCTCATCCATACCCTAACCCTAATCCATACCCTAACCCTTATCCTTACCCTAGACCTAACCTAATCCATACCCTAACCCTAGTTCATACCCTAATCCATACCCTATACCTAACCTTATTCCAAACCCTATACCTATCCCTCATTCAAACCCAAACCTTAACTTACAACCTAGACCTAACCCTAGTCCAAAGCCTAATCCCAATCCAAATCCAAATCATAGTCCAAGCTTTAACCAAAACCCTACCCCAAACCATCTTTTAAACCCTAATCTAAACCATGAGGTTGCACAGTAGTTTGAACCACCTATTCTTTCTGTTGATTCCCCTATTGAACAAAATGTTACACCTTCCATGTTAGAAAAGAGAATGAATAAGGAAACTTCCCCCATTACCGTAGAATATTCACCCCGGGAATATGTAACTCAAATACCACCAGAGGAGCAACCTTTCATTGGAACATGTTCTGAAAATGTTGTTAAAACTCAAAACCCTAGAATCTCTCTCAACCATTCTTGTCAATTTGAAAAGCATATATTTGAACCTGAACTTGAGGGATTTATCTTTTGTCTTTCACCAGAATCTTTGTGCCTCCAGAAGAGTGGCTATCAAACTGTGGAAGATTTGCATCAGTTGGAGAATCCTAAATATGTGGATTCCATTGAATCCTGGTTTCAAGCAGTCATCAAGACATATTATTTCCTCAACATTTAGAAACTCTTGGTACCATATCAATTAAAGCAACTGGTTTCTCATGCTTTCGTATGTCTTGAAGAATTTTTTTTTAAAATTAAGCGTGAGTATAATCAGCATTTTGTTATGCACATGGTTTCATTAGAAGTACTCCTATACTTAAATGGGAGTCTTTCGCCTCTTAGGGTAAAGTAGGGTAGGAGAATAAATGAATAAAGCTGTTATAATGCTATTAGGGTTTTGAATTTTAAATAATACCTGTTAAAACTACTTTTGATCCACATTAGTTGTTAACACACACTGTGATAGATCATGTTGAGTACAATTCTCTCTAATGCCTCATGATTTTGCAAAAAGTAACCATGATTAATCACTCTAATAAGTTGTCCTCAGATATATATTTTCAGTTTCCCTTAGAAGGTACTATTGGAAAACCCCTATGGTGGACCACTCTTGTTAAGATCATAATGAGCTATTCATGAGAACACTAGCATTCTTAACTCAAAGAATCTTTCAGTCATTGTCAGGGATATCTTTAACAAGTATTTAGGGTAGAGGAATTAGCCAGCAATGATTAGTCATTAAAAACTTTTCACACCATCTTATACTCTTAAGGAGTAAATCTGTCTCCCCACTTATTAATTAACCTTTAAGGTTAATCATAATAAGAGCTTACAAATATTTAGGGGAGGATAGGAGGTCTCGTGATGAGCCGACCTACCACGATCATGAGACCTAGCATGCGTGACATTACTGCTCCTGGTCACCAAGCCAGAGTAATGGCTTTCAGCCAAAAAGCTGGAAGACAGGAGGTCTCATCACGAGCTAGCCTGTTCATTCATGTTACTTCTTGTGAGTGGAACTGCCATCAGCTGGTTACCAAGCCAGGACAGTGGCCTTCATCTAAAGAGGAAAATAAGCTAACTCCGAATTTGTATCTGGTAAGTGGGATACTGACATTTCGCTAGGTTAAAAGACATCCCTGTCGAGGTTATGGACACCTGCGGGCAGCAGGGCCATGTATGTGGTATTAAAGTTAAATGCATACTATGATTTGCTTGGCTATCCTTCTCTTTCCCTAAGACTCATCATTTTTCTTGGACAATGGTTTTAAGACAATTTTAACATGATGCTTTGAGTTCTATCTTTCAGAAATCAAGAATCTTTAATGAAGTGGTTCCCTTAGTGGAGGTCATTCTTTGTACTAGATTAAGAGGAAATTCAGTTTTGAATCCAGATGGCAACGAAATTTAGAGTGTTCAATAAAGAGGTTGTTGATTGGTATCATAACTCACCTTAATTTTCATGGTATTCAGAATGATGAAATTTGATTCTTATCATAAGACTTTGGGCATAACCTAATTGGTATCCAAATATGTGCTGCATAACCTAGGTACAAGATTATTATCGTAGGTGCAGGAATATTGTGTTATTATTTTTGAAATTTCACCTCTTCAGTGAAATTTGATTTTTATCATAAGACTTTGGGCATAAACAAAATAGGGAATTCATTTGGAACAAGGTAACAGGTATGTGAAACACTCTTTTCTCCATAATGTCTACTTTCGATACCTGATCTTGTTTGATCATTTCACATATTTTTAGCTGGTAATGTAATAGTAATGTTGTGGGTTAATGAATGCATTACAATACCGAGCATCTTCATCCTTACTTGCTAAAACCATTGCTGACATTTTACCTACCTTATTTCATCGTCTTATAATTTTGGCTTGCATGGGGACGTGCAAGAAGTTCAGCGTGGGGGGATGTTGAGCTGCATTTTTGTCCATATTTTTACAATTTTTATCAGATTATTTTGTGATTGTACCTAGTGTTTTAATCATTGTTTATCCATTATGTTGTTAATTAGAGGAATTTATAATTAAATTATGAATTCTTGTATTAATTAATTTAAAGGGTGTTTTGTGTAAATTGTTTCGTTAATAAATACCTTCTTGGTGGCAGGTGATGGCAATGCAAAACCGCATTTAAGTATAGATTCATGCATAGGGGAAGAAACATTGTTGAGTACAGATTCATCTTAGAAACATCTGCATGGAGATCATCTATGGGACCTTTAATCATTAATAAGAGCATCAGATCACCACCACATCCCTTTTCTCCAGATGAAGAACTCTTTGAGGACAACAGCTCGGATTTAATGACAAAAATTGAAGACTACAGTCACAAATAAAATGCCAATATGCAATTAGTAATAACCCTATTGGGCTATTTATTAGTACATTGGGAGTTGCATTTGGTACAACATATACGTGGAGGAGACTGCACTAGTTTTGAAGGCTCTAGGATTTAATAAGAATACTCGAATTTATATTTCGGCTGGTCGAAGCTGGATAGTGAAATGAAGAAGCTTATGGTACTATTAATGTGTGAGCAACCATTACTAATTTTTGACCATGGATATAACTATGCCACAACATTGGAAGGTGTCTTGAAAATCAAAGAAATGGAACTTACACATAGTGAAGGATTTCTTGTTGGAGAAATGAAGCATTATGATAACCGAGCTCTGGGGTTGAGCACATTATGGGAGTAGAAGATCCGGTCCCTGCAACAACTTGACTGCATCAGAGAAATATAGTGCAGATTCATCTTTCTTGTGGAGTATTTATTCTCACACAAGATGCATCTGAAGCTAAGGGCATTGTTGCCTTTAATGGTGTAGCTGCTTAACGCAACAGTCTTGGTATAAATCGATTGGTGGAAATTCAAGAGGTAGAAGATGTTCTTTACGAAGATTTATATGCCAGGAAGCCTATACAACATATTTATTTACTACATATTTACACTCATTTTAGAAGCGGCCGCATCTTTTGATTGCCCCACGCAAATAAATACATGTTTTGAAGACAAGGACCTAGACTTGAAACTTTCAAACCCTCTTCATCTTCAGCAAATCTTAGGAGATGATTGATTCAAAGTGATTGGCCATATTAATACTTTTGAAGCAGTGAAGTTGGGTTTGCAGTCAAAGCATACAACTGCATAACCCTTGGAGCTAAGAACGCACGTGAATGACGGTTTGTAGATGCCAGCCTCATCCGCTGTATGCGTGGTGATAGATGATGCGTGGCTTAGATATATGAGGTTGCAAGAACAAGGCAAAGCAGAATAGGCCAGGAAAGATTTGGAATGCTTAACTCTAATCAGATAACAACGCGCTGATGCTGCGAAGAAGCATGAGGAAGAAAAGGCTGTGAGAGAACAGAAAAAGGTCGAGGCACATAAATGAGCTTTCTTGCTTTGGATTTTATTAAATTTTCCTTTAACTGATACCAGCTATATGTGCGTTGTCTCTTATAGCAAGGTGTGATGATCAAAGTCTTCTAGATGCTATATCAACCCAAATCAAACTTGAATTGGGAAGAAAATATTCTCATTCAGATTTTGCCCAAATCGTATTAACTAAAAATCTTAAATTTATGTTTTTGTAACTATTAATTTTTAATTAGAAGCAGCGTTGCTGCTATATATAAAGCAGAGGGCTGCGCATTGGAAGACAATTAATTTTTCTCAGATTTAAGGTTGAATTTCTCGAGGTCGATCTGCTCAGATGTAGAACTGGGTGGAATTTGTCAGATGCAAGTTCGAACTGCTCAGATGTAGAACCAACATCCAATTTGTAGAGGAGAAGAGATTGTGATAGGAGCTGTCTGCTCAACTTAGTGTTCCTAAATTGATGTCATAAATTGTCCACTAGGGCTAGTAAACTGTTGAAGTGGAATTCACTATATGTGCCTAGGTATTTGTTTCTCACTACGTTGTGTTTAGTGTTTTTCCAATGTTTTTGATTTTATGTTTTTATTCTAAGAGGAAAAGAACTAAGTGTTTGGTAAAGAGAAGTTGTTGGTCACACTAAAATAGAGAAAAAATATAGTCTTCAACCTAATGAAGAATTCTACTCTAAATTAACCTATGACACCGAAATTAATCCATTCCACAACTCAAAATATCACTGTTAAACCTCATTCAATAATTAGAAATATTTTGGAATAAATTTGGAAAAGAGGCAGTTTGTGAAATTATGAGAAGTTGCAGAACAGTCAAGACTTCAAAATGACATTACCAATTCTTGTTCCTATGATGATGATGTATTAGTAGAAGTTAAGAACAGGAGTGGTTTGTAAATAATGAAGGCCATCAAGTCTAACTTAAAAACTAAAATACAACTGACTAATAAAACTAAAAATACAATGGATAAAACTGAACTAGAATGCAATCATTCAAACTTGAAATACAATGAACATAATTGAACTAGAATGCCATTAACCTCCGGATTTTTAAAACTAAACTAAAATGAAACTAATCACTGAAATACTACAGCTCTATCTCATTCGATGTTAGTGGTATTTTGGAACAATTCATAGAACAAGACTGGTTGTAACATGTGATGTAAATGAGCATAAAAAAATAAAGTTCAAAAAAATGCAACTAAGCTCTAAAACATCACAGCTAAGTCTCACTTAGGGTTAGTGATATTTTGGAATAATTCGTAAGAACAAGACTAGCTGTAAAAATTGATGTAATTGAGCACAACAACGTAAAGTTCAGAAAAAATGCAACTAACTCCTAAAATACTACAGTTATATCTCATTCAATGTTAGTGATATTTTGGAACAATTCGTAAGAATAAGACTGACTGTAGCATCCAATGCAAGTGATTATAAAACACAAAGTTCAGAAAATTGCTTAAGCTAGGAATGCAATAAGGCTAAAGTTACTTATCTAAACAATGTGCACAGAGCTTCTCGGGCAGTAAGGGCCCTCTACCACCAGATTAGCATACAAATATCCTCAATATTTCCTCAGATCTTACAATAAAGTGGTACTTCTTTCATTAAAGGAAAAGTATTTTAGAAACCGAGTATTATGGTCTTTTGAGATCTAGCAACAAAACATCAATCTAGCTAGCTGTCTCTCGGTCTTTCGAGTCATTCTTATAAAAGAAATACATAACTACCCTTGAGAAGAAACAGGAACAAGTGTATTTTTCAGTCAAAATCAAATTAGAACTCTTATGGAAGCCTCGTACTTTGCTGGAGACATCTGTAGAGTCCCTGTCCTAGTACGAATCTGCTTCTTAGCTTTGATCTTTTCCTCATGCATAACCACCTGTAGATTCTTGCTCAGACTTCGTAGAGAGCAATAAATGATGTGGGAGTGTTGTGGAATTAAACCATATACGTTTTCCCTTGTAGTGACACCTGTAACCTTTGAGAACATGAAGATAGCTACGGAATAGGCGACTGGCTACAGAATGGTTGCATTCTGTAGCTGAGTCTAGTCAAAAATTACTACAACAACAAAACCATGAAAATATAGCAAGTCAGTCATTGTATACATTCCTAAAGTGACTTTAATCAGTCCTATTGACCATTTAAGCCTATAATTGATAAGGGACAAAGGAAATGAAGTGAAATTTGGTGAAGGGAAAGGACATCTTTGGGGCTCAACATACCCCCACTGCAAAGTTTTTGCATGTCCTCATGCAATCAACTCATATATTCCGAGACTTCTGCTAGGAAATCTAGGCTCCTTCTCCTGCTTTGCCTGATATTCAATGGCCTCCTAGGCTTCTTTATGACCAAATTGAATCTCAAATTTATAAGTGCCCTGCTCAACTTTTTGTTTTTCTTCTTCAATTTCTCACTAGCCTTGTACAATTTTTCCATTTGTAGAGAGAGAGTTGTATTCATATCACTTTTTAGCTTAACCTGCTCACTTAAAATGTCATTCTCATTCTTGATATTCCTATTGAGTACTTCTAACTCATATTTATCTCTTCTTAGCATATCAATTGCAGATTCTGGTGGGCTAGGAGTTCTGTCTCTACTTTATGAGGCTCTCTTCTCTAATGTCTCAACATATTTATAAATTTGTTGTTGTGCTGGGTATATCTCCGGAGCTCCTTCATCAAGGTCCTCCTCGTACCGGTACTCAGGTGATCTAGTAGTTGGTGTCTCTTCATCCTCAATGTTTATAATTCCCGTTTGTCTAACCCCTGTTTTCTTCAATATACCTCTAAGCCTATGGCTTCGTCTTGGTTGAGATGGTCCTTCACCTCTTTTTAAGCTGTTTCTTAATTTCAGTCAATTTCCCAGAAATCATCTCCTTACTGTCCTCTTGTATGGACTTACCAGTTTTAGTTTCAACAGGTTTGGAAATTTTCCTTCTCCTACTTCTTCTTGTAAGTTTGCCTTCATATGGAGATTCCTTGGGTTCTTCAAAGTGATTCCTCACTAAAAACTCATCCCAATTGTCTCCCACCTTTCTCAAATGATGTTCAATCAGGATTTTAACTAGGTCGTGGTGGTACAAAGTGGTTTCCAGGAATTGAACCCTCTTTTGAACATTAGAGGCCATTCTCTTCAAACTATGAAGTAGGAAAAAGGGTAAATTGATTTCTTCATCTAAGAAATGCATCATTAGCCGAATATGATAAATATATAAGGTACCAAACCTTCCCTCACAAGTTATAAACATTTGCAAAATGAGCAACATATTCCGCCATTTATTCTTCAGTGCTGAGCTAGGAATTCCCTTCTTAAAAATGGAAACATCCATACCTGGTGTTTCAAGCATTTGCCTCCATGCCTCATTATGAAATTCCCTATTTTTGAACCATCGTTCTCCTTGCCTGGGTAATTCTGTTGCTTCTGCAATGAAAGCTTCTGTAATAGTGAATTTAACATCTCCTATTTCGACTTCTGCTCCATTGAAGGACTGTGCAAATGTTTTAGTTACCTCTTTATGAAAACCATTGAACTTTTCCAAAAATTGTAACCACCCAGCCTGCTGTAGCATTTCTCTAATTTGTGGGTAACCCTCCAAGTATTTGGTTCTGACTGGTTCGGACCTTACTATGAGACCCATGGCTTCTCTTCTCAACCTTCAATTTACTGCTCTTCTATCCACGATGAAAATGGCTGTTAAAGAGTTGTTTTTACCCCAAAGGTGCTTTCTCTGTTTATGCAGTAGGAATTAGCTACGAAAGGATGATATGAAGAGGTTATAGAATGAGTGAAATGTAGTGAGGGTTATTTACACGAATTAATGAGTTTGAGAGCCATCATGGGAGAAACGACCGTGGAAATATTTCGTGAGAAATTTAAAATCATCACTGAATGTTTCGCCCTAGTGACGTGACTGATTAGGTCACTTCAGTACTTAACCGTTAGGTTTTAAATGATGATTTGATGTGGCGGAGTGGAGGGGATTTTGTCCAAAGTTTTTATGATAGGCTTTAATAGGCATGATCAACACGAATAGTTAAAACAACTTTTTGAATCATACATGACTTAACTATACTATAACTTTCATGTTCTGTCATCATAATAATTTTACAACTTTACCTTTGCCTTTCCTTTAATTTCTGTGGTTTTGATATGCTTTGTCCTCCTTTGAAAATCATTGATTCTTCAGTCTTCATAATTCCTTTGATTTTTCTTATTGACATAGGTGTGCAGGGTCAATTTGCTGCTGAAAAAGTGTTGCTGGATAATTGCCTTCAGGATATCTGGCTGCAGAATGTCTAGCTAGCTGCAGAATGTCTGACTGGCTGCAGAATGTACCTGTAGGAACTTTGAAACATGGAATGGAATGTTGTATGAAATGGATCATGAAATATGGTGGAATGGCTCAAGAGTGAAGTGAAATGTAATGGAATGAAATGAAGCACAATTGTGAAGTGGAATGAACCATAAAAGGTGTTCTGCAACTCGTGATTTGTAATACTCAATCTGCAGAAAGAGATCAAATTTAGAAATCTGAGATGGAAATGAAATGGACCATGAAATGGAGTGAATGAAGTATGGATGAATGGAGTGAATGAAATATGAATGAATGGAGTGAATGAAATATGGATGAATGGAGTGAACGAAATATGAGTGATAGCTACTTGCAGAAAAAGAACACATTTGAAAAGTTAAAGGTTCAGAATGATTCTGATTTTCACTTTATCTTTTCTGTATAAACATGCTAATCAGTGATTAGTTTTCATGTTTATACTTTTTTTTTTTTAGTGCATTTGAATTCAGAAAATTCAACTAAGTTGACGAAGAAGAAAAATTATTCTTCATTAACTTCACATCATTGTTTTCCTGGAATCTCTTGACAAATTATTCTCTTGAAAGTGGCTTATGATACAGCTTCAATCTATGACCATTTACAAGAAAAGTGACCTTCTCTTCATCTATTTTCCTGATTTTTATTATTCCATTGTCAAAAATTCTCATAATTTCATATGGCCCAAGCCAATGTGTTTGGAATTTACCTTGAAAATCTTTGAACTTTGAATCAAACAAGAGAGCCCAGTCACCTTCTTTGAACTTATTTTCCTTGATGTACTTATCATGCCATCTAGTCCTTTGCTGTTGGACTATACTTGCTTTCTGGACTGCATCCTGTCTGATCTCATCCAATTCATTAATCTGCTCCAATCTATCCTTTTGTGCCTCTGTTAGATCAAGTCCTAGCTGAACTGCCATTTTAAAAGTTTGAATCTGAAACTCTATGGGAAACAAAACTTGTTTTCCATAAACAAGTTCATAGGGAGTATGACCTATTTTGCTTCTCCATGTAGTTCTATAGGCCCACAAGGCTTCAGGAAGCTTGTCTGCCCAATCTCTTCTATGTAAATGAAAATTCTTTGTTAGGATCCCTTCAATGACTTTATTGGTAGATTCCACTTAACCATTTGCTTGTGGATGATAGGGAGTGAATTTTCTGTGTCTGATTTTGTACCTCTCCATCATTTGTTCCACTAGCCTTGATGTGAATTGAGCTCCTTGATCTGTAACAATTTCCCTTGGGACACCAAAACGAGTAAAAATATCCTCAAAAAGAAAATTAACTACATATACTTCAGTAGAAGAAAGTAATGGCTTGGCCTCTACCCATTTGGTAACATAATCAGTGAAAACTAATATATATTTCTTTTGTCTTGATGGAGGACTAATAGGTCCTACAAAATCTAAAGCCCATTTTTCAAAAGGTTCAATATGTACCTGAGGCTGCAATGGCATCTCACCTGAAGGAGAAGGTTTCCCTACCCTTTGGCAACTGTCACACCTTTTGACATACTCTTTAGCATATTTAAAAAGAGATGGCAAATAGTATCCTAAATAAAGGACCTTATAAGCTGTCCTTTTATCAGCAAAGTGTCCGCCACAAGGTTCATCATGACATGCCTTGAGGATCTCAGGCATCTCATCTTCCCGAACACATCTTCTAATGATCAAATCTGGACCTGTTTTGTATAACTCATTAGCAACCCATGCATATTTTTCACTGTCATAAATGATCTTTATTTTGTCTCTTGCATTCATTATTGAAGGAAATTTCCCTGAAACTAAATAATTAGCAATGTCAGCAAACCAAGGAGTCTGAGTAGAAATTGAAAAAAGATATTCATCAGGGAATTGATCTTCAACTGGAGTGTTATCTTTGATGTTTTGGAGTCTAGATAGGAAATCAGCTACTGTGTTTTGTTTTCCAGGCCTATCTAGAATGGTAATGTTGAATTCTTGTAAAAGCAATAACCATCTTATGACTCTGCCATTAGTAATTGATTTGTTCATTAAGTATCTAATTGCAGAATGATCAGTGTGAACAAAAGTTTCATAGCATGTTATATAGTGTTTGAATTTGTTTATGGCATGAACAACAGCTAAAAACTCTTTTTCAGTTATAGTATAGTTTAACTCTGCAGGAGTCAAATTTTTACTGGTATAGTAGATGGCATAAGGAATCAGGTCTTTTTGTCCCAATACTGCTCCTAGAGCTGTATCCGAGGCATCTGTTGAAATATGAAAAGGTAACTTCCAGTTAGGTCCCCTTAAAATAGGTGCTTCAGAGATTTTTGTTTTCAAGGTCTCAAAGGCTAACTGGAAATCAAGATTCCACTTGAATTCACAGTCCTTGGTAAGTAATTTGAAAAGTGGAGATGCTATCTTGGTGAATTTTTCTATAAACCTTCGATAATATCCTGTAAATCCGAGAAAACTCCTAACATCTTTTTGAAAACTTGGAATAGATAAGTTAGAGATGACTTCAACTTTTGACTCATCAACTCTAATCCCATCCCCTGAAATGTGATGTCCCAAAACAATTCCTTCAGTAAACATCATAAAACACTTCTCATGACTTAGTGAAAGATTTTCTTCTTTACATCTCTTTAAAACTTTTTCCAAGTTTACTAAAGCTTCTTCAAATGTGTTTCCATAAACTGTGAAATCATCCATATATACCTCTACACAATCATGTATTAGATCTGAAAAAATTCCTAGTACCGCCCTTTGAAATGTTGTAGGTCCATTGCATAATCCAAATGGAAATACTCGGTAAGCATAGGTACCCCAAGGACAGGTAAATGTGGTTTTGTCTTGATCTTCAAGTGCTACTTGAATGTGGTTATAACCACTGAACCCATCAAAAAATGAGAAGTACTTTTTTCCAGCTAATGTATCTAACACCTGATCTATGAAAGGTAGGGGAAAATGATATTTAAGAGTAGCTTTGTTTAATTCTCGGTAGTCATTACATACTCTCCATTTACCATTTTTATTTGGCACAATTACCAAAGGAGAAACCCACTGACTATCTGAAATGGGATAGATAAAGTTGACATTTAACAATTTCTGCAATTCTTCCTTAAAAATCTCCCTAAGATTTGGATTCATCCGTGAGGTTGTCTGATTGGTTTACAATTTTCCTCTATGTAGATGTGATGAGTGCAAGTCTTGGGGCTTATCCCTTTCATATCAGTGTACTCCCATGCATATGCAGAAGAATGTCTCTGTAATATCTTGACTAGCTCTACTTGTTGAGATTTCTCTAGGTTCTTGTTTATGTTTAGAGTTTTGCCTGGAAATATCTCAATTGTAGAGCTGCCAAATTTATCCATGGAATAAAGAGACATCTATCTTGATGATAAAAACTCAATGTTGGATTCATCTTGAAATTGTTCATGTTTGTATTCCGAAGAGGATTCAAAGTTCTCTAAGGTATTCAGAATCTGGCTATCTTCACTAATTTCTGAAATTGTGAAGAGAGGTTGTAAGTCTTCTTCATCCTCTATCCATTGAGTATCATCTAATTCTATAATTGTTCTTGTTGGAGGATACAAGGTAAATTTCTTGGTTGAACTACCATCAGAGATGTACATATCACCGGATCTACAACTAATGAAAGCATCAATTGTAGCTAACCAAGGTCTTCCTAATATAATAGGATGCCCTCCTAGATTATTCTTAGGAGTTAGGATCATAAAATCCACAGGATACTCCCAAGAATCTAGGGACACTGGAATGTCTTCTATTACCCCATCAGGTTTGATCACAGACCTGTCTTCTAATTGTAATAATGTGGGTGTAAAAATAAGATTAGGAAGTTTTAGTTTATCCATGATTTGTCTACTCATGATATTGATTGCTACTCCTAAATCAATAAGTGTGTTTTGGATCTCAGTTCCATTGATGTGTATTTTGACAACTGGATTTCCTGGGTCTAGATACTTTGGAATAGCAATCTTACCCATCATGATATCTGCTATTTTTCCTGCCAGTTGAATTTTCTTTGTCTCTCTTATTCTTTTTCCTGTTTTCTTCATGCTCATCTCCTTTATTGTCTTTGCTAAGATTGGAATTTCCTTGATAGCTTGCAATAATGGGATCTTAATACAAACATTTCTCAGCTCATCTAGGAAATCATAATTAGGCACCATAATTTGTTTTTCTACACCCCTATCAATTTGTAATCTTTTTGGAAAGGGAGGTGTAGAAGTGGATGTTGATGGATGCTCTAATATAGGAGTTGAAATTATTGGTTCTTTTTGTTTTGATTTTTCAATTTTTGGGTCTTGGAAAGGTGTGTTCTCTTCAAGAATTTTATTCACCAATAGAGAATCTTCCTCAGAGTTGTTTTGTTCTTGTATGATTATAGAAGGTTTCCTATTTTCAAGTATTCTTCCAGACCTAAGTTGAACATCACTAAGGTCTAAAGGAGTAATAAAATAAGTTGGAAACTGTTGGCCTTCTATCATGTATGTGTTCTGAGGATTTTTATTGTTGGGGTTTGGTATGGGTTGGGCAGGCAACTGATTTTTTTTCTGAGGAAAAGGTAATGGAAGTGGTGAATTTTGAGGATTTTGTTGAAAATTTTGTTGAGGAGGGAAATGTGGATATGGTGGATAGGATGGTGGATACTGATAGTACTGAGAGTATCTTCCATAGGGATTTTGTGCTCCTTGTGCCCAAGTTTGAGATTGATTTTGAAATTGGGGCCAAGGTTGCTGCCAAGAATTCCAATTTGGTGGCGGTTGATTATATATTTGATCATGGAATCCTTGTGTTTGAGGTCCTTGCCAAGGCCTCCTAGAGACAAAATTGAGAGATTCTGTGGAATTTGTAGGGATTTCTTCTTGAAAGATAGCTTTAAGGCTAGGAAGTGAAGGACAACTCTTGGTCTCATGTTTTTCTGAACAAATTACACATGTCTCTACTACTTTTGCATCCAAAAGGCACTCTCTCAAGGCATGCTTCTTTCTACATTTGGGAAAAAAGATTGCTAAGGCATCAGATTTAGTTTTTTGCTTTTTTTGTAAGTTAAGGGTGTCTATTTGTTCACTAAGACTCCCCAAAATATCAGATTTGAATTCATCAAGCATATGTCCTATTTCTGCCCTACTTACTATCCCAGAAGCAGATTTACTTGCCCTTGCAAGAGTAGGGTCTCTTGGTCCTTTTACAGTTTTAGATTTCCCTCTTGAAAGGTTGATACATAATTCATCTATTTCAGGTAATGTGAGCTGAGATATATCCCCTTTTCCCATCATGTTAAGGATATCTAACCATTCATCCCTAATTGTCTTCAATAAGAGAGCTTTCAAAGTGTCTTGATCTAAGTTTTCCATTTTTTCCCTCTTGATGTTATAGTTAAACCTCTCCAACAAATCTTTCAAATTTTCATCCTCTTTTTGTAACATTTTAAACACTTCCTCCTTATGGTTGACTGGCATACAGTAATCCAAATACCTCTCTAGAAATTCTTGTTTCATGTCTTCCCATGTCCTAATAGAACTGTTGATCAAACTCATAAACCATTTTAATGTTGCTCCTTTCAATGTTGAAGGGAACAGTTTAAGTTTTTGGGCATCTTGTAAGTAGTCATAGGTTCTACATAGGACTTCAAATTCAAATAGGAAGGTTTTAGGATCTTCAGTTTTAAGTCCATAAAATTTTGGAAGGACAGAGGGTGAAATGTTTTTCATAGTTGCATTGGTTTCTTCATCTACTATAGGAAACCCAAAAGAGATTCCCATTTCTCTTCTACCTCTTCCTTTGCCTCCTTCTCCTTCTGCACCTCTACCTCCTTCTCCTCTACCTCTACCTCTACCCCCTCCAAATAGTGTGTGTTCTCCATTAAAAACTCCTCCTCCCCCTTCTTCTGCCATAGTTGATTCTTCTGTGGAAGTTGAAAAGTTTATGTCCCTTGCAGGGGTTCCCGAATCTTCTTTTAAGACAGGTTCAGTGGGTAAAGTAGAAGGTCTTTTTAATGCAATATCTAATCTTAAGTCATCTGGAAGTCTAGGATCAGTAAAGGGTGGAATGTGGATTTGAGTTGGAGGTGTGCTGGCTCCTGGTCTTGGTGAAACAAGTAGTGTTCTAGGAATCAGGCTTATGTTTCTTATGAATCTACCCCTTGAATCTCTTTCTCTACACATATCATTGTTTTTGGGAGGTAAGAAACAAGGCTACCTAGTTACACTTCCCTAGCAACGGCGCCAAAATGTCTGCTCAACTTAGTGTTCCTAAATTGATGTCATAAATTGTCACCCAGGGCTAGTAAACTGTTGAAGTGAAATGCACTATATGTGCCTAGGTATCTGTTTCTCACTACGTTGTTTTTAGTGTTTTTCCAATGTTTTTGATTTTATGTTTTTATTCTAAGAGGAAAAGAACTAAGTGTTGGTAAAGAGAATTTTTTGGTCACACTAAAAAAGAGCAAAAAGATAGTCTGCAACCTAATGAAGAATTATACTCTAAATTAACCTATGACACCGAATTAATCCATTCCACAACTCAAAATATCACTGTTAAACCTCATTCAAGAATTAGAAATCTTTTGGAATAACTTTGGAAAAGAGACATTTTGTGAAATTATGAGAAGTTGCAGAACAGTCAAGACTTCAAAATGACATTACCAATTCTTGTTCCTATGATGATGATGTATTAGTAGAAGTTAAGAACAGGAGTGGTTTGTAAATAATGAAGGCCATCAAGTCTAACTTAACAACTAGAATACAACTGACTAATAAAACTAAAAATACAATGGATAAAACTGAACTAGAATGCAATCATTCAAACTTGAAATACAGTGAACAGAATTGAACTAGAATGCCATTAACCTCCAGAGTTTTACAACTAAACTAAAATGCAACTAATCACTGAAATACTACAGCTCTGTCTCATTCCGTGTTAGTGGTATTTTGGAACAATTCATAGAACAAGACTGGCTGTAACATGTGATGTAAATTAGCATAAAAACATAAAGTTCAAAAAAACGCAACTAAGCTCTAAAACATCACAGCTAAGTCTCACTCAGGGTCAGCGATATTTTGGAATAATTCGTAAGAACAAGACTAGCTGTAACAATTGATGTAATTGAGCACAACAACGTAAAGTTTAGAAAAAATGCAACTAACTCCTAAAATACTACAGTTATATCTCATTCAATGTTAATGATATTTTGGAACAATTCATAAGAATAAGACTGACCGTAGCATCCAATGCAAGTGAGTATAAAACACAAAGTTCAGAAAATTGCTTAAGCTAGGAATGCAACAAGGCTAAAGTTACTTATCTAAACAATGTGCACAGAGCTTCTCGGGCAGTAGGGGTCCTCTACCACCGGATTAGCATACAAATCTCCTCAAGATTGCCTCAGATCTTGCAATAAAGCGGTACTTCTTTCATTAAAGGAAAATTATTTCAAAAATAGAGTATTACAATCTTTTGAGATCTAGCAACAAAACATCAATCTAGCTAGCTGTTTCTCAGTCTTCCGAGTCATTCTTATAAAAGAAATACATAACTACCCTTGAGAAGAAATAGGAACAAGTGTATTTTTCAATCAAAATCAAATTAGAACTCTTATGGAAGCCTCGTACTTTGCTGGAGACTGCTGTAGAGTCCCTGTCCTAGTAGGTATCTGCTTCTTAGCTTTGATCTTTTCCTCATGCATAACCACCTGTAGATTCTTGCTCAGACTTCGTAGAGAGCAATAAATGATGTGGGAGTGTTGTGGAATTCAAACATATGCGTTTTATCTTGTAGTGGCACCTGTAACCTGTGAGAACATGAAGATAGCTGCGGAATAGGCGACTGGCTACAGAATGACTACATTCTGTAGCCGAGTCTAGTCAAAAATTACTACAACAACAAAACCATGAAAATATAGTAAGTCAGTCATTGTATACATTCCTAAAGTGACTTTAATCAATCCTATTGACCATTTAAGCTTGTAATTGATAAGGGACAAAGGAAATGAAGTGAAATTTGGTGAAGGGAAAGGACATCTTTGGGGCTCAACAGGAGCAGTGGCTTATGTTGTATCTTCCATTTGAATTTTGAGTTTTAATATATAATTTTCTCCAATGTTTTTATACATACATATTATGGTTTCCTGTGAATTCTCAAAGTAGATTGGGTTAATCTAGGCTTGCTCCAGGAGTGGTAAGGGCCCACCACCACTAGAGACAAGTCCTGTAGCTGAATGATATCATAGATCTTAGAATCATAGATTTGAATAGAATCATAAACATCATAAATTTGAATTTATTCTTCATTCGAAAAATTGTGAGATTAGATCTAAGAGTTATCACTTCATTCTGCACTTAAACCTTTAATTTCACTTCGATAAGCTCGAATAGAATGCTGCAAATCTAGTTTTATAATTGTTAAATGAATTAAGCGAGAGTCTTCACTGAGAAATGAATTCTTTAGGCTCTGTTTAATTACTATACGTTACCAAGTTTGCAACATTATGATTATGTGATTAATACTCAGGAAAAAGTAAGACAACGATGGTAAGGCAACGATGATCGTGAGTGGAATGAGCGAGTGTTGATATGTTTAGGTTAAGACTAGAGTTTTGGTTAAAAGCTGATAAGAGTTGGAATTTCTTAATCGTTTTAGTTATAGGAATATAATGAATTTTGAGTGATCAGAGTTAGAATAGATTTAATGCTTTGAGTTTGAGTTTGGTTTGCCTTACATAATCTCTTTGAATGTTTGCAGGTTTTAATGCTTATTTGATTTGTTTATGCTTCCAGGGACTTTGATTAATAGTTAGATTTATTTTTAATTTGAATCCTTCTTGTTTTCATAGTGTAATCATTCCCTTAGAAGAGAAAGGTTGAGTTCAGATTTAATTGTGCATGCAGCGTGATTTAGTTTTAGTTATTGAGTCACATGATTTGATTTTAAAGTAGGTTTGTTTTTGAATAGTTCCTTTTTATTTAGATTAAAATATTTAAATAGAATGTTTATCGTAGATTACTTGCAATTCCACTTTTAATAGGATATTTTAAAGTGTTATTTTATATGAAGCAAAGTGGTTTTCTTTTAGCACTAGTTAGGATTGTCTTTCGTTAATTTGAATATTGAGTTTGTTTTCAGGAATAGTTCTAGTTAGTTTAAGGTGTGAATTTATAATGTGTGTCCTTTTTGCGTATTAGTTTCAAGTTAGTGAGAGGAGTTAATAGATTAAGGTTTTCAACATAGGAGATTTTAAAAGTAGAATTTGAGTGCGAGAATGTTATGTGATTGAGGATTTATTTTTATAGCCTTACAGTTTAATTGCGGTATGGAATTTGTAGTGAATGAAATTGGTTAAGTAGGTTCCCTTTTTAAGATTGTTTATTTGCCAGCAATTGTGTGTTTCATTCCAGTACCTAGTTTATCATTACAAAGGAATATATTTATACTCTGACCATTAAGCTGAGCCAATACGCAGTACAACTCGCGTTTACGACTCCCGGATTTATAATTAATATTGAGAGGTTTAATCCGACAATTAAATAGACCAAAAAAAGGTAAGAAGGTTATTACCTTTATTCAGGCTATGAACAAAGCAACCACACATGCAACTCTTAGGAAAATCAGTAGTTGAAAAATAAAAGGAGCAATTCGACTCAGCAAAAGACTAACAATGTAGGCGTTGATAGTCTTGTAAATCCATCAACCAAGGGTGCCTCCTAGGTATGAAGTCTTAATTTGAACAAACATCTTTTGGAGTAGGATCCCCAATTGGAAATAGAACCATTTTCCATTTACTCTTAGGAATATTCCTTGGCTCCAATTATTAACATAATAAATTATACAAACAATATTTGAAACAAGAAAGTAAGTTGACACCATGAGGCATACAATTTCAATGTATACGAGGTTCTTTTATGAATATGAAAGAGAGAGTGAGGCCCCTAGAATAAAATTAATAGTACTATCCTAAAAGAGACACACGAGAGCATAAGAGGATTGTTAATTAACCCACAAAGTAGTTCACAAGAAAACAATGATTATAAAATAAAGTAACAACAAACATTCAACAAGGTACATACAAAATCAAATGAAATAGTTTATTTTCATTTGTATGTGTTAAGATAAACATACACCATAAATAATGAAATAATAGTCTCACAATCATTCAAGACATATGCATGAAAGTGTGATGGCTCTAAGAGCTTCATATATTTATAAGTGAAAGCCCAAAGATACACAATTACAATACTGCCACACTAGTCCCAATAGTGGAAAATTAAGTCACTACTTGCTCCTCCAAAGAAATACCTTCTCTCCTATGCCAATATAGAGAATCCAAGGTGAAGATTTCAAGTCCCAAAAGTCCTCTTTCTTGAGTTATGAGAGTGTATTTATAACAAATGAGGTGACTCTCCACCCCCCATCTGACTCTTGACCTCCCTCATGACTCTTGAGATTATACTATGACTTCTCAAATTATTATGTTACCTTTAGGATTCTACATGACTTTAGAACTTTCTAGAGAATCTTCATATTCCATGTGGGACCCTTTTTCTTCCACAAATTTTGAATTTACTCATTTTATAAAATACAATAATTACATTCCGCAAATGATGTGGCAAGACATATTGAGACATATGAAATTGTGCTGACACCTGTATATGCCATGAATTTGCAATGATGACATGGAACATGATGATGATGTGGAAATTCCAATATCTTCTCTTTGTTGCTACGAATTTGACTTCTTCATGATTGATATTTTCTTGTTATTTATCTTCATCCTCCAAAGAATCTGGATGAGTATCAGAACCTTCCAAGTCAACATATTTGTCTTGATCCAATATCCCATTGTGTTATTCATGATGGTTCTTCCTTTTATTCTTCTTTGCAATTTTTATCTTATTGCCTCTCATTGATGACCTCCCTTATATATGCATGATGATTATTGCATGTGTTTCATATTCATCCTCTCATAACTTAGATGATATGGAGTCTTCCTTGTTATTTTTACCTTCACTCTTATGTCATGATATAGTTCCCCTTCATCTTCTTGATTGATAGTCCCTTCATGGTGTTATCACACGTAAATTTTCAATTTTTATTGATAGGATCACTCACCTCAATCACCTAGGTTTCATTTTGTTTTAATAGGTTGGTTTATGAAATTGATGAAAAAACACATGAAGTAAACCTTTACCCTAAGTCTAAAACCCCCCATTAGTCATGTCATGTCAGTCATATCCACAAAATTCCACTTTAGGTTCATATGCATGGATTTAAATCAAACAAATGCCACATGTTTGTTTTTTCACCCTTTCGTAGCGAATATAACTGCAGAATGGTAGATTTCGCAACAAAATCACCTAAAAATTTCATAGCGAATTTTCAAGGTTTATAACTTTCTTCGTTGCGGAATCATGTTTTTATACAGAAAAACAAAGGACGATGAGTTGTCAAAATCTTGATGGCTAGGGGTAAAGGTGAGGTCATCTAATTAGTTATCATGATCACCCAAGCATGCAAAATCGTAATTGCCCTCATCATTACCTTTTATTCCCACATTTGGCATCATTTTACCACTTTCAAATTCCATTTTTAAATTCAGCTCAAAGAAAATCTCTATCATCTGTTGTTCGAGTCTTTCATGGAGCAGTCCATTATCATCTTCGAGGAGCTGACTCCCAACGTAAGCAGCTTGCTGTCTAGTGTTTTTTCTTTGCAGGTGTCACAGTTAAGGAGAAAATGTGGTTATAAAGGAGAATGGCTATGAAGAAGAAGGTGAACAAGGGAGGCTCTTGTGTGAGATATTATCCCATCGAACTCAAGTTATTAAATGAAGGCCCCAGTTTTGTGGATGCATTCAGAAATGTCGGATGCCTACAATTCTATCAAAATCTGCATCGATTTCATGCTCAAATATCAAAGGATTTTGCAGTGAACTTTACAAGCATAGCTTCGAAGGTGGGGTTTTAAATTTCATAGTGTCACATGATACCATATCTCAGACCACAGAGATACCAAGAGAGGGTGAAGAGTGGTTCAAAGCCACTAAATTCAAAATGCAAAGTTGTGAGGAATTTGTCAAACCAGAAGACATTAGAGCTGAGTTGTCATCTGGGATTCCAAGGAGTTATATGAAGGAACATTATTCTAAACTGTTGTTTGTGATCTAGAAGTACTTTAATTGTGCGGGGAGGTTTCATATAGTTTACTTGTACCATTTTAGGCTCCTATTACATTTCACTGGTAATCATTCCCTTTATCTTCCTTTCTTTTTGTTTAGGAGATTAAGAAAGATGTTTGATATGGTTCAAGCTAGGGCTGAAGGTAGTGAGACATCAATCTTTCACCATGGTTTGATTAAACTCTTAGTGCTGGAAGAATTGAAGAAATTAAACAAAGATTAGGAATCTTTCCTTTTCCTTAGTGATTATGAATTTGATTCAGTGAAACCTAAGAAAACTCCAAAGCAAAAAGCTACATCTCCAGACGTGACAGAAGTGTAAATGAAGAAGAGGCAGATTCATTGAAGTCAAGTTAGAATTACTAGAGACCAGGGTGGACAGAAAGCTAATGGAATATTTTGAAGAAAAATTAAATGGTCATTTGAACCAATATGATAAATCACTAAAAAATGCCAAAAAGTTGCTAAAAGGAATACTTCCTTTGAGAAGAGTAATGAAACACACCAGAAAGAGAAACCTATGGTTGCAGTCTGAAAGGAAGAATCTCAAGGGACATGTTAAATAATTAGAAGGTCAAATGGAGATGATTAAAGAAGAATTGAAGAAAATATGACTAAAAATTAAAGTGATAAATGAGCCTGAGTAGATGCAACCTTCTACTGCTAAAGATGGAGTTCCCAAAGTTTGAGGAGTTGACCTAATTTTTTTTTGACAAGTTTGCAGCATTCAAGAATCATCATTTCCAATTTTGAAGGTTAAATTTTGAAGAAAAAGGGAAATTTGTGTTTTTCTGCCAATTAGGCAATTTCGTAGCGAAGCCCAGGCTTGAAGACCAGATTTCGCTACGAAATCCCTCTAGGTTACTTTTTGCAAAAAATCACAATTTGGGTGGAAATCAAAGGGGGATAAAATTTGTGTTTAGCTTATTTTTTCCAGCAAACACATTCAAATCAGAGAGGAGGGATAAAGGTTGACCTAGATGGGTGAAATAGATTTGCTACCAAACCACGCTACAAAATTTCCTGTTTCACTCTATTTTTGCAGTGAGGAGATTTTGGTTGTATTTTCATATTTTGAGAGTGTATTTTAGATCATCCAACCACGTGGAGGCATTAAAGGGTATTAGTGGGACACTCCAATGTGGATTTTCCCCTCGACGGAGACGTCATCTTTTCCAGCCCATCATGAAGATAGTGATCAAATGTCGTGATTATCTTCTTAAAAGTAGGGTGATCAGTTCCTGAATCTAGTGGATGTATTTATGTCTAGGTTATGGCTAGTCCCACTCGAGCACTTGGTTATCATCGATGTAACTATCCAATTATATAGAAAATTGAATGTAATAATTGGAAAGCAGACTCCTAATAGGCTTAGAAGTCTAAATTTATTAGGTGCCTATCCCAGTTCCATGAATATAGTCTATGATTAAGATAGGTGTCAAAGGTGATGGTTCAATTATCTAGCCAGATGGGAAAATCCAATGTAATTGCCAAAAGCCTATTAATAGTTAGAACTTTGAATGAGAAGAGGTTGGAGAATGTTATTTGAAACTACCACTATTTTAAATTTTGATGATCGGTAATATACAATGACTGTATTTTCTTCTTCACCTGAGATTCTTTGAGTGTTTCAATGAGCTTATATCTTATGTATCTTAATATTTTGTTTCCAATATCTTGATGTTGAATTACTCATAATTCATTTTCTTCATGCTCTGACTTCCTTTGAACATTAAGCTATTGAATATTTCTGTGTGCGTATTGTCCTTTCATTGAAACGTTATAATCCTCAACTTCCACAAGGAGAGCCATTCTCATTGAATTTAATCACACTGACTCCATAAGCCCAATGGTAATGAACCCTACACATTTTTCACCTCCAATCAAACACATTAAATTCCATATCACATAGTTAGCCATCTTATTGAATCCTAATTGAACAAATCATAAGTTAATTTGAGAGAGCCCTCTCAGGCTGAAGAGGTTAATCCTCAATCAAAAGCTAGTTTGAAAGACTTACTCTAAGTTGTCTGGTGGAGCAGCCCATTAGTACCAATTTAGAGATAACACATGGTTCCAAATTCACAAGTGTCTTCCTTGATAATCTTCCACGCATCCTCCTTGAGAATCATCATGTTATGTTAAGGTATTTTACCTACAAATAGGATTCACTCATGACAAGATGAAAACACTCCCAAAATATCCTAGTCTATTATGTTTCATGTTGCATGTTGATTGAGATAGGACAAAGTATAGGATTGAGGAGGAGGCTCGGGAATTACGCATTGCATAGGATCAAGAGGCAATGGTGAGGGTCTAGTCACTGTGACTATGAAATGCGCAGTAACTGTTAGAAAAATAAATATTATGGAGCAATGCAACACATAAAATATGTGGAAAATACAAGCACACAAAACACATAAAACCAGAGAGACAAAAGAGACAAGTTGGGAGACATGATGGTCTCATCACGAAGGAGTGCCCACCTGAAACACCAATCCTTCCTTTCATTATCCACAATAAAACAAGAGACAAACTTAATAGTTTACAAACTTCACTGTGAATATCCTTTGTGCTCTCTCACAAGCCTCCTCTCTGCCGTCCCAGAATCAACACATAATATGTGCCTAATACAATACCTCATATATATATAAAGGTTTAGGAAAAAACCTAATCTAAACATAACTTCTACCGTCAGCATCATTTTCCAATGAACTGCTCAGATTGAATTTTAGAATGTTTTGTTACTTTATAAGGCAATTTACATTTTAGTGAAGCCTGGAAAGCTTCCTCAACCGCTGTGGGGTCAAAAAGCCTGCCACCCCCCGGACCCCACGTAGAAGCATTGACATGGTACTGGCCGCTTCTCACATAGGTCCAATGCTGTGATACAAAGTAAACAAGATAATCAGGCTCCACACCCAACAGTAACTAAGGGAAATGGAAGCATAATTGTGCAATTGAGGGAGTTAATGAGGAAAGGGAGAAGAATTTCTCATTGTGATTTCATAGTGCGTTGTTTTTGAAGGAAAGAGATAGAGGACCTCATAATTGAGCAACTCAGTGAGACAATGAGAAAGGCTTGATCATTGTGATTGTGCAATGTGCAGTGGTTAAGGGACTGGAAGAAAAAACTACACTTTTGAGGGAGACAGTAATGCAGTGAGGTAGGCTTGCTCACTATGATTTCACAATGCGCAGTTCAAAGAAGAATAAGCCAGATGATTATGTAGTTTCATGATCAGGGAGATAGTGAGGTCTGACTATTGCCTGAAACTGTATAGTGGAAGAATCACTTATAGAGATAATTGTGCAGTTTTGAGGGATATGAGGTAGAGACTATGCACTACAGCAGTCCTTGGAGGAAATGATTGCATAGAGAATCATTATAGGAGGAAAGGGTGCTTCAAAATGATATAATACTACACAATGCACAATTCCAAGGGGCAGAAATATTGATCGAAGATTGAGAAAGTTGCAAATACAGTAAAATCTCCAAAAATGGCTAAGTGTGGGATCAGTGAGACAAGAGAGAAAAAAAGCCCTGAAATCATGATCTCACCCATAGTTAACATCAAATCACACCAAATAACTCAAAATACACATGCATGCCTTGAATCTATAGAAAATCAACACTTATTTCTAAGTGCGATAGTTGTAACATCACTTTGCAACACTTAGAATACAAGTTACGACAAGAGTTTTGACTATAATCATAAAGTGTGTTGAGATATGGGAGAGTATATAAAACATATTATTTATATATATGATTAGCTAATGTAGAATAATGCACTAGATTGGCCCCTAGTGGTGTGTTGAGATTCAACAAGATGATGAGCTTAGTGAAAAGAGTCGCCTTCACTAAATGGGCCCGCAGGCTATTTTTGGGGTGTTCATTTTAGAATTAACATCTAAAAATAAGTACAACACATAGCTTTAATAATAATCCGGTACTAAACAACAAACTTATCTTACACCTATCAATGCATGTATGTGGCAAATCAAAGGTTGGAAGTACTACACACACCTTGTATTACTAGTGTTTATGTTGAGGACCTGGCTTAGAATCAAGTGTAAAAGCTATGACAGATGAAGAGGAGTTCATGGAGCTTTTGTCTCAGTTTAACTCACTTAATGGAGTTAAACCCACTTGAGCTAGTTGTATCTAGTTCATCCATTGATACACTAGGAGATATGAAATTAGCATCATTTAATTTGACTAACAAGAAGTAATCTCATGAATCAATCCAATAATATAGGGTTAATTACAGGTATACAGCCCCATGATAACTTTGTTAGAGCAGGTAGCAGATGACCATTCATGACTATAGTGATGCATTGATTGCACCACACACACATTGGAGTTTCCAATGAGGATTGTGTAGTCAAGGCAAGGGTAATTCAAATTAATTTAGAGCTATTCTTCAGCAAGGATTGCGTAGTGGAGGCAGGCTAGCAGGTGGCAAGAAATCGGTGCATGGATTTGAAGATTTCTTTTGATTAGTGTGTGACAATTGTTTGTACTTAGAGCTTGATGTACTAATATTTGTATGAGATTGCTACATGATCTTGATGATACATAATATATGATAGTTGGGGATTTCAGCTTCAGGATTTTCTGTTAAACAACTGTGTTATGTGCGATTTTTTTTATTTGCTTCATGTGTTTGCAACTGATTTTAATTTCCGCAAAAGATTAACAGTGGAAGGATTTTGTATTTAGCAAGAAGTTAAATATTGTTAGATTAGGAGAATCTACATATATACATGAATCTTGTATATAATTTCTACATGGTATCAGAGCAGTGTTAATTCTTGAAGATTGAAATTGTGAAGAATTGCTGAGTTTGTGCTGGTGGATAATTCAAATTTGCTTCATAAAATTCTTGGTGCGACAATTGAGTATACATTGAAATGTCTTTCAATGGGTTGCGATTGGAGTATGCCCTTGATGGGAGCTCGAATTACATAGCCTATAAGGATAGGATGGAGGCGGTGCTGGAGGATAATGGACTGAAGGAGTTCATCAATAGCGATGTTCCTAAGCTGGGATCTAGCAATGCTGCATTACTTGACACATGGAAAAAGAAGATAGCAAAGAAAAGAAGAATTTTGTTGGAAGGTGTGAAGGACCATATTGTGTCCAGCCTTCACGGGAAAGCCACTCCATTTTTAATGTGGAAGGCTTTGACAGTTTTGTTCCAAAGCAAAAACGACCAGAGGAAGTTGGCGTTGAAAGATAAGCTCAAAAAAAAAAAATGGAGAAGGGCGACAATATTCCAAAATATCTCACGAAGATTGTCCACTGTAGAGATGAAATGGGAAGTGTGGGGATTACTGTTGATGATGAAGAATTGGTGAACTTGACTCTCCTTGGGCTTCCGAAGAGTTGGCATAGCTATGAAGGCTTTGTTAATGGAAGGGAGAAACTGCCAGGATGGGAGCGACTTTGGTTGGATCTTGTGCAGGAGGAGATAAGGCGAGGTACCGGGGATGGCTATTCATCGAAGAATGAAGATGAAGAGAATTATGATTTGGCTGTGTTGAGGCCTCGAAAATCGTTGCTTCAAACGTTGGGGGAAAACCACCCAGTCAGGACCTTAGGACAACTCCTTTTTCGTTTGGTATGGTGGCTTCGACTGGATTTATAGGACCAGTTTCCCAATAACTAAATGGGTTGGTGATGGAATGAGTGTATGAGTGGATAATGAAACTAAATGACTGAAATAATCTATTTAGTTATTATGAAACT